>CM021100.1:495396346-495438096 GCA_007115665.2 Sequoiadendron giganteum
CACCATCACCCCTCTCCCTCACCCTCATTATCGCCCTCCCCCTGGCCCTTGCCCCTCCTCACCACCCACCTCCTCCCTCTCCCTCACCATCACCCCTCTCCCTCCCTCTCGCTCTTCCTCTTCCCTCTCCCCCTGCCTCCCTCTTCATCACCCGCACCCCTCTCTTTAATATAATTTTAAAAAATAGATAATATTTATTGATTTTTAAAAATGATAAGAATATTTATATAATTTAATTATAATATTTATATAATTTTAATTTTAATATTAATATTAAACAATTTAAAGTGATAATTAAAATAAAAGACGCCTAAAACTCGTTATATTAATAGAGAGCTAAAAAGGAAATACGAACAACAACCATACCTAAGCATTAAGCAGACTTATAGACGATTTTGTGTAGGTTCTTCCTAGCTGTTTTGCAAAGTCTTCATGTTTATCACCATGTTCAGCAAAGCTTCCTTTTCACACTGGATCAAACTATTCATCAGTAACACATAATGGTGAGTTCTTTTTCTTGGCAGACGTCCACAGCCATGAGGTTACTAAAGATCACAGGGACATGATGGATGGAACTCCGTCGAAGGACTTAAAATTCATTCCATTCTTGTGTAATTCTGTCGCAGAAGCTATGAGGTAAATGTGTAATCAGAGATATCTGCAGATAAAATCTACACGGGGAGGTAAAAGACATGAAATGAATGTAAAGAAGAAAAGATGTGAATATACCGCTCTAATATGAGTACCCACTCCACAAACCACGCATATCAACATAAATGTGATGAGAAACTCCAAAACAAAGGTCTGTAAATTTGAACCAGAAGGCACAGTTGCTGCAATGTGTGCTATATTTCCAAACACCAATCTGAGAGCAAATACAGCAGTAATTGACCCAACAACTTGAGCTGCTATGTACCCTGGAATCTGTCATTTCAATGCAATTATAAGACCCAATGTCAATTCAAGCATAACCATATTAACACCCAATGTCAATTCAAGCAAAACCATATATTCATATCTTAACAGGAATTCCATATGGTTTATTGGAATGGCTAAATTTGAGAAGCCAGCATACCCATATTAACATCCAATGTCAATTCAAGCATAACCATATATTGAAATCAATACAGGAATTCCATACGGTTGATAGGAATGGCTAAATTTGAGAAGCCAGCAATACCGAAACGAAAAATATTGCATACAGACCTCCTTCACTAGAAATCTCTTGATAGATGCAAAGGCCTGTGTAACTGCAGGGTTGAAGTGAGCCCCAGAGATATGACCAACAGAATAGATCAATGCCATCACTACTATCCCCCACACAATTGACACCCCAAGATGAGTTATGAAGCCATCAGTCTTCTTGTCAACAAGAACAGCACCACATCCTCTAAAGATCATGAAGAATGTTGCTATCATTTCTGCTCCAACCATCAATCATGGAAAATCAATATAGAAGAATTAGAATTCAGTTATGACACTGAAATAGAAGAATTAAGGACAATATTGAAGAAAAATTCAGTTAAAAGATAGTCAAGAAGAGAATAAAATCGGAGAAGGATCACCCCTCGTAACTCTTCTAAACATGGGTCTACAGAATCCAATTTATAACCTTAAATCTCATGAAGGACTTGATCTATTTAAAAGAATAACCCCCATGAGGTAGTTCGGAAATTAGATCTAACAGAACGTAACTTCCTTTAATATTATTGAGTAATAAATAAATTTAACTTACTGAAATAGAGAGATCTGCGTATGGCGAAACAAAGAAATCTGCTATAAGTTTAAAGAAGTGACAAAAAAAAGGAACGTGAGATTATTGTTCAACTGTTGAATCTAATATCTTTTCTCTGTAACGCTTTTGATGCCATTATCTCCGATGATCTTTCCAAAATCATAACCTCGTTTGTTTTTAATCGATCTATCTTGATTTGGGAATTCTTCTTAACGATCCCTGACGCAGATATCTCTAATTACCCATCAACCTTTTAGATGGTGATTTCCTCGGCTATCTTCTAACACCTTTCTCTACCTCCAATATAGGGACCTGATTTTCTATAAAAAATAGGATCGAGACTCCATTATGATTTTCTACAATGAAGAGCCATACAAGGATTTCTTCCTTCGTAGCTTGCAAGCTCTGCATTCTTTCCACTAGAAAGAGAGTGGCTGAGACATCCTGCGATGAAAAAGGCCCAAAGAGACTACTCGAGGCACATCTCTGTTTAAGCCCTTGAGATACATGGGTACCTGTTTATGGTCACAGAAGAAATCTTTCTTAACTAATTATCATCGCTCACTGAATCTGCTACCTTTAATTCCTATACTTTCACGCCCTATTTTCTGCTACTCACATTAGACGATCAGCAATCACCTCAACTTTTGGCTGGTGCAGCGCGTCATACAAATCACAGGGATCGAACTTTCCAATATCAAACTGCTTGCCATAATTCACATCTCTGTTCAAGCCCTTGAGATAACCCACTACCCTGTTTTTGGACGCTCCTCCAACGGTTAATTTAGGTTAATTTAGCTCGCATCTACCTAGACGCTCCTCCTACCAATTAACTACAATTTAAAATTGTTCCGTTCAAATCTCCAACGGTCTGAATGTGGACCTAGAAATTTTATTTTAGAATAACTAGACTTCATAGAATTTTTAAAATAAATATAATAATTTGTTTTTAATAAATGGAATCGAATTATTTTTGGAAGAGCTTTTTTATAATTTCGAACTTTTTTAAAAATAGATGTTTGTTATGTCTTAGCTTTTATATAAATTTAGATGATTGTGGTATGAGATTTTGTGATGTCAATGTAGAATTTCTCTTAGTTCAATAAAGCATTGCAAATAAATCAAATGGAATTGTGTTTATAATTTTGGTTATTGAAATAAATATAATTGATAAATATACAATTAATTTAAATTCTTTAGTTAGGATAGAGTACTGAAATGAATGTCGACATAAAACAAACAAATAGAGGCACTTAACTTCAAAATTAATGATAGACTTGATTGGTGTAGATGTAATATTTAATCACCTTATCACTGTATAAAATTTTATGCGTTAAGTTTGTTGATAGTCTTAGAATTTATATGGTTATGCAATCAAAAGCTAAGAAAAACTAGTTATATATAACCCTTATATATATGATAAAGTTATGCAATCATAACCTACATGAAATGACTTTGTTCTCAAATCACTAAAGATAGATCCCTAGTTATATTATGATGTTATAGGTATGAAAAAATATTCCTACTCCTACACTATTGGTTTATTCTTTGTTTTATGGATGCGAGATTTGTAAATGGTTAAGAACAAAATGGAAAAGAAGATTATGTATTTATGCATTTACATAAAATAATGATCAATGATCTCTTGCAATAGAGAATACTTAGTAATCCCAAACATTGTTGTATATCCATACATAAAGTTAGAAAGATCTTTACAAGCATTATAATGTTTTTAGAATGCTATTACATTCATCTAACTGAGCATTACATTCATGCCAACAAAAGAAACGAAGGTAATTTTGTAACTATTACTAGGAAATCTTCTTGAATACATACTTAATTCCATTGACATATTCTGCAAAATAAAACATATTACAATACTAGTTTTCTTCTATTCCACAAGTCTATAATCCTTTATCAAATTAGACTTAGCATTGATGGATTCCTTACAACTTTGCATCTAGAGACTACACAACAATCAACCTTAAAAAATGACTCAAAATTTCATTATCAGCAGGAAGGCGTTAACCCTAATCTTCACCATTCATAGTTTAAATGCATGGTCCAAGTTGAATTGCACCCAAAATAAACAATTTAGATGAATGGAGATAATCTACAATCAATTCTAGTAGCTAGATTACTATGCCATTACTATTCGTAGGTGGAGTGAGTGGAAAATATGCATACAAATGTTTCTTCCATATGTTCTTACCTTTTGTGAAAATTTGAGCCCCATTCAAATGTTAAAATCATCTTTTATGAAAAATCAACAACTGTATGGATGTGTGATTTTTCCCTCTAGTAGGATTATGATATTTTATTTACTTCTTTTGAAGAATGATAGCAATATTTTTTGAATGTGGATATATTTTGACATCTTTACAACTTTAGTGATATCCCCTAAACCATCAAATCTCTATAAAATTTCTTATTGAAGTACAATAAACAACTTTAGGATGTAGAAAACACTTGGCATGCACTAGGTTATGCAAAATAACACCTTGCAAAACTTTGGCCACCATTAGGACATATCCTACCTTAAAAACTCACAAAATAAATAAATTATTTCTCCCCATACATCATGGTTGCCTTTTTCCTATCATCGAGGCTTGAATAGGATTTAGGAACCCTTTGTTGAGGGTTCCATGGGAAATGGAAACCAATGGTTCTTGGTTCCTATGGAACCTTATGTAATGCCCATAACTTTTCAAAATAAAAAAAACCAACTAATTTATTTTAATACATTAATTAAGCTAATAAACATTCTAAACATTGGAAGAGTAGGAGTTAACGGAACATCATTCAATTTCAACACTTACTAACACACAATATACACCCATGGCATTATAAACTTGTTTTTCCTATACTTGAGGACTAACAAAGAACTATACTCTCATGCCCATATTTAATGTGAGTTTTAACAAATCCACCATAGTTTTTTTTTTATACCCCAAATTTGTAACTTAGCACATACTCCTCGCACACTCATTACAAAATTCTACTTCTAAGGTCTAACGAACATTGATCCTATTAACTTGAGTGAGGAATAACTCAAGGTTTTATCAAATTATAATTATTTGTCTGCTGACTCTTGAAATCAAGTGTAAGGGTGATTGATTTAACTTATTTCAATATCTTTGATAAAATAGGGTATTCAATGATGCCACCATCCATGAGATTACTATTGCATTTGAATCTTGACCCACACACCTCGCTAAGGTTGCATATTATCATGACTTGTTCAATTAGATTTACTATAGAGTAGATAACATTGATATACTAGTTTGAATTTTTATGCAACTTATATATTATACATTTATCCTAAGAAATAAATTTAAAAGTTGTAAAACAATAAAAATAACACTTACAAATAAATATATTTTAATTCTTATAAATATTATTAATTTCCAAATGAAGAAGAAAAATAAATAAATAAAGAAATACTAACTTTTTAAGAACTATACCAATGCCAAGAATGAAACACTAGACTTGCTTGCAAATGAATGAAATATTTAAGGATCAATTGTAATCTGGGAATTTCTAGAATACCTTTTAAATACTAAAGTGGCTTTTCACGGTGGTAGGTGGTGCCCTCAATGGAAATTTTATTTTTATTATTTTCCAATGCCAAGAATGAAACACTAGACTTGCTTGCAAATGAATGAAATATTTAATACTATTCTTTTTAGCTTCCGTTATCCCTGAATCTACATCAATTGTTAAGAGCCATCTTTTCGCTTATCCAGAACATTAAAATATTATTTATTATTTATTATTAATTTATTATTAAAATATAAATATTTATGTATAGTCTCAAATATTTTTCAGCAAGCCATTTTTATAGATTCAGCAGTTTGGATCATTTTGACAAATAGATCGTGTACCTTTCATGCACTTAAAAAGTGCAAAAAATTTTAACCTCATGAAACATATTATATTTGTCTAAGTCACCAAAACTTGAGTGATGTAAATGTTTCTCCCAAAGTTCTTATCTATTTGACTTTAACTTTTTTGATCCTTTAACCGCATATGCTCAAGCCTAACTATAGGTACAACAATAAACAACATTAGTGAATATATTGTAACTAAAAAAACACTTTATTCTTGAGTTTAATAATAAAAGCATCATTAATATTTACATTAGAAGATTTAAATGTAGATTATATAATAATGTTGCTAAAAAATATGAACAATCGAGTGATTAGTATTATATCAAAATGATTATGTAGCGGAATAACCATGCACTACCCCGTTCATCAAAATCGTGAACACATAGGGTGCTTTCGTCAACCCAAATGGTATTACTGTGAAATTATAGTGACCATATCATGTTCGAAATGCCGTCTTATGGATGTTTCAGTCAAATATACGAAGCTAATGATATCTTGACTTAAAATAAATTTTCGAAAAGATTGTGTCACCCTTCATCTGATCGAATAGATCATCAATCCTAGGATGTGGATATCGATTCCTGATGGTCACTTTGTTCAACTTCCGGTAACCAATACATAACTGAAGTGAACTGTCATTCTTCATGAAGATAACTGGTGCTCCCCATGGAGAAACACTAGGGTGAATGAAACCCTTTGCTAACAACTCCTCATGCTGGAAGTGAAGATCTTTCAAATCCTGGGTGGTCATACGATAAGGAGCTTGGGAAATGGGTTATGATCTAGGTACAATGTCTATCTTAAAATCTATGTCCCTCTGAGGTGGCATCCCTAGAATCTTGTCTTAAAAGACATACAAATACTCTTGAAGAATGGGGTGACTATTGAGAGAAATTTTCTCTTCTCCACCTCCTATATCCAAATCATCCACTGTAACTGTGAATAACTAGAAACCCTAACGCACACACCTTCTCAACTACATAGTTGAGATAAGCCTCAAGGAAATCGACCTCTGCACTCCCACTATCTCTACTCCTCTACCAGATGCATCAATGCATCGAATCAACTTAAATTGATAGTCTATGACTGCACTATGCGCCTCTAATCAATCCATCCATATGACAACATCATAAGAACCCAATGGAATAACTCGGAGGTCTATTGTAGTATGGAGAGGTCCAACCTCCAATCTACACTCTATTACAAGGGAATGCGATGCGACTTTTGCACCTGAGGCTAAGTCAACCTACGACCTATAGACTTGCCTTACTGCCTCTAGTCTACATCACGTCACAATGGAAGAAGAAATGAAGGAGTCTGATGCTCCAGAATAAAAAAATTAGTAACTAGGTTACCCAACAATATACCAAATGTCTCAATGATGGTACCTTGATGCTCTGCCTGGCGGTTATCAACTACTGGGAAAACACGATGCTCTCTGCCTGCATCCCCAACTATCGACTTGGATATCGCTGGTCCCTGTGAAAATTGAGATGTACCCATGTTAGGACACATTCTAGCTATGTGACCATGCTGGCCACATGCAAAACACCCAATACCTCTACCATATCCTCTGCCTCCAGGTGGTTTGCTAGACTACTGCACGCTACCCCTAAAAGTGGACTAAGAACTATGCATTGGCTACTCAAATCTGAAGTGTTTCACATGTTTCTAGTTATTGTCCCCCTACCTCTATTGGAAACCTTTACGTTTCCCCTATGAAGCCTGTTGTTGCTGACCACTTTGCGATGGTCCTCGTTGAGACCTAGAAGGTGCACCTCCCTGAGGCTGACCTCCTTGAGCACTAGACCCTACTGCTGAACTACTGCCAATTTGAACACCCATGTGGCCTCCAATTACCATGGCGAGATTCTCCTCTACTAGACATACTTTCTCCACCATTGTCTCCATGGTTTTGGGTTTGAAAACCCTCATACCTTTGCTAAGATGAGCATTTAAGCCCCTGACAAAGTGGTGAACCAACATCCCCACGTTGAATCCTATCCATGCAAACTATTTGAGCTCGTAGAAGCATTGCTCATACTGCTCAACTGTAAGGCTAACTAATTCAAAGCATGAAACTCATTGCCTCAATGCTGACGCCAGTGCTCGTATAGGAAACAATCTCTTAACCGCTCTAGAAAAATCTCCCAAGACAGTGAGTTAATATCAATATGGAGCTTCTACTCCTCCAACCTCCACCATGTTGATGCAGAACCTCGTAGATGCATGATAGTGCACCATGCTTTGGTATTGATTTTGTAAGGATGCATAGCAAAGCACCTATCAAGGTTTATAAGCCAAGTGTCCACCTCTAACCCAGTGCCTGCTCCATCATACGGTGGTGGATATGCCCTGAGTAGATCTCTCATATGCGCCTCTGACTGAGATGGAACTTCCCTCTCACTAGGATTACCCTGACCCTCATCTTGCCTCTTACCAAGGAGCGCCAATGCCTCCTTGAGTGCTCTACACATAGCCTCAATCCCTGGAGGATTCTACTATCGATCACTACCCCTTGGGGCATTCTACAATGCCTCATGTTATTCCCAATCTAGAATAAGTGGAACATGAGGAGGAGAGTCATGCTAACTCCCATCATGACCACCTACATGGCCACATCCTTGCCCTCTACCTCTTCCGTGTCTGGGAGGCATAATCCTGCACAGACACACCAAGGTATTAGGTAAGGTACACAAATTATACCTACATAACTAAAAGCTTAATCGGTTCATTATTATCCTAGAGTACCCAGTGTTTAAAATCGGGCTCTGATAATTACAATGGGGAAGCTCTCTTACGAAAGAATGTGCTAGTTGTTCATTTTTGTCATTGGGATCGCTGACAAAAAGAAACTATTTTTGTAGAATCTTGAGGTAAGTCACTTGCCCTAATTTGATTTAAGATTTTTGGTAACTTGTAGATGGGTAGCTCATTTTTCATTACTGTACAAAGGTTACAATCCATACATTTTCATTCTCCGCATTGTTGATATAAAGACACAATTTGTGCAAAATCTTTAGGTACGTCACTTTCCCTGGTTTCAATATTCTATATTCCTATCAGTTACCCTTGAGTCACCATGATTTATTTCTAGGGTTTCAGAATAATGAAAGTTATATTTTGGTAGAAGACGTGGCTAGATTGAAAACAAATTTCAAGGAGTGTTGGATCTATGTAACCTGCTATGGCTTGATTAAACAAACCTTGGGTCAATAAGAGTATTTTGTGGATCGATATTGATCACCATTTACAAGAAGCTAGGAAATGTGATTGTTTTGAATTTTTAGAACTGTATTTTTAGATCACACAATATTCAACAAACTCTTATTTACTTCCACATCATGACCCCCAAAAATCAATATTTGAGTTTTTTCTTGTTTTATGTTAGTCATTGTAGCAAGTTACCTTGCCTAATTGACTTAAATTGCACTTGATTATAGAAAACACTGTTCAAGTGAGGTTGATTAGAAACTAGTACATGCAAACGATTTGGTTTCTCTATCAACACTTCAACTTTTTCTTTTACCTCCTCTAGAATGTCATGCTCAATAATCAACCATCTCCACTTCATGGCCATTTCAAGTTACCTAGTGTATTGAATTTTTTACTGCATTTATGACCATCCATTTGACTATCTTCTATCGATTATATATTCTGACCTTTTCTTGTGATCGTAGCAAAGTCTCATTGCCAATGCATCTCCACCATAAAATTGTCATCACAATCTTTAAGAATAACTATCCTTTAACTAAAAAAATGATGTGGAGACTAATGCTTTTTCAAATAATCAATTATGATATTTTCTATTATTTAATTATGATTTTCATTGAGAGAATGTTAGTACATTTATATTGATATAATAATGGGAATTGTTGTGGTGAAAATATCCATTATATATATGAGATTTCTACAAAGGATTTCTGAAATACAGAGTCACATTACCTAATCCATTTTTACCAGTCTACAGGAGCACATTGTAAAAATACTCAAAAAATAGGGTTTTGTACTGGTAATGCTTAAATAAATTTAGAAATCGTCTGAATATGGCAATCCCTTTGTGCTAGTAAGTTGGTCTGGATCTAACAATGTCCTTGCAAAAAAATCAAAGGGTATGCACTTACTTTCCTTTGGAAGGCAACAACAGAAATCGAAGGGTCTTGCATTGTGGATGTTAAAAATATATTTTTTCTTAGGAGCCTACGAAGTACTAAGATCTCCAATAAAGGGATTGTACTTGAAAAAACTTTACTTTACTTGTTACTCCCCTCACTAGATACTTTTGGGTTTGAATTTGAAGATTTATTCATTTTTTGATTCTCTATTTAAAATTTTATTCTACTTCTAGGTCTAGATTTAAGCTTCCTCAATGAGTGAAGCTCTAGTGACCCCATCCAAAATCAAAATTGATGTTGGCATTGTATTATCATTCCGAAATCTAGAAAACATAGTAGACAAAGGCTACTATATTAGCATTGAATCCTTAGCCAAATGTCCTCATTTGCTTGGTAACCAAAATGAAAAAAATTGAGCCAAAAATGGTCTTTGATTTACCTATAGTTGTGTGTGGAAGGAAAAAATAGGCTAATGATACTTATGAGCATTGCACATGGAAATTATTAAAGTTAAACAAATTAAGTGAAAATTTGATTATTGATTATCGGTAACAGTAGGTAGATAGATGTAGTGGCTCTAGGTAGATATAAGGATTGAACGTAATGTCCACATGGAGTTATTTTCATACAGGTTTGCAAATATTATAGAGTCATTTCAACAACAACTTCTGCAAACTTTACATGAAAAGGTAATGAAAGCATATTGATGTGATCTGCTAATTCTTTTCTTAATCTAATGATGGATGTAACAAAATAACATTTGGTAAGAAAAAATATATTTCCAATTATTTTTATTTCTTTCTTGATGAGATATGACACATGTAAATTACTTGGGATAAGTGTGAGGGCATGTGTCAAGTTTCTATGAGGTTAGACAACTAAACCATATTGCGAACTTAAGCTAGTGTGAATAAGATCACTAGGTGTGGGAACTAGAAAAAAGATAATTGGTTTTAAAAGAAAAATTTCACATTAACACCCCCAACCCTTAAGTGATAGTTAGGGATAAAGTCACTAAAATATGATTCTTGGAAAGAAGTATTGATTGTAAGACCCCTCCGTTTTGCTCTTTTAACCGAACAGTGTTCTATTGGTTATGCCTTACATTTTGTTAAGTGCTTTGACTTAGAACTTAGTTGTTGTTTGATCGCTATCTGTAAAGCGATGTGAATGTGATATTTTATTGTGATGATATTTTATCCCGATGTTATCATTATGTCTTTCTTTGGTTTAGCATAGAGAATAATTGAATTAATGATGTTAGATTCGTCAGTTAGTAATATTGTATTGGTGAAGTGGATAGATCACATCACTCGCTTGCGAGCGCCCTACGATTCTGAGATTCCTCTTCATGGTGTGTATTTTATGCTGTTCATATTATATGTTGTTGTTTACTTGATTTTTAGGTTGACAGGTACAGGACATCGACTCCACCTGGTTTCACAGGTTTGAGCATGTCCAATGCCCAACGGTATTCGATTGGGAGATAGTAGCTAGGTTTCTTGTGTCAAGTTCTCACTCTAGTCATAAGTGTGTCATCGGTTTTAGTTTGGTTCAGTTGTTTTAATACTATTTAAATTGTCAGGATTTTATTTAATTGCAAGTTGAAAAGGGTAATTAAATGACTTTATGTATTTAAGTTGTTGATTAAATTAATCTAGTTATAATGTGAAAAATGTTATTTAATTTATTAATTCATTTAGTTTAATTAATAAAATAATTTAATCTTGGATTAGATTTATTTTATTGATTAATTAAATTAATTGTGTTGATTTCAATTAAGTTATTCATTTTGGAAATTAATAGATATTTTGAATTGAAATTAAGTTTGAAAATTGAAAAAAGGGTTTTAATTTCATTTTTGAAAATTTTAAATGCAAATTGTTTTTTGAAATTAGAGATATTTAATATATTTTATATTTTGTTTTTAAAAAAAGAAGAAAAGTTGTTCATTTTGGAGGATTTTGCTCTAAAACCCTCTCCTTGTCATTTTCTTTAAAAATTGAATTGGATGCATTTGTGGATGGAAAGAGATGGGATTTGTTTTGGATTGGATAGGAATGGGTGGAGGATTGCTCGGGTGTCTGGATTCTTCATCTGTCTTTGTGTTTTCCAAGCTTTGTGTGATTGTGTGTGGCAACAAAATTGAGGTAAGTTCATTTTTTCTTCTCCCTTTGATTGTGTTTTGTCATTTAGAGGTCATGCTCACCCTTAAGGGAGCATAGGACTTCCCATTTAGATTTCAAATTGAGCAAAATTAGTTCATTTAAATTATTTTGTGATTTTTTTTGGAAAATGTCAATTTGTGCCCTCATCATGGCAATTTTTTTTCAAAATCATTGAAAAGTGAAATTGACGTTAAAAGTGTGTTATTGGGCATATTTAGAGCCAAAGGGTATTTTTAGAAAATTGAAATTGAAACTTTAAAATTTGAAGCTTTTCATCAATGGAGTTTTTGGGAATTTATGGTTTTCCAATGTAAAATAAAATTAGAAAAATTGATATTGTGCATGTTTTATGATGAATTTTAATGCAGGGATAGAATTATCCCTATTAATTTTTGAGTTAGAACCAAGTATTGCTAGAATTTTTGGTTTTTGAAATTTAAAATTTGAAGAAATTTCAAGCCTATTTTTATGGTGTTTTGAAGAATTTTTTTGGTTATTGGCCATTTAAAAAGTTGGAAAATTTTGAAAGTTTTAAGTGAATTATGATGTCTTGGAATGTGTGAGTGAAGGTGTACCTTGTGAAATTTTGAAAGAAAATATTTTATATTTTATATATTATAATTTATAATATTAAAATATTTAAAAATAATATTTAATATTATATTTTATAATATTAAAATATTTAATATTAAAATTTTAAAGTTTACATATTAAATATATATATATATTTAATGGTTGTTTTTTTTATAATGGTATATTTAAAGGTAATGGGGGAAATTTTAAATGTTTTAAATCAAATTGGGGAAATTTTAAATGTTTAAATGATGATTTAAATATTTATATTAAACTATCGATTCAAATGACATGGTTTAATAATTACTTTAAATGATGATTTAAATACTTAAATATATCTAAATGATGATTTAATTATTTAAATATATATATATATATATAATGAATTGGGGATTTAAATATTGGTGTGTTTTAAATTTAACTGGAGAATTTTAAATTAACATGTTATAGTCGAATTAATGAAGTCTTTTTAAAAAGGATATATTTTGATGAAAACAATAATTTTGATTTTAAATAACATGTTTATTAAGATGAGTTAAGTATTTTTAAATGGTTATGATGTGTAGAAGGAACAGTTATTTAGTTTAAAATGATATGCCTTGGATCTAAAAGTAATATGCTTTAATAGCAAGATTAGTCATCTTTTGAGAAAAGATTTATTTTGTAACGACAGAAAGTTATTTTAAAAGGTTATGTTCTGAATTGCATAAGTAAATATTTATTTTATGATTATTTAAAAGCTATTATAGAATTAAATATTGAGTTTTACAGCAAGATTAATTGATTTTAAAAGTGATTTATTTTCGAAAGGACAAATGGCTATTTCAAATGATAAGTTCTGATTCGTATATGTAAATGCTTATTTGATTATTCAAGGTAATTAGGGATTTAAGTGTTGGTTTAAATTTCATCTTGTCTGAAAGAGACGTATATTTAAATCAGTTTTATTGAGCAATAGATAACTGATGTTAATAAGGGAAATGGATTTAGTAAATCAAAAATTAGTTTAATTCCTCGCAACTTGCCTTCGTGGTTAGTTCCTCTATATTCATATTCTAGGGAATGGGCTATGTGTCATTAAAATGTAAGTCTTCCAGAGGACCCTAGAGGTTGGGGGTTTTCATTTTGTAACGACGACCATTTGTTATTAATTTGGGTAGTGCATGAAGTTATGTCAATGTTATACCCGGTATCTACGAACGGGAATGTTTTGTACCTCCTCAGAAAGGAGTGGTTTGTTATTGTTGTTACCTCCAATGCTTGGAGATGGTTTTATCTTTGTCGCTTCCTGAGAAAGGAGTGGATGTGTTATCTTGTTTGTGCACTTTCATACCCTTGGTGTTTGGATGGTATGTGTGTTGTCAAGTAGAAGAGTGGCTTCCATAGGGGCTAGAGCCCAAAGAGGTATCCAGGATAACCTTCAGAAGTGGTTTAATCAAGTGATAACTAAAACAATACTTAGAAGATTAGGACTAAATTCTCACTAATCAAGATATTAATGCCTCACTCATGGACCCAAGCTCGGTTAGGCTTGGGATCGGTGGGAAGGCCTAGAATGGAAAGGTCATCTATCTTGTCTGTATGAAAGATATTTGGCTCTGCATGAGTGAGTATGGGGGCTAGGATTCAATAAAGGTCACCAAGATAACCTTTTCTTGTGGGGGTCGGAGCCTAGGAAGGATCCCAGAGGATAACCCATGATGAGCTGTGTGATGACACTCTATCTAGGACAACAGTTGGTTCTTGTTTATTGTGGGTATGGTTTCCTTAACATACCTAATGTGACCATAGTTGGTATTCAATCTTGTGGGTATGGTTTCCTTAACATACCTGATGTGACCGTAGTTGGTATTCAATTATTATGTGTATGGTTCTCTTAACATACTTGTTCTGATTTAATTCTGGAAGCAATGTGACCATGTAGAGTTGTACTTGTGAGGTACTTGTGATGCTCTTATGTTATAATTATGTTGTACGCATGTGGTACTTGGGTAGTACTTGTGAGGTACTCATGATGCTCTTATGTTGTACTTATGTTGTACATATGTGGTACTTGGGTTGTACTTGTGAGGTACTCATGATGCTCTTATGTTGTACTTATGTTGTATGCATGTGGTACTTGGGTTGTACTTGTGATGTGCTTGTGTGGTACATGTGATTGGATGTGTTAGTTTGGTTCAGTGATGATTTAGCCTGTGTCTAGAGGTAGATGGTCTTGGCTAGGATTCTTGGTTACTATCTCCTAGCACGGGGGGTCTACCTTTGGGTTCCACTTGGTTGGGTGGCATGCACCTAAATATGTTGGGCTTTCTTCATGCTCGTGTGAATGACACTTCCAGTTGGAGAGCTCGTTGGTTTCAATTTCAATTGGATCTTGTATTATTTTACCCCTCAGTTGTTATCGAGGTGGAACTTCTAACTATAACCTTATTTATTAGACTTGCCTCATTCAGGGAATGAGAGTTGTAATTGTATTTTTTAATTATGGATAGATGGATTGGACAGTTATCTTTATGCTTGGTTTAATTTATCTTGTATGGAATGTATGCGTACTTATTTTCTTGAGTAAATAAATGTTATGGTTTCATTTATGTTGTTGTTGTGGGTTGTTAAGTAGATTTTGTCTCGTAACCTTAGGGGATGGTTGCATTGGGAAGTGAACTTGAATTTTATTGTACTTAAACAAAAAAAAATTAGCCTGTTTAATTAGTTGCTTGCATCATCCTCTAGGGTTGCATAGTGGGGAATTACATTGATGAGGTGCTTGTCACATTAAATTGCACTCTCTTGAACATAGGCTCAACATTCTAATGACAAAATGGAAATAACCCGAAGGTCTAGGACCTTGCAATATGAGGTCAAGTCTCTAGAGAAGGTCAAATTTCTCTTTTGATTGAGGTGTAGATGTGTTTGACCAATCTGTCACACAAAATCCTATCACTACCCTACTCTAATCAAATCACAAGGGAAAATGGAGAGAAGGATTGCATACAAGGGAAATGGGAGGTGATACACCAAGATATATATATATATATTTATTCCTACTCCAAACAACATAATATATCAGTGAAAGGGGCCAAAATACTCACACAATTATATATTCTATTAAATTCCAAAGATAATATGAAGGTTAGGGGTTTTAGCATATGTTGAAAGGAAAGAAAAAATCATAGAACAAAAAATACAAACTTAAACAACATTACATATATATGTGAAAATTAACAAAATAACACTAAAAAATGAAGGTTATAAAGGTTTATACAATATATAGGATGAGACAAGAGGTAAAAATTGTCAATTTCATTAACATAGAAGTATAAAAGCCAATTTTATAGTTGCAAAATGAAATAACTAAAATGTATGTCAAATAAAATCAAGGAGAATCTCAAGGAAGAAACCTTATAATAAGTATAATTATTTCATTTATAGTTTAAGCATAATTTAGATGATCTAGAATCAAAAACTAACTCAACTAGTGGTAGCAACCTAAAAAAATATATTATTAGATCAAATCTAGATGTCTAGCTTCTTAATTTCTAAGCTAAAGGCATGTAGAAAATAGCTCTAGCATGGACACCATGTCATGTTGTTGATGAGTCTTTAACTGTAGAATTGAAAATTCATGAGATCTTCCATGAAATCTGGTCATGCATGGACTTTAGTAAGAAATGGTGTTTTCAAAATACAAGGAAGCATGGACATTATTTTTTCCACCAATGCAACATGAAGAATTATGGAAGATCTATTTATGTGAAAGAATAATCAAACTAGATATCTCTATGAAAGTGGACACCTCTGATCATAGGATCAAATAACCTATAATATTTTAAATGCTCACAATAACCAACAAAAACATAATGTTGAATATTTTTCTCCATTGTCTTATGCTAAACATTGATATAAATTCACAAGTGTGAAATCCAAATACCTTGAATAAGGAAACATCGGGCTTGATTCTGGATGAAGCATCTTCTAGAGTAATATTTCGATTTTCCTTGTGGGGAGTGTGATTATGAATATAGGCACAATTTATTACTTAAGCCCAAAATGACAGGGCGATATATCGAGACTAAAGTATACAAATTTTTATGTACCTTACTAATCTATTCATTCTTTTGGCAACACCATTTTGTTGACAAGTGTAGGGAACCAAATATTGATGTTGAATATCATACTAAATACAACTATCAATAAAGGCTTGGTTCAAATATTCCCCCCATTATATGTGTATACTTGTTGAATAGAAAAACTTCACTACTTCTCAATGAACATGTTGAAGGTCATGAAAGTGGCCTAAAGAAACCACCTTTTTACTAAAGAAGGTACACCCATGTGCAATGGGGAAAATCATCAATGATTTTGAGAACATACTTGCTTTCTCCTAAAGAAATCATGTTGGAAATTACATGACAGTAAAATTAAAAAGTTGTGTCACACTTTTATAAAGGAAACAACCAACATTGATCAAAATTTTAAACTTGAATCAATAAACGACAACATATATGTCTTGAATTTTAAAATTATGTAAAATAATAAAATATGTATTTTTTAGAATTTAATATTTGTATTTATTAAAAAAAATAAAAAAAATAAAACTAGCTTTTAATAAATTGACACTATAATTTGGTTGATGATATTGAATTATTGTAAAATAAATTTACATGAGGCATCAATATTTATACATTCTTTTCAAACTATCTTAGTTTCAACAATCAATTTACAAGCATTATTCTCTTAACACCTACCCAATTATAAATATTATAATATATATAACTTAAAATATAATTCCAATGGATGTCCTTCCTTGGGGTTTAAAACCATGTGATAGAATTATGACTAGAGGAACTAGTTAAGGATTATCTAACCATACAATCCATTACACAAACACCCATAATAGAATTTGATCACATAATAAATTAACAAAAATATGAATTATTAATTTATATAATTACATTTACTATCTTGTCTCAAGGGCTTACAACATGAGACCTCAACCTTTAATGAATCACATATGCAACCACTGTATAGATTATAATCTTTTGAATTGATATGTGATACAATTCTCTTCACAATGTGCTACTAAATTTTTCCCCTGCATATGTAAGAAAAGGGCGTGTTAGGAAGCCCATCTTTTGAAAAAAAATCACATTCCTAAACAAGATAAGAAATATTAGATTTAGATGACAATGAATCTTGTGAGTAGTAGTAGTTTGAATCTAGATAATAAGATAAGATAAAAGTGGGATTTTGATTGGCGTTGGTTTTTTACCTTTACCCACAAGGGCACATTAATTATATATCCAATCATAGTACCAAAATTATCCTCTTGTTCATCTACAAATTTGGCTCCATAAAATGTGAAGCTTTCTATTATCGATAGTACCTATAAAAATATAGATTCATAAACCATTCCACTTCTCCTTATGCCACAACCTTAAATATCAGATAATCAGAAAGAGAAATGGACATTATGTGTACCTTGATCTTACCTTTTGAATTTTGACAAGAGTTCCAACATCAAAAACAAGCATTTTCCAATGATGAAATATAATTAATATTTGGTAGATAAGAAATCTATAAAATGATTCTTTGATAGTGAAGACCCGTGCATGAATGGAAGACTGTGTGGAACAAGTGTATACTAGTGATTTATGGATTTATAGTTAGAAATGATTTCTAAGATTAAAATGAGAATATTCTTGTACACAAACATGAAGTACCAGAGAAAGGTTACAATCAAGCGCTTCCAAACCCTAGGAACAATACTCATAACCTTTATGAACTTGGATAATTCCTTTGCATGTGTAAACAATTTGACACTTGTACACCATCTCCACCATTGATAGCAATGAGAAGGTGAAGATGAAAGATATGTAGGCTACCTCGAATAGGAAAAGCATAATACCTAGTAATGATTTTAGTAAAAATGTAGATCAAACCTCCAGATCTTTTCAACCTACAAAAAAAAACATGTCGTGTATTAGTACAAAGAAATTCAAAGCATAAAATTATGGAAAGCAATGTAAGTGTGTCATTAGTAGAATAATGGATATACTTTGACGGAAAATCCTAAAAAATAAGAGTCTAAAACCCAACAAAGCTAATGTAAGTATGCTCATAATATCATTAAAATCAGGCACATGAGAAAATTGGATTCAATGAGCATCACTCTTGCCTATTTCAATTGGTCTGATTTTCTAATATCAAATATTTTCATTTTCCAAAGATGTGCCCTCTGGGGATCACAAAAGAAACAGGCAGCAACAACATAAGTGTGATAGAGTATAGGATTTTGAAGGCCTCTACCACCACTCGTACAATGTCTAAGAATTACAGTTCTCCCAATTCTCTCTCCATAATTTTAAAAGCCCCATCGCCACTTCAAACATCGATCTCTCAAGCATATATCTGCAAACCAAAATAATTGCCTCTTGTTCTAAATCACTACTATCAACCAAATTATATATACCTATTTTGTACTTACAGAGATGCGGATGATAATGGAAGGCTTGACATTGTGGTTTGATAGATCAGCCACAGAAAAATATATTTGGTCTCCATCACAAACATCATTCGCACTCAAACCTGCAAAATCGGTGGATTATTTTTTAAATTTAGCTTTAAACCCACTCTGTCTATCTCTATCCGTCAATGTTTTCATTTAATCTACCGTTTGGATGCTTTGATAGATATGATAGTATCATATGTTATGATGTGTAAGACATACCATTTTCTCACGATATTATTTTCTCCCATAGTATTCTATATTATTTATTTTATCATATCTGCGTTAATTTATAAGACTTAGGCTTATGGATAAGTTTTACATTTTTCTAGAGTTTTGGTTTGCGAAATTAGACCTAATTTTCAAGACTTTCACATCTTATAGTATTTTAGTAAATAATACAGATATAATATATATAACATAATATAACATATGATAATCAAGTTAGCAGTTGGAAATGTTAGGAAAATGGAACAAAATTTATGATATTCATGGAATGGTTAAAATTGTGGTGGAGTCAAATCAAATGTTAATTTGATTAATATTTATTGGGTGGTTAAGATTGTGATTTTACCTTGGTTGGCTATTGGAAAAAAGGGATGGTTTTGAAACCTAGTTTAAAAAGTAGTTTGCAAACCATTAGAAGAGTCAAAGAATTTATTATTATTTATTAATATGTAACACTACTATTATTTATAATATATTATATTATATTATATAAAATATATAAATAATACATTAATTGTCTTTATATAAGTGTAGATGGAAAAGTGTATATGGAATAGTGCAGATAGAAAAGGTGGTGAGGTTTTGGGCTCTAATTGTACCTTGCAAGGAAACCACTTTCAACTAAACCTACAAGAAAACCACTTCCAAGTGCACTTATGAGAGAATGACTTCTAATTACACTTATAGGAAAAATAATTTGAAGTGCACTTTCAAGAAAATAACTTCCCATTGTACATGTGGGAAAGTCACTTCAAGTGCACTTACAAGAAAATGACTTCTAGTTGTGCATAGAACTTGAAACCAATTCCAAGTGGAATTATGGAAAAACCCCTTCCAACTGCACATGGAAGAAAAGAACTTCCAAGTGCACTTATAGTAAAACACTTCAAATTGAACTTGTGGGACAATAAATTTGAACTACACATGAGAATACCCCTTCCAACTACACTTGTAGGAAAACAACCTCCAAGTGAATATGTTGTGCTATGAAAGTAAGTGAACCAATTTTAATCTAGTTGAGTAGATGACACCTATAAAGAATATCTCTCATTTCAAGAAATTTTGGGAAACTTAAAAAATGATAGGCTAATTTTAATGCTCTTCCTATCTATAATGGAATTTAGACCATTTTAAAGAGTAACTTTGAGACACCAAGGAATTGTCAACTTTGCAATGTAAGCTAAAACCTAACAAAAGAGGGGATCCTCATTTTTTCTAGAAGAAAAATGGGGCATGTTGTGAAAAGTAACAACATTAATAAAAATAAATGGTGTCATGTTTTACTACTATCTTAGATGTATTAGGTAACATATCAATACTTTCCAAAATTTTGATGTTGAAAACTATAGGTAGTTGTAGAGAGGTTAATGTTAAGTACACCTCTCTGAAATAAGGAACTCATCACTGAAATCCTACTTATATACAAGATAACCTACTTTATTCCATCCCTATAAGTGCACTTGGAAGTGGATTTATCATATGTGCACTTGAAAGTTGTTTTCCTACAATCTCATTTGGAAGTGGTTTCTTTCATGTGCATTTGGAAGTGGTTTTCCCATAAGTGCACTTGGAAGTGGTTTTACTACATTTGTAGTTGAAAGTGACAGTTGTAATTGATTCAAAAATAGGGTATCACCACTTTATTGATGATGCCACCACTTTATTATTGATTTCATCGCTTGTGGAGTCTCCTAACCCATCTAAACTATTGTCATGAAATTTATTGATATGTGGATAATGTACACCTATGAAAGGTATCCAAAAAGCTGCCAATAATGCTTAAGTTTTGGGTACATATAGATATATCCTAGAACTTAATGGATGTACAAAATTCATTAAGAATTGGCAAGAGTTGAAGGAATATGTGCTATTTGTGATAATTTGATCACTTTCTATCATGCTTATTATAGTATTGTTGGGTTTCTAGGGCATAAAATCTAGTGTATTAAATATCTAACCATGCATTGTAAAATAACCAATAAAAACATCTCACTATATTGAGTGACTTGGAGTAATCATATATTGTTTGGTTATTTGGAAGAATTTTTTTTTTCAATTTTAATTAATTGTTATTAGAAATCAAACATGATTCTAATATAGTAGGGTAGACTTGACTAGGAAATTGAATGGCACATTTCTTTCAAACATTTATCCATAGAATTTTTATTTATACTATGTTAAAGCAAGTGGCTTATACATATCACTATTAATTATTAGAAGAGATGTCAAATTTATTTAAAAATGATCAGTCTTTTTTGCATTTAGGGTATTTTGTTCTCTCAAGTGCTTTTGTAGTGCCCTATTTTCATTTTTGATAGAATTATCTCTCTAATACTTTAAAAATAAAATAAAAATTGTTGATATAGTGAAATTGGATTGTGTCTTTTTCTTGTGACATATTATTTGTTATGGGTGTCATGCAAACTTTCTTCTTGTTTACCATAGATATTGTTTGGTGAGAGATATATATTCACTATAAGGCATTCAACAATATGCAATTTGAGATATCCTATCACATTATGGAATTATTAGTTATATAAGATTTATTTTATACACACATTAACATTCATTAAAGGACATATATCTCCATGATTTTATTATCTGGGTAGAGCATGTGCATTTGTAGGGATTTTATATTTATTTTCAGTGCACGTGACGAAACAAAGAATCACTAGGTAACTTGTAAACGTTAGAAAAAAGATGAGAGTCTTTTTTATTATTATTAATTTAATTTTTTTTATATTATTATTTTTGATTAATCTTTTTTATATGAACAAGGTTGTGTTAAAGAAAGATCTAATTTTTAATTTCATTTTTATTATATATTTACATTTTAGTGGAAAAGAATAAGTTTCTCTATATATGGGTTTTCTCATAACCTTCAAGGTTGTTAAAGGAGAAACCTCCAATGACATCAGTCACAATTTGAATTTAGAGTTTAAGAGGAACATGTATTATAATTTAACATTTATAGGTATAATTAAGCCTTACAATATAATTTTTTGGTTTACTCACATATTTTTATATAAATGCTAGTGTTTTTGGCTAATTGGATGTTTTCTAGCAGGTTCAGTTGTTTTATTGACTATTAGTTAGTTCAAATAGATGATTTAAATATTTGTAACTATGTTAGTTTAGGGATCTCTTGTCCATATATAGCATCATCCCAAATAAGTAATTGATCTGTTCAATTAACTCTCAAATTGCATTTGCATTTTATAATCAAACAAATTTATTTCTAAGTAAATTTTTTGAATTGGATATACTAATTCCCCTAATTATTTTGTTCTTCCATGGCCTCTAGAGAGATCATTCTAGAAATATCACCTTTTATCCCTCGAATGATGACATTAACAAATTTATCATTAAACAAATAATAATTCTCATAACTATCATCTAATTATAATTATGGAGAATTCTCATGAATCTTCACTTCTCCTAACTAAAAATATACCACCATAATTATCCATAGAACATTTACTTAAGAAACCAATACATATACCAAATATAATTTCATATATAATTTAGTGCTCTAGAAGACATTCTTGAGAAGCTCACATAGGTTTTCATTTATGAAAGTGGCCTAATCAATCGTCTTATCATAAAACATACATAACATAAATTGGAACATCCATGGGTAGAAGTATTTGGCACTAGGCTGGCCATAAATCCTTCTTAGGAGTGTTATCTAATCATTAATATCATCCTTGAATTTTCTCCTATGTTGTAATTTAGCCATCTTGAGGGCCATCTTCTATGGGTTGAGAAATATTTAGGTATTAAATATATTAAGGCAACTTATTTCATTCTTTTGAAAGTAACCTACTACCTTTTTATTATCCATGGCATCATACTTAGTAGACATAGGGATTTTGAAGAACCTATCAATCATGTATAAACTAATATCAATGACAACCTTTCCATATGCTTCTAGCATTCTTCTATAATTTTTCTCACATTTTTGAGCATTGGTCAAGACAATGTCAGATGACTGCAGTATGACTATGAAGGAAACTACTTCCACCAAGGTTTGTTTACAAAATAACTGACTTAAATAGACCTTGTTTCTTTATTTTTGATTCTCCCATTAAATTTATCCTAGTCTATATGTCTCAAGTTAGTGTCTCTTCTTTGTGCAAATGGAGAGAAAACATTTGATGGAGGGTGATAACCTTCGTATTGATACTTCATTTATGCTCCTTTTGGAATACTTCTTGCATATGAAAACGCCATACATTAATTTTTTTTAATAAAAATGGCTAAAGAGGAGGAAAAACATCCCCTAACAAGATTTTAAGACAAGTTAATTCAAATGCATATTAATGCAAGAATCTATTAGAAACATACTTAAGAAGTAAAAAAATTATTTATTGGGGATTGAGCCTCAGGAATAAGTGTTATTTATTGCAAAAATAATTAGGAAATCTAAATGAAGGAAGTTTGAATAGTTATTTTGAAGCTAATATGCTCATTACTATTCTTTTTTGAGTGTTGGGAGTTGGGTTTACTACTTACTCCTTATCATTTGTTAAATGCAATTCTTAAGGAAAATACCCATTGATCGAACTTGGTAATTTCCTTTTAAAAAATGTATTTTCATTAGGGGTTAGAGTTCAGGCATGATGCTTTTCATTTTCTATTAAAGATCTTAAATATTAATGATTACACCTGATTACTAGTATTCGACGATACTTCAACAATTTTCATTGAATATCTGGGATCAGGGATCAAGAATAACACTTAATTTTTACCTCTTTTATTTGGTAATTGGTATAGTGAAATCCGAACATCTAATACTCAAAAATATTAGGGTTCAAGTCACTTAATTCTTAGCTTTAAGAATTTAGAGTTAGATATGATACTTAATTTTTACCTCAAAATGAAGATATGACTTAGAAAAAACACCCAAGATCCAATGTCTGAAACACTTAGACATTTTTCTTACAATTTCTTCATTTAATCATTGGGAATTGGGGGTTTGGATTTTCACCTAACTCATATTTATAGAAGAAATAGGAGGGAAGGGATATCTCTGAAGTTTTAACTCCAAAGTTACTTAGAGTTCAATTTTTCTAAGGATTTTAATGATCAGACTTTGAGGTTCAAGTATGACACTTAATCCATTTCACTTTAATTATTAATGAATACTCATCATGGTTGACACCCAATACTCAAAAAATAGTCTTCGAATTTCTAACGCAAGAGTAGTTGTCGATGAAGGGAAAATTGCTACCTCTAAAAGCATAGAAATTAGAAGACCTAGGGCTTGATACGATGATATAATAAAAATACTCAATGGGTATGCCAAGGTAAAAAACAACAAGTAAAAAAGAACGAAAAGAAAAAAAAATGAAACAAAACAAAAAAAAGAAATCGAAGAATTAAAAAAATAAAAAAATAATCAAATTGACTCTAACACAACAAGCACATGTCAACAACTAAAATAACCAAACATTGAAATGATGATTCAAATATTATGGTCTACTTCATTATCAACATGGTGAAATGAGGAAACATGAGCAGACAGAAGCACAAGATAAGAAAAATACACCAACATCATGATGCAATGAGAAAATTATAAAGTTGAGGATTGAGTGGGGTTACAAAAATCACTAAGTATCCAAATAGGTTGCAAAGCTTAGTTTCTAATTATTAATGCACAAATGATTAAAAGAACCCTTCAATTTCACTCTTAAACTAATTGGATAACTACCATTAATTTTTATCATTAAATGCACTATAACATAATTAAATGCTTGTCATCAATCTTTCGAGATTGGGAATACATGAAGTGAGTATCCCACCAAGTGAAAACCCAAAAGAGAAAAGTAACAAAATAAAATGGGAAACAACAAGAAGATGGAAAATGAGTAGACATTGAGGGTTAGGATTGACAAGGATATTTTTGATCGTCAAAGCTTGCACCTCTCTCATAGTCTTATGGGAAATTCAGGGAGTGGGGGAACAATATGAACCTCACTGAATACCTCTGAGAATTTTATAGAAAGTCAGCTCGTGTCTGAGTTTGGGAAAAGAGTAGAAATAAATGTAAATGTAAAAGAATAAAAATTAGTGATGCGCCAACAATTTTACAATATTTCAAAACCACAAGTTCCTTCCTATGAATGACGTAATAGAGATAGAACACCACATCCCTTCAATTTCTAGAAGAGAACGAGTAATAGAGGCTAGATTCAAGCATATTGCAGTCATTCAATCCACCCACAGGAAGTGCATATTAAGATCCAACCAAACATATAAGTTCCAAGAATCAATAGAAAAATATTCAAAAGTCACATTAACTATTCCTCTTAATATAGAATAACATGGAAATCCGATAATCAAACTATTCAGATTAAGCAAGACACAATGTTCTATTCTAGACAAATATTTAGAGAAGGAAATATTGATAGAGGCCATATCATGCACAATTTCAAATATTTATCTCAAATAACTCTTACATCAATATTAAATGAACTTTAAAATAGAGATCAAATTCAAATTTGATAATAGCTTGAGTATATAAAAGATATAACATTCCAGAGTGAAGCAGTGTTCTACAAAATATAAAAGAAAATATTCCTACTAACTATGAAAGCTAAGAAATTTTTTTCCAAAAGGAAAATTTTTGGAACCCTTTCTTCATGTTGTTGCTTCAAATTTATAGCTACCAAGAAGAGAGAAACACTGACTTCTTTTAGAAGTAATGACTGCCAGACGTCTGCATCTAATAGCTGAAAATCTGATCCTAGGTATTTTATTAGGTCACTGCATTCCTGCTCATCAACTTTCAACTGCCACATTAATATCACTTAGATACTTCAACATGATTATCCCTTGTAATCGCTCAGATCCTAGAAGAACAACCTCGAAAAGTTCTTTTCAATTGGTCAAGTGGCTTTGGCATCACCATCTCACATCCTTCTCTAGAACAAGCCAAGACACATTCTGATAGAATCCAAAAAAAGGCTCGCAAGATAAAACTCCTCTATAGTGAAGAGATGATGTGTCACCCAGTCGAATAGTCTCAGGTTCATGAAAAATGATTTTAAGAAAATGTCTAGCAAGCCGACATGTGTTCTGAATCCCAGCTGAAAGGAAAGCGATCAAAAAAGAATGCACAACCACCATGTGGCACATTGTGTGCCTATTGAGAACACAACCATCTCATTCATGGATCCTCTCAAAGATAATTTGAGTAAAGCTAAAAATAATAATAAGACTAAGGCAAAATTTTGTTTCATAGTTATGGTGACTCGTAGGGGGCTTCACTTGCGAAGGAACACACCCAGACCTCTCATCATTATTGGAGTTTGACGAAGGTGGAGTGTAACATTTCCCAATCTGCATCAGTTGGCTGGGTAAGACTACCAAAGGCTTTATATGCTTGATCTAGCTTGAATTCTTCTTTAAAATAAATGAGTCCCCACCTAGTTGAAACAAATTGTAGATGATAATATAGATGAGAAAGTTGAAGAAATTCACTCTCAACATCATCCTCTATGGGTGCTGAACTTGAATCTTGAAGGTCTACAAAATTTCAAATCTTATTCCTGACCTCCTTAGTAATTTGATCGACTAATTTAATACATCTCCCTTTGCTGAAAGGAAGGGAGGCAACCCGAAGCTATACAAGACACTGAAATCCTTCTTGATTTCATCGAACCTCTTATTTAACACCACCTAGTTGTTCTTGGTTTTGGCCACTACCTTATGACAGTGGGTGAATTCATTTGCTTTGCTAGAGGTAGCCCTCTCATCTATAATTCGTAAACTTCTCAAAGCCTCATCTATCACCACACATAGCTTGGAAATCAAGCTCTATGACTTGGCCACTCGGGGAGCATACTCTTGAAGAATTTGGTTTGCCAATGGGCCAACCCTTTCATTTATCTCTTATGGATCCCTCAAAAATTGTAAGGTCAATTTTTAAATGGTGAGTGCAATAATGATTCGGTCCACATAGGCGAATACCAACCTTCTCCTTAGAGGAAGGGTTGCGTATTTATGTGCACCTGCTAGCTCTTCTTAGAGTTGAGCTTCTTTTGCCTTCACTATCTCTTCCATTTGATCTCTTCTCTTGAGATAACTTTCTAGTTTGGAAACTAATTTTCTAAACTCTTGATTAGGAGCATGCAGAGCAAACTCGGCTTCTTGTATATCACTTCTTAACTTTTCGGCCTCCTCTCAAGCCTTTTGAAATTTTTCAAAGACACAAGATAAAAAACCATCCATCTCCTTCTGTATACTCTCTTGAACATGTTGGTGTTCTTCACTAGATTGGTGCTCAACTTCTAGTTCACCCTTTAATTTGCCAATTTCGACGTATAGCTGAATCCACTCATCTTGATGCATTGCAAGAGATCCCCTTGCTTCCTCCTATTTCATAATTTTGGGCCCTGAGTTTCGACTAAAGCCAATTCACTATTTCTATTAAATCCAAACCTTCTAAGTGGACTTCGCCAGATCTACCTTGTCGCATTGGAAAATTTCATTTAAATCCAGACCCATTGCCCTGATGTCATAATATTCCATATGCAATTGTACTTTTGGTCAGGCTGTAAGTAGCTTCATAGTAGTGATCCACAGAGAATTTCGTTCTTCACTAAAATAGGTTTGAATATTTTTGACGATGGGTAGCTCAACATTCTTCATTGTTCTTTTCTACTTCCTAGCTTCTTGAGCCACCTTAGTTGTGTCAAAATTAATTTGAAGTGTCTAAGGGGAATCAATGCTTTGTATTGCGAGAGAATCACCAAGGGTAGAATGAAAAGAGTGACAAAAGGGGATACTTTAGAGGTATGAGCATATGGGGAGGCGAATGGGAGAGTAATCATAAAAAATGGCAGGATGCCAAATCGAGATTGGGCACCAGAAGTACCAATTGGGGTAAAAAGAGAAATAGATGGAACAGACAATTTTTGTCTGAATTTTGATGGGCCTAGGGTAAAGGGTAGCATGGATGATTAAGCTTTCTTGATAGGGGCCCTAGATAGGGTGATCTAAGAATCAATAGCAACCAAAGCGAATGCTGTGCACTTAGCATGTAGGGGCATATCACTTGGTATGTTGAAAATGATAGCAGGCTCATTTAGAACCAAGAGTTTGGGGTCTTTGAATTTTGGATTATTTTTAATGGGTGGGGGAAAAGGATTGACTAGAGATTTAGAAGTAGGAAGAAGAGGGGGATTAAGACTTACTTGAACCATGATTTTCAAACTCACATAGGTCACATAAGAGGGTTTGCAAAGGGGTTTTACTTGAAAATCAACAGGCTCTGAGATATAACCCTCCAAAGTAGGTTAGTTAGGCAAGTTTATCAAGTGCACTCTTGAGAGTGTAGAGGAAATTTTTTAAAATGGACACTTCAAATTTGCAAAATTTGAGAGTGCCATCAAGGCCATTTTGTGATTTTTACATTTCTGGATACCCATTTGGAAAAAACAACTTTTGGACCAGTTTTTGGGAATTTGGGAGTAGGTCACCCAGATTGTCACAAGTGTCCCTCTTGACTTCTATAACATTTTCAGTAGCATTCAAGACCTCAAAAAAATTCTTCTTCCAATCCTAGGTCCTAACTCCTTCATTTCTATATAGTTTAGTGTATATTATTAGTTCATCTTGTATATGTTTGCATACATCATTGTGTTTTCCAGCACTTTACATTTGCATAGTTTACCATTAATAAAAAATTTAGGTTTTCAATTTATTGCATTCACACACACCTCACAAAGCCCCTTCCTCCTTTGAATGAAACCTAAGATGAAATAGGTGTGAAAGATGGATATTCTCCCAAAGTTAGCTTCTAGGGTGAAAAACCCTAAAGGCTCATTGGGGGAATTATCTTTCCCTTTAATTTTGGTGGTTCATTTTGGTGAACCCAAATTTATTGCACCTTCTTTTCTGATCTGAACTTCTTCCTCATCCTAGGATTAGCTTGCATTACATCTTGCGCTAGTGAAAGTGCATTCTAGGGTTTTTCACATTTGCATTAGTGAAAATTACATGTAGGTTACATTTTTGCAATTAAAAATCATTACAAACTGTGTGAAATTTTTAATTCTCATTTTAGGTATGCACTATACAACACATCAACCACTTGTATCAATCTAGAACTAAAAAATCTCAAAAAAATCATTAGGACGACTAGGTCGCCATAGGGTGACCTAGTCCCTTCAAGGTTCTGAAACTACCCTTTATAGAGCTAAACACTCAATGTTTAAGCATTTGTGTTGCTCCATTACCTATCTATATTAGTTGGTTGAGTTTTTGTACCATCCATTTAATTAAATCTAGTCTAGATGAGCCCATTTCATGCACTGCTTAGTTTTAATTTTGCATATATTACATTTCTTTTTCAGATTGTTACATAGTGTAATAAAAAAAATTACCTTATTTTCGATCTGAAAAATTGCATTTCCAACTTTTAGTTTAAATACTTGCATTTCTTTCTCTTTCGTCTCTCATCAACACAATTTTTTCTTTTAAAATATGTGGCTTTGATTTGGTTTCAAATAGATTGTATAAATTTAATATTCCTTCTTATGAGTTCAATGTAGATTATAATAATGAATTCATTAGAGAACATGTTAATAACCTAACAATGGACACTATTCTTAACATTTCATTACCCCTCAATGAGGTTATTTGTGTTGACAATCATAACATGCATACTTGTACTTATCCCTATACCTCTCCTTTTAGTGACATAGGTATTTTGGTGACAAAAGCTATAAGCGTTGAGGGTCTTGATTATCCCTCTCCTCATCGCCCTTTGCCAAACCTTAAACAACAAATAATTCTTAACACTACCTTACCTCATCTCCTAACATCCCTCCTCAAAGCAAAGAGGATAGTTTGGTGTTAGAAGATACCCCTAGTACGAGTCATGAAACTATTGACCCTCCCTTTCCTAATGCTCTTCCCCTTTGGGGTAATCTATTTCAAAATCATAGTGGATCTTCTCTTGATGCCTCCTTCCCTTGTTATGAATCATGTGATGAACCTCTCCCATGCTCTCCTACTAGGGTAGATGGTATGGAACAAGTGAATGAGACCTTTAAAAATCAAATAGAATACCTTCTTACCCATCCCTCTCCTCCCTTTCCCATCAATGATCACTCCGCTATTGGTGATGAAGTCACTTTGGAAGAGCCAAGCCTTGCATGTCAAGAACATGAGGTTTGTAGTTCTCCTAAACACTCTCCTTCTCAGGTGGATATCATGATGCAAACCAAGGATAACATTGACTCTACTTCCCAAGGGGAGGTTTATATTATTCAACCTCAACTCATCCTTTCTCCCTTCCTAAGCCTAATGTGTTGTAGAAATTGAGTCATGATACCATTTCTCATACAAATTACACTCACAACAACCCACATTCTCAACCATCAACCTCAACACCTTTACCTTCCTCCCCTATTCTTTGTTCTGCCCCTCGCTTCAATTCCTTCCTTAGGGAGTATGACCTCTTTGATCAACTAAGGAATACTCCCGCTCTTTTATCTTTATGGGACCTTATCCAAGATTCCCCTCACTATCACAACATGATGCAAGATGCATTACAAAAAATTATTGTCTGTTCAAATACACAAACCAATGAAATTACAGCTATGATCTAAGGCTCAAATGCTGACATTATTTTGCACCAAAGTGAGCTCCCTCCTTTGGAAGTGCAAAACAATGTTGAATCCTTCATGATAATATCTCAATACAAATTCATAGGGATCAAGAGAACACTTGTTGATAATGGATCTGCTCTCAATGTGTGTATTTGTAATCTCCCAGATAGGCTTCATATCAATAGATCAACCATCCAACCTTCCTCCTTGTCTATCTATGGATTTGATAGTGTAGGAAAAAAACCACTTGGTGTGATAAATTTTCCTCTTACAGTGGGAGTAGCCACATTAGACACATCAATCCATGTCATGCCTAATGATGTTTCATCTAACCTCATCTTAGGTAGGCCATGGATTCATACAATGAATGATGTGCCTTCCACACTTCATCGAAAGATGGAGTATATCTACAGGAACAAAGTGTACACACTTGATGTTGATCCTAAAACTTACACTATCTTACATCACGAGAAAAACAAATCCAAACCCTTCACTACTACACCAACCAAACCAGTCAAACCCGTACAACCAAAGTCCTTTGACGATGGTTTGGGTTCCTTAAAATTCACCCCACCTCTACTCAGTGACTCCAAGTCCACAACCAATGACTCTCCAAAGTGACCCATAGTCTTGCTAACATAAGACTTGGTTAATTCTTTGAAAGCATCCACCTCAACTACTTTCGCTGCCAATGAAAACAACGACCCCTCACCCGATCCAAAGAAGCTGAAATTTGTTTATGGAAAATGTTATGAGATCATGAAAGCAACTTGGCTATAGTGGAAAATGTTGTGGTGCTAATGAGCAAGCAATCCATAACCCTATAGAGTCTAATATACAAACAACACATCATCATCTTGGATTTTTCCCTTTCATCCAGATCATCAAACCTTCCCCTCACACCAACACTCTTCCTCATCACCACTCACATTTTACTATGTGATCTTCTTTTTCTTGTGATTCCTTCTCTTGAAAACATTACACACAATATTTTTCAAGATTGAGACATTTGCATTTTTCCTCTTTTGCATACAAGATGAGCCCTTGCCTCTCTTGCATACAAGATGAGTACATTTTCACTGCACCTCTCTTGGTAACATTGCATATAATGTTTCCAAAGATGAGACATCGCATGAACAAATAAAAATCCCTTTGAAACATAATCATTTCCAGATATCACTTTCTTTTATGGTGCCTTATGAAAGTTATCACGAGGTATAACTTTGGTATGGTTTGAGTGGGAAGCCCAACAAGCAGCACAACTTTCCCCATAGCCACCTTTCTGAGTACATACCAATCATTTGTATGTTTCTCACCTTTTGGGAATTCTCACCCCATGGACAACCTGATGTTTTGTGGCCCCAGAATGAGCACATAGTTTCATCATTCTCTTCACACTAAAAATTTCATTGCATGATCAAGTATCTCATCTTGTCGTAATGCATTCACCCTTCAATGTCTTTTGTAGTGATGTCGAGTTGACTTAGAATCTCAAATCCTTGTGGACTTTACCGCCTCCTTCTTCTCTTCCCATTCTTCTTTGTTATCCTTCACCATCTGAATCATGTGGCTACTTTAGTGTAATTTTGAAGCAAGTTCACACTCTCACTAAAGTGGGGGCTAAACATGTTGCCAAAAAGTTTACACCTTCACAATTTTCACTCATTTGGACCTTGGCCTATGATCTGGGAACTTTTTCAACCCATTTTAAGCCCCTTCCAATTCTTGTGATGAAGTGTTGTAAGGTGTTGCAAAGCATTTTCATACTCTCCTAGGCTTTTCATCACTTAAACTACACATTATTATTCCAAAATGACCCGTAAATACACATACAAATCCTATATGAGTGAGTTTTTATGGGACAATCCAGAAAAACATAAATAATAATATTTTAATCCACAACATTCAATAAAAATTCCCTGGTGGACTAGGTCACCACCTCGGGCGACCTAGTCCTATGTGGAATAAATTTCAATTTTTAGTTAATTTTTGTTGGGATTTTGGTCTCTAAAACCCTAAGGTCAGTCAGTATGAAGTTATTTTAGGAAAGTTAGGGCATAAATTTTATAAATAACCTCTGAAACCCTAATTTCTAAGGAGGTACCCTTATTTTGCTCCACCTCTCTCAGCCAACCCACTTCTTCTCCTCACAAGCAAACTAGGGTTTCTTCTTCCAAGTCAACAAGACACCATTTCTGAAGCATTCAAGGGTTGGTTGCTGCAACTACACAAGGTCTCTCATCATGGCAAGGTAACTGACTCCATTACTTTATTTTTCATGTTTCATTACATTATTTTCTATTCACTTCGGTTTGGTTACCTAAAAAGGGTTTTACTAAGGCAAACCCCTAATCTCTAACATTCAAAACATTTATCCTTCTCTAGTTGTGTGATTGCAATTTTATGTACTTTTAAGACCTTGAAGACTTGTTGAAGACCTCTCAATTCTTTCAACATCAAATAATCCATGAAAAATCATTCTTAGACCTAGATATCAAAGTTTTAGAATCGAGAAACTATGAAGAACTAGTGTGCAAACCTAGGGCTTCTATTTCCTCTTCAAAAACTCCAAAAATCTCAAAGAGGACTAAGTTACCAAGAATGGGATAACCATTTGGCAGACACAGGCTTCATACCAGTTTTTAGCAATTTGGGACTAGGTCACCTACATTGGCACAAGTGTCCCTCTCGACTTCTACAACATTTTCAGCCACATTCCAGACCTTCAATAGATCCTTCTTCCAATCCCACGTGCATACATCCTAACTCCCTCATTTCTATATAGTTTAGTGTATATTATTAGTTTATCTTGTATATGTTTGCATACATCACTGTGTTTTCCAACACCTTACATTTGCATAGTTTAGCATTAATAAAACATCTTGGTTTTCAGTTTATTGCATTAACACACACCTCACAAAACCCCAATCTCAAACCCCCTTCCTCCTTTGAATCAACCCTAAGATAAAAGAGTTGTGTAAGATACACATTCTCCCAAACTTAGGTTTTAGGGTGAAAAACCCTACAGGCTCATTGGGGAATTATCTTTCCCTTCTTTATTTTTGGTGGTTCAAGTACTCTCCACACCTCCCTCATCTAAAAGGTTTCAAGTTGAAACTCCGATTTATCTTGGAGAGGAAGGATGAGTGGATGTGTTACCAACTTCTCCTTTTGGAGAACCTTACTAGAGATGGTTGAAAGAATGTGAAGAGGAGAGGATTCCACCTCTTTGGGAAGATAGTGATCAAGATGGCTTGGCATGGAAATAAAATTTGGATCAAAGAGTTTAATCACTTCACCTAAAATAAAGATATTTTTTTCTTATTTTTAAAAATATCCTTGCTTATTGATAGTAAGTAGGTGCCATACTATAAATATCGTAATTGAAAACATAAAGTAGAGAACCTAGATACATTAAATTTGAACTATGTTAGCCTATCACTAAAAAAAATGAGATGAGAAAAGACTCCACTTATCATCATGGAGTTGAAAAAGAAATTCCTTGTTCGGGGGTATGGATAGAGCCCAAGAGGCTCCATGAAACCATTATGGTACAGTGGAGAGAAAGCCTTACTAAGTTGTATATCATGCATTATATTTCTTAAAATTATTTGTGATGTGGAAAGCTAATGATTTTCTCAACATGGAAGAAAATGTAAAAGAGCAAACCTTGTTCCTTTGTGTACTCTCCATTGTGTTTTCTAAATGTTGAATATAGTATTGAAATTATTATATTTTATTGCAATGAAGAAAACATGTCTACCTTGTGAGTTGTAGCAAACACCTTCTACAAAATAATTATTATAAAATATCTAACATAGTTGGATGGTTATATATTGTAACATTGCAATTGTCGAGAAAGGCATTTTTTTCAGTTTTAATGACAATAGGATGCATAAAAGAGAAATAAAATAAACTAGTATAGGGTAATAAAATTCTTATTCAAAATGGTGTTGGACAAGTAGATGGAAGATAAGATCTTGTATTACTTCATTTTCAAATAGATATAACTATTTCATTTTAGATGTTGGGAATCATAGTCAATATCCCAAATAGGGGAGGACGAATAAATTTTTTATGTATTTGAAAGGTTCCAAGAAACACATTCTAAGAAGAAATATATTCCACCACTATAGATCATGAAAAGAGGAGAAAGAGAAATCTCTTAAGTTGGTAATGTTTAAATCATTATAATGGTAAACATAGTATGCAGATAATGTTACATATTGTAGCATATAGGTTGCATATAGATAGTTGGCACATACTTCAAAAGCTAAATATTATCAGCTCATTTTGGATATATAGTTGTTTTCTGTAAACTAACATATAGTTAGTACAAACATCCTCATATGAATTTTTCCTATGCAACATAATGTAAATCATGAAAAATCAAATGGTAGGGATCTCTAGCATAGCCACATAAGTTAGTGATAGGTATTATATTTCCAGTCATTGAAATTATATTTTGTAAAACTCTATTATATTAATATTATATGTCGGCGTAAAGCCTTTTATTTCAAAAAAACAATTATGATGCTTCTTTTTGTAAGGAAAATTTATACAGTTTAAAAGAAGAATTTCACAATTATATGCTAAAACGATATACAAGACTTGTGGAAATGCTACTTCATTTGTTTCTTTTGTTTTTGTTCTATATAACTAGTTTATATCATATCCGCATTGAGAATGAAATATGATTTGATTTTAGGAAAAAATTTGTTCTATTTCCAAAGAAATATATGCTATTAGATTTAAAATTCCCTTTTGTTTTTCTATGGAGAAGGAAGGTTCATATCCCTTTGTTAAAATATGACTCGATTCAGGGATATAGGTGTGTGAAATATTATGCCCCTTTTTTCCTAATATTTCCTATAATATTTAGAAAAATAAAATAAGTGTGCAAATGTAGCCATGCTAAAATAATGTAGGCTTAGTTATTCATACTTGAGTGTTATAGCCATGTAGGCAATGTATGCAACTACCTTTAAGATAGATTTGTGCAGGGTTGTAAACTGCATGGATTTCTTGTAAAGTCACATAGAGTCGAAAAATGGGAAATCTAAATGTTGGATTTCATTTGCATCCATTTTTTATATATGTTAAACCATGTAAAAATATCCTATTCTTCAACTAGCGAAATTTATGCATCTTAAGCCATCAAATATAAAAATATATAAGTATATAAATACTGTAGAAATATTTATAAAATAAATTTATTAAGTGGCTTGAATTTACTAGACTCTTTTAAGTTAAAATATAGAAATATATATATATATATATATATATATATAATTACGTAAAATAACAAACAAAAAAATGAAATTTTCTCATCAAATCCACGCCAAAGAAGAAAGCATGATGGCTCGCAAGTATAAAAATAAGTTCTTCATGATCCTTGAGTAAGTGTGTCATTCATCCCTGTATCTTAGAAAATTTACAACTAAACCTTCAAGGTATCTAGTTAGAGCACCCCCCTCTATCCCTCTTCCACTTCAGACCTGCAACAGATCCAAGTGAGAAAAATAAGTACACTATTATACATAAACATCAATATATGACTAAATAAACTACTAAAAATTGCATATAAATGACTACCTTTAGTCATGTGACTATTAGTGGTTTATTTGTAGTCATTTATAACACCACTAAATTTATGACTAAAAAATTTTAGTCATTTATTTAGTCATTGATTTTAGTCATTAATTTGGGCATTTATTTGGTCATTGATTTAGTCATTGATTTGGTCACTAATTTAGCCATTTATTTAGTCATGGTAGTGATTTATTTAGTCATTAATTTAGTCATATATTGTTGTTAACTGGTCATTTATTTAGTCATGGTAGTCATTACTTTAGTCATATATTTAGTCATTAATTTAACCATTACTTTAGTCATATATTTAGTCATTAATTTAGTCATATATTTAGTCATATATTTAGTCATTAATTTAGTCATTACTTTAGTCATATATTTAGTCATTAATTTAGTCATATGTTTATTCATTACTTTATTCATATATTTAGTCATTAAAAATCAAATCTAACTTAATTAATTCTCACAAATTTATGCATATAAACTTAAAGTATCATGGATATTCAAATTTTGAAGAAGCACCATGAAAACAAGACTAAAATGCTATAAAAAATATGATTTATTAGACACAAAAAAATTACAAATCAAGAGGATCCACACCACAGTACGTATGAGTGGAGAGAAAACCACTGTAAAAAATTATTTCATTAAGCCTCATTGGCAAATAAAAATCACATTGGTTACATTCAATGTCTCAATGATGCTCTACAACTTACAAAAACTATATAAACAAAATACTACTATTGTCATATACTTATATTGTTTTCCCCTTCCTTAATTATAGTCCTTTCGAAAGGATAGTGACCTCCTATAGGGGATAGACCCATTTAATCCCCTTGCAAGTCCACAAATTTCCAGTAGCTATTGATTTCAGCTCCTCCAAAACCTACCTCAATGGTATTCACCTTTCACTTCTCCAATTTGGAGCTACAGCCTAAAAATAAGGTTTCAAAATTTACACATCAAATACTCAAAAAAGTCAAATAATAAAGAGGATAAAATTCAAACATTTTATTTTCCTTTTCAAACTATGGCACCCTAAACTTAGGTACTAGATATAGTGAATGTATCAGAATTAGATATAACATCCATCAAAATCATATTTGGAAGTAGATTTTTATAAGATTTTGTAGTTGCAAGTTCTACTAATTATAATAAGGATAAATAGTTTTACCTTTCTACATTAACTAATGCAATTTTGATAAATTTTAGAGCATCGAAAATGCTAGTCTTTATCGTATCAACATACTCACCTTCAAGTTGCAACACAACATTAAACTTATTTATTAGACTTAGCATCTAAGAAAGAAAAAGAAACTTCAAATACTATCAATTTAGTAAAAAAAAATCATCAAGTTCAAAGATCAAAGTAGCCAATGCTTCACTCTCTACATCCTCTACTACAATCAAAAGAGGTCTTTTTCTTGTGATAAATGCAACAAAAAATTATATTCTCTGATGGTGGTAATTGGAGGTAGTCATATAGACCAAATGTCCACTAGCCTAGCCTACTGTACCTTATTAGTGTAGTGTTCCCATGTTGTCTTACCATCTAGTTGGCTAATGGTAAAGTCTAGAGCACCCTTCGGTCATCTGTGGTTTACCGGTGTGCCTTGTTGAGGTATTTTGTTATGGTTTCCATGAATTTGTTATGTGGCCATATTTTGGTTGTCAGTGTTTTGATGTGGTCTCAGTTATGGTATTTCATAGCATTTATTGATGGGATATTTGAATGGTTATATCCATGGGGTTTTAAATATGTTATTTTAAATTATTTTTATTGATCATTCGAGGGAATGATATATTTCATTTAGAAATTTTAAATGATTTTATTAATCCTTTTATGAGCTCTTATAATCTTGTTTAGTCATTTTTTGGGAGCTCATGTATTTTGAAACTTTATGGGAGAGTTATCTTGGATGTGAAGCAATTTGTTTCTTGAGAGAAAGAGGAGAAAACCCTTCAAATTGGGCAACAAAAATGAGAAGAATTTCTCATAATAAATTTGTGGGCAATGGCTCCGGAGGTGCAACATATTTTTGTTGCTGTGTTGTTCAAATTTGGGATCTTGCCATGCTTGATACACAAAGCTATCTTTCATTTTCATTTGGGGCAGAAATGAGGTATTCTTCTGTGTTTTCCTTGAATTCTTGTTTTATAAATGTATGTGTGAGTATGTTTAATTGATTTGGGAGTGTTGGTTGCTTGGGTGTTACCATGGTGTTTTGATTTTGAGATTTATTTTTTGCCTAAATATTGTTTTCCTCTTTTGGGGAAATCTTAGTTTTTTTTTTTCCAAATCAATCCAACTTCTTATTTCTAAACTCTAATCCAACTATTGAATTAATTTTGAAACCATTAAATTTGAAATGGGTTGTTGGCAGAAATAGATTTTTTGCACTATCATTTTCTTTCATTTTTCATGTTTTGTCAACATGTGAAAATACGTTTTTAATTTCTTCTCTTTGTCCACCTGTTATAAATTCAAAATAAATGTGGATTCTATGTAGTAATCCTCATATCTCAAATGGGTTTCTGTCTAATTTTTAATTCAGACACTTCAATTTTTAATGTCCTTTTGCCCAACTTGGCTAGATGACATTTTCTAAACAACACCCTGCCCTTGAGAAGGCTAAGGATACAATTGAGAAGCCCTATCTTCCCATAGGACATTGATTTATCTGTCTATAGGGTATTGATTTGGGCATGGTTGAGTCTCTTCATCCAATCTTGCATCTTGCATCTTAGTAGTCTTGAGTAGTACCTGACATGTATTGTATGAGCATCTCCATGTACTACCTTTGGCCTTATGCTTGGTATTTTGGTTCACTCTATGTCTGAGGTGAGTGTTGACCTTATATTACCTTCCCTTGTTGCTTTTTCTTGGGCCTTGTGACTACCTCTGATCATGGTGGGGTGGTATCTTTGGAGTCCATATGGTAGGGAGGCATTGCCACCATCATTGGGAATTGGCATATAGGTTTTGGAGTACCGGTTGGAGTTGATCTCTCTCTCTCTTTTACCTTTTTATCATATTGTACTCATGTACATGCCTTTGTGTATTTATCTTATTTGAGGTTGTATATTTTTTATGGAAATGTTACTATATTCATACCTTTCCTTTATGCACATTGTACTCTCTTGAGAGAGAAAGTAATCATTAATTTAATGATAAGATATGTGATGTTTTATTTTTGGTTTATGGGTTTTGATGTTGGTATCGGACTCAATTGTTATTTGATTATATTTATGGTCATTTTCTTTCAATTAATATTCATGTTTAGATAAGATCTATCGTTGTATGTTTCATCATTTCGGCAGGCTGGAAAGGTTTCGAAGCACCGATGCCTTCTATAGTTGTTTTGTGTGTCGCACCAAAGGTTTTGGATCAGTGAGCTCTAGAATTGCAAGTTCTAGAGCACTAGCGCCCTATGTTTGCTGGCCTATGGGCAGCAACAAGTTCAGGAGTAGTGAGCTCCAAAACAACAAGGTTCCAGAGCAGAAAGCTCCAATGCAACTTTTGGAGCTATCATCCTTGCTCCCGATCGGATTTTCTCAAGAGGGTGGATTAATCATCTCCTTGAAGTTGCACATTAGGTCATAATTGACCATGTTCTCTATTGTTTTATCAAATTGGTAATTAATTTTTGTGTATGTTAATCTTTCTTGTTTAAATTTTTTTATCTTGTCCTCTTTTGGCTCTTAACATTTGGGGTTGCATACTAGGATGTTCCAATATGAATATCCATCAATGCATAGACAACACATGGTAGTATCCATATAAGAAATGTGGTCTATGGATTTCAATATTACAGGATATGCACAAAATGGATTTGTTGAAAAGGCTTTAGAAAATTTCAAGAAAATGGAATTGGATGATGTAAAGCCAGATTCCAAAACCTTTGTTATCATACTCCTGCCTGTAATAAAATGGGAGCTTTGGATATGGTATGTACATCCATCAAAGCATAATAGAAGCTAGATTTATGTCAGATATAATGGTTCAAAATGCTCTAGTATATATGCATGAAAAATGTGAAAACACAGGCAAGGCATGTGAATTTTTTGATAGAATGCCTCAAAGAGATGTCATCTCGTTGAATGCAATGATTGCAAATTTTGCAAAAAAAAAATTGTTGAAAAGGCTTTTAAATCTTTCAAACAAATACAATTGGCAGGTATAAAGCCAATTTTTTTGCTAGAGTCCTCCCTACCTATGCCAAAATGGGAGCTTTGGGATGGGCTATGAACATGCACCAAAGCATAATGGTAGGGGATTTTTTGTCAGATGTTATAGTTGGATATGCTCTGGTAGAAATGTATGCAAGATATGTAATCATATACAAAATACCTAAATTATTTGAGATAATGCCTCAAAGAGATGTCAACTCATGGAATGAAATGATTGATTGTAGAATGTGCACAAAATAGATTTTGAAAGGAACCTCTCAAAATATTTGAATTAATGAAGCACTCCCCAACACATCCTAACATTCTATTTTCAATGGAATCATAGAGGTTATGTAAACTTTTACACCCTTCTATGTTCAAGTGATGCAACTGTGGCAGGTTGCTAATGACAGGGAGGCTATTTAAATCTATAAACCCTCTCATTTTCAAGTGTTGCAGCTATGACAAGTTTCCAATGGAATGAGGGACCTTATTTAAATTTCCACATCCTTCTATTTTCAAGTGTTCCAGCCGTGACAAGTTCCCAAATGAATCAAGGAGCTTATTTAAACATTCGCACCCTTCTATATTCAAGTATTGTAGCTCTTATAGGTTGCTAATGGAATCAAGGAGGTTATTTAAATATCCTCATCCTTCTATGTCTGAGTGTTGTGTTGTAGTTATGATAGGTTGCTAATGAAATCAAGGAATTTATTTAAACTATGACAATATTTTATATTTTAAATGTTGTACTTGTGATAGATTGTCCACAAAATCAAGGAGGTTATTTAAACCTTTAAAATTTCATATTATATTCAAATTTTTCAGCTTTGAGAGGTTGACAATGGAATTGGGGAGGTTATTTAAACCTCCACAACATTCTATTTTCAAATGTTGACAAAGGCTTTAGAAAATTTTAGACAAATGCAATTGGATGATGCAAAGCCAGATTCCACAACCTTTGCTATCATACTCCCTACCTGTAATAAACTGGGAGCTTTGGATAGGGTATGGACATCCATCAAAGCATAACAGAAGGTGGATTTATGTTAGATATTATGGTTTTAAATTCTCTAGTAGATATGCATGCAAAATGTGAAAGCATAGGCAAGGCATGTGAATTTTTTGATAGAATGTCTCAAAGAGATTTCAT
>CM021100.1:495438196-495498912 GCA_007115665.2 Sequoiadendron giganteum
AGGGAGTGGGGGAACAATATGAACCTCACTGAATACCTCTGAGAATTTTATAGAAAGTCAGCTCGTGTCTGAGTTTGGGAAAAGAGTAGAAATAAATGTAAATGTAAAAGAATAAAAATTAGTGATGCGCCAACAATTTTACAATATTTCAAAACCACAAGTTCCTTCCTATGAATGACGTAATAGAGATAGAACACCACATCCCTTCAATTTCTAGAAGAGAACGAGTAATAGAGGCTAGATTCAAGCATATTGCAGTCATTCAATCCACCCACAGGAAGTGCATATTAAGATCCAACCAAACATATAAGTTCCAAGAATCAATAGAAAAATATTCAAAAGTCACATTAACTATTCCTCTTAATATAGAATAACATGGAAATCCGATAATCAAACTATTCAGATTAAGCAAGACACAATGTTCTATTCTAGACAAATATTTAGAGAAGGAAATATTGATAGAGGCCATATCATGCACAATTTCAAATATTTATCTCAAATAACTCTTACATCAATATTAAATGAACTTTAAAATAGAGATCAAATTCAAATTTGATAATAGCTTGAGTATATAAAAGATATAACATTCCAGAGTGAAGCAGTGTTCTACAAAATATAAAAGAAAATATTCCTACTAACTATGAAAGCTAAGAAATTTTTTTCCAAAAGGAAAATTTTTGGAACCCTTTCTTCATGTTGTTGCTTCAAATTTATAGCTACCAAGAAGAGAGAAACACTGACTTCTTTTAGAAGTAATGACTGCCAGACGTCTGCATCTAATAGCTGAAAATCTGATCCTAGGTATTTTATTAGGTCACTGCATTCCTGCTCATCAACTTTCAACTGCCACATTAATATCACTTAGATACTTCAACATGATTATCCCTTGTAATCGCTCAGATCCTAGAAGAACAACCTCGAAAAGTTCTTTTCAATTGGTCAAGTGGCTTTGGCATCACCATCTCACATCCTTCTCTAGAACAAGCCAAGACACATTCTGATAGAATCCAAAAAAAGGCTCGCAAGATAAAACTCCTCTATAGTGAAGAGATGATGTGTCACCCAGTCGAATAGTCTCAGGTTCATGAAAAATGATTTTAAGAAAATGTCTAGCAAGCCGACATGTGTTCTGAATCCCAGCTGAAAGGAAAGCGATCAAAAAAGAATGCACAACCACCATGTGGCACATTGTGTGCCTATTGAGAACACAACCATCTCATTCATGGATCCTCTCAAAGATAATTTGAGTAAAGCTAAAAATAATAATAAGACTAAGGCAAAATTTTGTTTCATAGTTATGGTGACTCGTAGGGGGCTTCACTTGCGAAGGAACACACCCAGACCTCTCATCATTATTGGAGTTTGACGAAGGTGGAGTGTAACATTTCCCAATCTGCATCAGTTGGCTGGGTAAGACTACCAAAGGCTTTATATGCTTGATCTAGCTTGAATTCTTCTTTAAAATAAATGAGTCCCCACCTAGTTGAAACAAATTGTAGATGATAATATAGATGAGAAAGTTGAAGAAATTCACTCTCAACATCATCCTCTATGGGTGCTGAACTTGAATCTTGAAGGTCTACAAAATTTCAAATCTTATTCCTGACCTCCTTAGTAATTTGATCGACTAATTTAATACATCTCCCTTTGCTGAAAGGAAGGGAGGCAACCCGAAGCTATACAAGACACTGAAATCCTTCTTGATTTCATCGAACCTCTTATTTAACACCACCTAGTTGTTCTTGGTTTTGGCCACTACCTTATGACAGTGGGTGAATTCATTTGCTTTGCTAGAGGTAGCCCTCTCATCTATAATTCGTAAACTTCTCAAAGCCTCATCTATCACCACACATAGCTTGGAAATCAAGCTCTATGACTTGGCCACTCGGGGAGCATACTCTTGAAGAATTTGGTTTGCCAATGGGCCAACCCTTTCATTTATCTCTTATGGATCCCTCAAAAATTGTAAGGTCAATTTTTAAATGGTGAGTGCAATAATGATTCGGTCCACATAGGCGAATACCAACCTTCTCCTTAGAGGAAGGGTTGCGTATTTATGTGCACCTGCTAGCTCTTCTTAGAGTTGAGCTTCTTTTGCCTTCACTATCTCTTCCATTTGATCTCTTCTCTTGAGATAACTTTCTAGTTTGGAAACTAATTTTCTAAACTCTTGATTAGGAGCATGCAGAGCAAACTCGGCTTCTTGTATATCACTTCTTAACTTTTCGGCCTCCTCTCAAGCCTTTTGAAATTTTTCAAAGACACAAGATAAAAAACCATCCATCTCCTTCTGTATACTCTCTTGAACATGTTGGTGTTCTTCACTAGATTGGTGCTCAACTTCTAGTTCACCCTTTAATTTGCCAATTTCGACGTATAGCTGAATCCACTCATCTTGATGCATTGCAAGAGATCCCCTTGCTTCCTCCTATTTCATAATTTTGGGCCCTGAGTTTCGACTAAAGCCAATTCACTATTTCTATTAAATCCAAACCTTCTAAGTGGACTTCGCCAGATCTACCTTGTCGCATTGGAAAATTTCATTTAAATCCAGACCCATTGCCCTGATGTCATAATATTCCATATGCAATTGTACTTTTGGTCAGGCTGTAAGTAGCTTCATAGTAGTGATCCACAGAGAATTTCGTTCTTCACTAAAATAGGTTTGAATATTTTTGACGATGGGTAGCTCAACATTCTTCATTGTTCTTTTCTACTTCCTAGCTTCTTGAGCCACCTTAGTTGTGTCAAAATTAATTTGAAGTGTCTAAGGGGAATCAATGCTTTGTATTGCGAGAGAATCACCAAGGGTAGAATGAAAAGAGTGACAAAAGGGGATACTTTAGAGGTATGAGCATATGGGGAGGCGAATGGGAGAGTAATCATAAAAAATGGCAGGATGCCAAATCGAGATTGGGCACCAGAAGTACCAATTGGGGTAAAAAGAGAAATAGATGGAACAGACAATTTTTGTCTGAATTTTGATGGGCCTAGGGTAAAGGGTAGCATGGATGATTAAGCTTTCTTGATAGGGGCCCTAGATAGGGTGATCTAAGAATCAATAGCAACCAAAGCGAATGCTGTGCACTTAGCATGTAGGGGCATATCACTTGGTATGTTGAAAATGATAGCAGGCTCATTTAGAACCAAGAGTTTGGGGTCTTTGAATTTTGGATTATTTTTAATGGGTGGGGGAAAAGGATTGACTAGAGATTTAGAAGTAGGAAGAAGAGGGGGATTAAGACTTACTTGAACCATGATTTTCAAACTCACATAGGTCACATAAGAGGGTTTGCAAAGGGGTTTTACTTGAAAATCAACAGGCTCTGAGATATAACCCTCCAAAGTAGGTTAGTTAGGCAAGTTTATCAAGTGCACTCTTGAGAGTGTAGAGGAAATTTTTTAAAATGGACACTTCAAATTTGCAAAATTTGAGAGTGCCATCAAGGCCATTTTGTGATTTTTACATTTCTGGATACCCATTTGGAAAAAACAACTTTTGGACCAGTTTTTGGGAATTTGGGAGTAGGTCACCCAGATTGTCACAAGTGTCCCTCTTGACTTCTATAACATTTTCAGTAGCATTCAAGACCTCAAAAAAATTCTTCTTCCAATCCTAGGTCCTAACTCCTTCATTTCTATATAGTTTAGTGTATATTATTAGTTCATCTTGTATATGTTTGCATACATCATTGTGTTTTCCAGCACTTTACATTTGCATAGTTTACCATTAATAAAAAATTTAGGTTTTCAATTTATTGCATTCACACACACCTCACAAAGCCCCTTCCTCCTTTGAATGAAACCTAAGATGAAATAGGTGTGAAAGATGGATATTCTCCCAAAGTTAGCTTCTAGGGTGAAAAACCCTAAAGGCTCATTGGGGGAATTATCTTTCCCTTTAATTTTGGTGGTTCATTTTGGTGAACCCAAATTTATTGCACCTTCTTTTCTGATCTGAACTTCTTCCTCATCCTAGGATTAGCTTGCATTACATCTTGCGCTAGTGAAAGTGCATTCTAGGGTTTTTCACATTTGCATTAGTGAAAATTACATGTAGGTTACATTTTTGCAATTAAAAATCATTACAAACTGTGTGAAATTTTTAATTCTCATTTTAGGTATGCACTATACAACACATCAACCACTTGTATCAATCTAGAACTAAAAAATCTCAAAAAAATCATTAGGACGACTAGGTCGCCATAGGGTGACCTAGTCCCTTCAAGGTTCTGAAACTACCCTTTATAGAGCTAAACACTCAATGTTTAAGCATTTGTGTTGCTCCATTACCTATCTATATTAGTTGGTTGAGTTTTTGTACCATCCATTTAATTAAATCTAGTCTAGATGAGCCCATTTCATGCACTGCTTAGTTTTAATTTTGCATATATTACATTTCTTTTTCAGATTGTTACATAGTGTAATAAAAAAAATTACCTTATTTTCGATCTGAAAAATTGCATTTCCAACTTTTAGTTTAAATACTTGCATTTCTTTCTCTTTCGTCTCTCATCAACACAATTTTTTCTTTTAAAATATGTGGCTTTGATTTGGTTTCAAATAGATTGTATAAATTTAATATTCCTTCTTATGAGTTCAATGTAGATTATAATAATGAATTCATTAGAGAACATGTTAATAACCTAACAATGGACACTATTCTTAACATTTCATTACCCCTCAATGAGGTTATTTGTGTTGACAATCATAACATGCATACTTGTACTTATCCCTATACCTCTCCTTTTAGTGACATAGGTATTTTGGTGACAAAAGCTATAAGCGTTGAGGGTCTTGATTATCCCTCTCCTCATCGCCCTTTGCCAAACCTTAAACAACAAATAATTCTTAACACTACCTTACCTCATCTCCTAACATCCCTCCTCAAAGCAAAGAGGATAGTTTGGTGTTAGAAGATACCCCTAGTACGAGTCATGAAACTATTGACCCTCCCTTTCCTAATGCTCTTCCCCTTTGGGGTAATCTATTTCAAAATCATAGTGGATCTTCTCTTGATGCCTCCTTCCCTTGTTATGAATCATGTGATGAACCTCTCCCATGCTCTCCTACTAGGGTAGATGGTATGGAACAAGTGAATGAGACCTTTAAAAATCAAATAGAATACCTTCTTACCCATCCCTCTCCTCCCTTTCCCATCAATGATCACTCCGCTATTGGTGATGAAGTCACTTTGGAAGAGCCAAGCCTTGCATGTCAAGAACATGAGGTTTGTAGTTCTCCTAAACACTCTCCTTCTCAGGTGGATATCATGATGCAAACCAAGGATAACATTGACTCTACTTCCCAAGGGGAGGTTTATATTATTCAACCTCAACTCATCCTTTCTCCCTTCCTAAGCCTAATGTGTTGTAGAAATTGAGTCATGATACCATTTCTCATACAAATTACACTCACAACAACCCACATTCTCAACCATCAACCTCAACACCTTTACCTTCCTCCCCTATTCTTTGTTCTGCCCCTCGCTTCAATTCCTTCCTTAGGGAGTATGACCTCTTTGATCAACTAAGGAATACTCCCGCTCTTTTATCTTTATGGGACCTTATCCAAGATTCCCCTCACTATCACAACATGATGCAAGATGCATTACAAAAAATTATTGTCTGTTCAAATACACAAACCAATGAAATTACAGCTATGATCTAAGGCTCAAATGCTGACATTATTTTGCACCAAAGTGAGCTCCCTCCTTTGGAAGTGCAAAACAATGTTGAATCCTTCATGATAATATCTCAATACAAATTCATAGGGATCAAGAGAACACTTGTTGATAATGGATCTGCTCTCAATGTGTGTATTTGTAATCTCCCAGATAGGCTTCATATCAATAGATCAACCATCCAACCTTCCTCCTTGTCTATCTATGGATTTGATAGTGTAGGAAAAAAACCACTTGGTGTGATAAATTTTCCTCTTACAGTGGGAGTAGCCACATTAGACACATCAATCCATGTCATGCCTAATGATGTTTCATCTAACCTCATCTTAGGTAGGCCATGGATTCATACAATGAATGATGTGCCTTCCACACTTCATCGAAAGATGGAGTATATCTACAGGAACAAAGTGTACACACTTGATGTTGATCCTAAAACTTACACTATCTTACATCACGAGAAAAACAAATCCAAACCCTTCACTACTACACCAACCAAACCAGTCAAACCCGTACAACCAAAGTCCTTTGACGATGGTTTGGGTTCCTTAAAATTCACCCCACCTCTACTCAGTGACTCCAAGTCCACAACCAATGACTCTCCAAAGTGACCCATAGTCTTGCTAACATAAGACTTGGTTAATTCTTTGAAAGCATCCACCTCAACTACTTTCGCTGCCAATGAAAACAACGACCCCTCACCCGATCCAAAGAAGCTGAAATTTGTTTATGGAAAATGTTATGAGATCATGAAAGCAACTTGGCTATAGTGGAAAATGTTGTGGTGCTAATGAGCAAGCAATCCATAACCCTATAGAGTCTAATATACAAACAACACATCATCATCTTGGATTTTTCCCTTTCATCCAGATCATCAAACCTTCCCCTCACACCAACACTCTTCCTCATCACCACTCACATTTTACTATGTGATCTTCTTTTTCTTGTGATTCCTTCTCTTGAAAACATTACACACAATATTTTTCAAGATTGAGACATTTGCATTTTTCCTCTTTTGCATACAAGATGAGCCCTTGCCTCTCTTGCATACAAGATGAGTACATTTTCACTGCACCTCTCTTGGTAACATTGCATATAATGTTTCCAAAGATGAGACATCGCATGAACAAATAAAAATCCCTTTGAAACATAATCATTTCCAGATATCACTTTCTTTTATGGTGCCTTATGAAAGTTATCACGAGGTATAACTTTGGTATGGTTTGAGTGGGAAGCCCAACAAGCAGCACAACTTTCCCCATAGCCACCTTTCTGAGTACATACCAATCATTTGTATGTTTCTCACCTTTTGGGAATTCTCACCCCATGGACAACCTGATGTTTTGTGGCCCCAGAATGAGCACATAGTTTCATCATTCTCTTCACACTAAAAATTTCATTGCATGATCAAGTATCTCATCTTGTCGTAATGCATTCACCCTTCAATGTCTTTTGTAGTGATGTCGAGTTGACTTAGAATCTCAAATCCTTGTGGACTTTACCGCCTCCTTCTTCTCTTCCCATTCTTCTTTGTTATCCTTCACCATCTGAATCATGTGGCTACTTTAGTGTAATTTTGAAGCAAGTTCACACTCTCACTAAAGTGGGGGCTAAACATGTTGCCAAAAAGTTTACACCTTCACAATTTTCACTCATTTGGACCTTGGCCTATGATCTGGGAACTTTTTCAACCCATTTTAAGCCCCTTCCAATTCTTGTGATGAAGTGTTGTAAGGTGTTGCAAAGCATTTTCATACTCTCCTAGGCTTTTCATCACTTAAACTACACATTATTATTCCAAAATGACCCGTAAATACACATACAAATCCTATATGAGTGAGTTTTTATGGGACAATCCAGAAAAACATAAATAATAATATTTTAATCCACAACATTCAATAAAAATTCCCTGGTGGACTAGGTCACCACCTCGGGCGACCTAGTCCTATGTGGAATAAATTTCAATTTTTAGTTAATTTTTGTTGGGATTTTGGTCTCTAAAACCCTAAGGTCAGTCAGTATGAAGTTATTTTAGGAAAGTTAGGGCATAAATTTTATAAATAACCTCTGAAACCCTAATTTCTAAGGAGGTACCCTTATTTTGCTCCACCTCTCTCAGCCAACCCACTTCTTCTCCTCACAAGCAAACTAGGGTTTCTTCTTCCAAGTCAACAAGACACCATTTCTGAAGCATTCAAGGGTTGGTTGCTGCAACTACACAAGGTCTCTCATCATGGCAAGGTAACTGACTCCATTACTTTATTTTTCATGTTTCATTACATTATTTTCTATTCACTTCGGTTTGGTTACCTAAAAAGGGTTTTACTAAGGCAAACCCCTAATCTCTAACATTCAAAACATTTATCCTTCTCTAGTTGTGTGATTGCAATTTTATGTACTTTTAAGACCTTGAAGACTTGTTGAAGACCTCTCAATTCTTTCAACATCAAATAATCCATGAAAAATCATTCTTAGACCTAGATATCAAAGTTTTAGAATCGAGAAACTATGAAGAACTAGTGTGCAAACCTAGGGCTTCTATTTCCTCTTCAAAAACTCCAAAAATCTCAAAGAGGACTAAGTTACCAAGAATGGGATAACCATTTGGCAGACACAGGCTTCATACCAGTTTTTAGCAATTTGGGACTAGGTCACCTACATTGGCACAAGTGTCCCTCTCGACTTCTACAACATTTTCAGCCACATTCCAGACCTTCAATAGATCCTTCTTCCAATCCCACGTGCATACATCCTAACTCCCTCATTTCTATATAGTTTAGTGTATATTATTAGTTTATCTTGTATATGTTTGCATACATCACTGTGTTTTCCAACACCTTACATTTGCATAGTTTAGCATTAATAAAACATCTTGGTTTTCAGTTTATTGCATTAACACACACCTCACAAAACCCCAATCTCAAACCCCCTTCCTCCTTTGAATCAACCCTAAGATAAAAGAGTTGTGTAAGATACACATTCTCCCAAACTTAGGTTTTAGGGTGAAAAACCCTACAGGCTCATTGGGGAATTATCTTTCCCTTCTTTATTTTTGGTGGTTCAAGTACTCTCCACACCTCCCTCATCTAAAAGGTTTCAAGTTGAAACTCCGATTTATCTTGGAGAGGAAGGATGAGTGGATGTGTTACCAACTTCTCCTTTTGGAGAACCTTACTAGAGATGGTTGAAAGAATGTGAAGAGGAGAGGATTCCACCTCTTTGGGAAGATAGTGATCAAGATGGCTTGGCATGGAAATAAAATTTGGATCAAAGAGTTTAATCACTTCACCTAAAATAAAGATATTTTTTTCTTATTTTTAAAAATATCCTTGCTTATTGATAGTAAGTAGGTGCCATACTATAAATATCGTAATTGAAAACATAAAGTAGAGAACCTAGATACATTAAATTTGAACTATGTTAGCCTATCACTAAAAAAAATGAGATGAGAAAAGACTCCACTTATCATCATGGAGTTGAAAAAGAAATTCCTTGTTCGGGGGTATGGATAGAGCCCAAGAGGCTCCATGAAACCATTATGGTACAGTGGAGAGAAAGCCTTACTAAGTTGTATATCATGCATTATATTTCTTAAAATTATTTGTGATGTGGAAAGCTAATGATTTTCTCAACATGGAAGAAAATGTAAAAGAGCAAACCTTGTTCCTTTGTGTACTCTCCATTGTGTTTTCTAAATGTTGAATATAGTATTGAAATTATTATATTTTATTGCAATGAAGAAAACATGTCTACCTTGTGAGTTGTAGCAAACACCTTCTACAAAATAATTATTATAAAATATCTAACATAGTTGGATGGTTATATATTGTAACATTGCAATTGTCGAGAAAGGCATTTTTTTCAGTTTTAATGACAATAGGATGCATAAAAGAGAAATAAAATAAACTAGTATAGGGTAATAAAATTCTTATTCAAAATGGTGTTGGACAAGTAGATGGAAGATAAGATCTTGTATTACTTCATTTTCAAATAGATATAACTATTTCATTTTAGATGTTGGGAATCATAGTCAATATCCCAAATAGGGGAGGACGAATAAATTTTTTATGTATTTGAAAGGTTCCAAGAAACACATTCTAAGAAGAAATATATTCCACCACTATAGATCATGAAAAGAGGAGAAAGAGAAATCTCTTAAGTTGGTAATGTTTAAATCATTATAATGGTAAACATAGTATGCAGATAATGTTACATATTGTAGCATATAGGTTGCATATAGATAGTTGGCACATACTTCAAAAGCTAAATATTATCAGCTCATTTTGGATATATAGTTGTTTTCTGTAAACTAACATATAGTTAGTACAAACATCCTCATATGAATTTTTCCTATGCAACATAATGTAAATCATGAAAAATCAAATGGTAGGGATCTCTAGCATAGCCACATAAGTTAGTGATAGGTATTATATTTCCAGTCATTGAAATTATATTTTGTAAAACTCTATTATATTAATATTATATGTCGGCGTAAAGCCTTTTATTTCAAAAAAACAATTATGATGCTTCTTTTTGTAAGGAAAATTTATACAGTTTAAAAGAAGAATTTCACAATTATATGCTAAAACGATATACAAGACTTGTGGAAATGCTACTTCATTTGTTTCTTTTGTTTTTGTTCTATATAACTAGTTTATATCATATCCGCATTGAGAATGAAATATGATTTGATTTTAGGAAAAAATTTGTTCTATTTCCAAAGAAATATATGCTATTAGATTTAAAATTCCCTTTTGTTTTTCTATGGAGAAGGAAGGTTCATATCCCTTTGTTAAAATATGACTCGATTCAGGGATATAGGTGTGTGAAATATTATGCCCCTTTTTTCCTAATATTTCCTATAATATTTAGAAAAATAAAATAAGTGTGCAAATGTAGCCATGCTAAAATAATGTAGGCTTAGTTATTCATACTTGAGTGTTATAGCCATGTAGGCAATGTATGCAACTACCTTTAAGATAGATTTGTGCAGGGTTGTAAACTGCATGGATTTCTTGTAAAGTCACATAGAGTCGAAAAATGGGAAATCTAAATGTTGGATTTCATTTGCATCCATTTTTTATATATGTTAAACCATGTAAAAATATCCTATTCTTCAACTAGCGAAATTTATGCATCTTAAGCCATCAAATATAAAAATATATATTTATATAAATACTGTAGAAATATTTATAGAATAAATTTATTAAGTGGCTTAAATTTACTAGACTCTTTTAAGTTAAAATATAGAAATATATATATATATTTATATAATTACGTAAAATAACAAACAAAAAAATGACAATTTCTCATCAAATCCACGCCAAACAATAAAGCATGATGGCTTGCAAGTATAAAAATAAGTTCTTCACGATCCTCACATAAGTGTGTCGTTCGTCCCTATATCTTATAAAAGTTACAACTAAACCTTCAAGGTATCTAGTTAGAGCAGCCCCCTGTATCCCTCTTCCACTTCAAACCTACAACAGATCCAGGTGAGAAAAATAAGTACACTATTATACATAAACATCAATAAATGACTAAATAAACTACTAAAAATTGCATATAAATGACTACTTTTAGTCATGTGACTATTAGTGGTTTATTTGTAGTCATTTATAACACCACTAAATTTATGACTAAAAAATTTTAGTCATTTATTTAGTCATTGATTTTAGTCATTAATTTGGTCATTGATTTGGTCATTGATTTGGTCATTGATTTAGTCACTATTTTAGCCATTTATTTAGTCATGGTAGTGATTTATTTAGTCATATATTTAGTCATTAATTTAGTCATGTATTGTTGTTAACTGGTCATTTATTTAGTCATGATAGTCATTACTTTAGTCATATATTAAGTCATATATTTAGTCATATATTTAGTCATTAATTTAGCCATTACTTTAGTCATATATTTAGTCATTAATTTAGTCATATATTTAGTCATTAATTTAGTCATTACTTTAGTCATATATTTAGTCATTAATTTAATCATTACTTTAGTCATATATTTAGTCACTACTTTAGTCATATATTTAGTGATTAATTTTTTCATTAATTTAGTCATTACTTTAGTCATATATTTAGTCATTACAAATAAAATCTAACTTAATTAATCCTCACAAATTTATGCATATAAACTTCAAGTATCATGGATATTCAAATGTTGAAGAAGCACCATGAAAAGAAGGCTAAAATTCTTTAACAAATATGATTTATTAGACACAAAAAAATTACAAATCAAGAGGAGCCACAACATAGTATTTATGAGTGGAGAAAAAACCACTTTGAATATTTATTTCATTAAGCCTCATTGGCAAATAAAAATATCATTGGTTACATTCAATGTCTCAGTGACATTGTACAACTTACAGAAACTATATAAAAAAGTACTACTATTTTCATATACTTATATTGTTTTCCCCTTCCTTAACTATAGTCATTTTGAAAGGATATTGACCTCCTATATGGGCTTGACCAATTTAATCCCCTTGTAAATCCACAACTTTCCAGTAGCTATTGGTTTCAGCTCCTCCAAAATATTCCTCATTGGTATTCACCTTTCACTTCTCCAATTTGGAGCTAAAGCCTAAAAAAATGGTTTGAAAATTTGTACATCAAAAACTCAAAAAAGCCAAATAAGAAAGAGGATAAAATTCAAATATTTTCTTTTCCTTTTCCAACTGTGGCACCCTAAACTTAGGCACTAGATATAGTGAATGTATCAGAATTAGATATAACATCCATCAAAAGCATATTTGGAAGTGGATTGTTATCAGATTTTGTATTTGCAAGTTCTAATAATTATAATAAGGATAAATAGTTTTACCTTTCTGCATCAACTAATGCAATTATGATAAATTTTAGAGGATCGACAATACTAGTCTTTATCATATCAACATACTCACCTTCAAGTTGCAACACAACATTAAACTTATTTATTAGACTTAGCATCTAAGAAAAAAAAATAAACTTCAAACATTATCAATTTAGTAAAAAAAATCATCAAGTTCAAAGATCAAAGTAGCCAATGCTTCACTCTCTACATCCTCTACTACAATCAAAAGAGGCATTTGTTTCTTTGAAAAAAGAAACAAAAAATTATATTATTTGTCAAACTAATTGACATGACTACCTAAATTCTTTCTATCACATACACTTTGGGTATACAAGATAATTGAGAATCCTAATTATTGAACTATGAAATTCAGCAACGCACCAATATTATATCTTAAGTAAAATGTAAATCAGATCAACATTACATGTCTCATTTTATCAATTGATCTCAAATTGTATATACACCTTTGTCATGTATCTTAAGGACATCTACAATAGATATGCACAAAATGAATTTTGTGGAAAGGCTTTAAAAACTTTCAAGCGAATACAATTTGTAGGTGTAAAGCCAAATTCTACAACCTTTGTCAACATCCTCCCTGCCTGCTCCAAAATGGGAGCTTTGAAACAAGATATGTGTAACACCTCTCTAACTCTAGCTTGGGTAAGATAGTATTTTAATTTTGATTTAACATTATAAAATTTATCATAATGAGATTAGACATTGATGATTATGCGATAGATTATCATGATTATTTATTATGTTGAATTACATGCTTATATGTTTATATAATGTTATCATTGTTTTTGTATGATTAGGGATAGGAAAGGGATGATGTCATAACACTCGTATCTGAGAGGCTTATGAAATCATGACCCTCTTCCTAATGAATAATGTGTTTCAACTATATGATATGTGTTATATGTACATGTACTTTTATGTGTAATTGGAGTGATGCAAGTACTGAGTATCGACTCCGCCTGGATTCACAGGCCTGAGCATACTCCTATTCCCTGATGGTCATAACTGGAGGTAGTCATACAAGCCAAATGTCCCCTACCCTAGCCTATAGTACCTTATTAGTGCATTTTTTCCATGTTCACATACCATTTGGTTGCCTAACGGTAATGTCCGAAGCACCCTTCGGTCATATGTGGTTTACTGGTGTGCCTTGTTGAGGTATTTTCTTATCGTTTTCATGAATCTATTATGTGGCCATATTTTTGGTTGTCAGTGTTTTGATGTGGTCTCAGTTATGGTATTTATAGCATTTATTTATGGGAGATTTGAATGATTATATCCATGGGGTTTTAAATATGTTATTTTAAATTATTTTTATTGATCATTCGATGGAATGATATATTTCATTAAGAAACTTTAAATGATTTTATTAATCCTTTTATGAGCTCTTATAATCTTATTTAATCATTTTTGGGGAGCTCATGTATTTTAATGATTGGATTTAAATTATCATTTTGTGGGTTATTGTGAATGTTGGATATGAAGTTATTTTAAATTAATTAAATTGGAGAGCTTTACTAACTTTTTTATTGAAATTATTTATTTCATTTTATTATTTTGAGAGTATATATAATTTGGGGAACAAGATTTATTTTTTATAAAAAGGGAAATTGGGCAACTTTGCCCTTGATATTTATACTTTCTTTTGAACCTTTTTGGGAGAGTTACCTTTGATGTGAAGCAATTTTCTGCTTGGGAGAAAGAGGAGAAAACCCTTCGAATTGCGAAACAAAAATGAGAATAATTTCTAAGAATAAATTTGTGGGCAATGGCTCAAGACGTGTAGCATAGTTTTGTTGCTTTGCTATTCAAATTTGGGATCTTGCCATGCTTGATACAGAAAGTTATCTTTCATTTTCATTTGTGGTAGAAATGAGGTATTCTTCTGTGTTTTCCTTGAATTCTTGTTTTATAAATGCAGGTATGAGTATGTTTAATTGATTTGGGAGTGTTGGTTGCTTGGGTGTTACCATGGTGTTTTGATTCTGAGATTTATTTTTCGCCTGAATATTGCTTTCCTCTTTCGGGGAAATCTTAGTTTTTATTTTTCCAAATCAATACAACTTCATATATCTAAACTCTAATCCAACTATTGAATTTGTTTTGAAACCATTAAATATGAAATGGGTTGGTTGCAGAAATAGATTTTTGGGCACTACCATTTTCTTTCATTTTTCATGTTTTGTCAACATGTGAAAACATGTTTTTAATTGCTTCTCTTTATCCACCAATTATAAATTCAAAATAAATGTGGATTATATTTAGTAATCCTCATATCTCAAATGGGTTGTTGTCCTATTTTTAATTCAAACAGTTCCATTTCTAATGTCTTTTTGCCCAACTTGGCTAAATGACATTTTTTAAACAGCACACTGTCCGGTCATAGATTTATGAAATAATGGTGTATTCCATTTTGAAATTCCCATATATCTCAACTCGGTCATTGTCCAATTTATAATCCAGGCACTTTCATTTTGTCATGTTTTTGCCCAGCCATGCTTAAAACGACGTTTATCTAAACAACACCTTATTTCGCATCATAAAATTGAAAATTAAAGATGAAATCTGTCTGGAAACATCAAAATCAGAATTGAGTTATTTCCCAATTTTAGATTAGGGCACTTTTATCTTCTTATGGAATTTTCATGCCTCTTTCTCATGCATTTGATCGACCGTTGAAACTGTGTCCTATGCCACTACCACTTAGTACAATTTTATCTGATTTAAAAGAAATTTCATTGAATGATTTTAATGAATTTAATACCAATTAAATTATTTGTTTCTTTTATAGAGTTAACGGTGAACGTTTGAATATATTTGATCTACTTGTGAGTGTATGAGATTAGTTGTTTGAATGATTTCATAGCAATGTTTTTTTGGCTGTGTTAAATAGTTTCAATGGATTTTTCATTGTTTCATTTTTGTTTTGGGTTCCCCATTTGGTTAAATGAGATGGAGTAAAACAATATAATAAAATGAGTCCTCATGCATGGTCTTGAGTGCTTGTAAAGGCTTAGGATGCACTTGAGAAGGCCTATCCGCCTGTAGGACATTGAGTTATCTGTCTGCAGGGTGTTGATTTGGGCATGATTGAGTATCCTCATCCGATCTTGCATCTTGCATCTTTCATCTTAGTAGTCTTGAGTAGTACCCGACATGTATTGTATGAGCACCTCGATGTACTTTCTTTGGCCTTATGCTTGGTTTTTTGGTTCGCTCTGTGTCTGAGGTGAGTGTTGGCCTTATATTACCTTCCCTTGTTCCTTTTTCTCAGGCCTTGTGACTACCACCAATCACGGTGGAGTGGTCTCTCTGGAGTCCACATGGTAGGGACACGTTGCCCCTACCATTGGGGATTGGCATACAAGTTTTGGAGTAGCGGTAGGAGTTGATCTCTCTCTCTTGTATTGTTTTATCATATTGTACTCATGTACATTCTTTTGTGTATTTATCTTATCCAATGTTGTATCTTGTTCATGGAAATTCTATTGTATTCATACCTTTTCCTTTATGCACATTGTACTCTCTTGAGAGAGAAAGTAATCATAAATTTAATGAGAAGATATATGATGTTTTATTCTAGGTTTACGGATTCTGACGTTGGTATCAGACTCGATTGTTCTATGATAATATTTATGGCCCTTTTCCTTCAATTAATATTCATGTTTAGATAAGATCTATGATTGTATGTTTCATCATTTCGGTAGGCTGCAAAGGTTTAAGAGCACCGGTGCCTTCTATAGTTGTTTTATGTGTAGCAGCAAAGATTCCAAAGCAGTGACCTCTGGAACTACAAATTTTAGAGCACCGGTGCCCTCTGTTTTCTGGCCTATGGGCAGCAATAGGTTTCAGAGAAGTGAGCTCCGAAACAATAGGGTTCAGGAGCAGAAAGCTCTAACACAACTTTTGGAGCTATCCTGCTTGCTCCTGGTCAGATTTTTTCTAGAGGGTAGATTAATCCTCTCCTTGAAGTTGTACTTTAGGTCATAATTGACCATGTTTTCTATTATTTTATCAAATTGGCAATTAATTTTTGTGTATGTTAATCTTTCTTGTTAAAAAAATATTATTTTGTCCTCTTTTGGCTCTTAACCTTTGGGGTTGCATAGCGGGATGTTCCAATATGAATATCCATCAATGCATAGACAATAGATGGTAGTATCCCTATAACAAATGTTATCTATGGATTGCAATATTGCAGGATATGCACAAAATGGATTTTTTGAAAAGGCTTTAGAAACTTTCAAGAAAATGCAATTGGATGATGTAAAGCCAGATTCCACAACCGTTGCTATCATACTCCCTAACTATAATAAAATGGGAGCTTTGGATATGGTAAGTACATCCATCAAAGCATAACAGAAGGTGGATTTATGTCTGATATTATGGTTCAAAATGTTGTAGTAGATATGCATGAAAAAGTGAAAGCATAGGCAAGGCATGCGAATTTTTCGATAGAATGCCTCAAAGAGACATCATCTCATGGAATGCAATGATTGCATATATTGCAAAAAAATGTTTGTTGGAAAGGCTTTCAAATCTTTCAAATGAATGCAATTGGTAGGTATAAAGCCAATTTTTTTGCTAGAGTCCTCCCTACCTATGAAAAAATGGGAGCTTTGGGATGGGCTATGAACATGCATCAAAGCATAATGGTAGGGGAATTTTTGTCAGATGTTATAGTTGGATATGCTCTACTAGAAATATATGCAAGATGTGGAATCATATACAAAATACCTGAATTGTTTGATAGAATGCCTCAAAGAGATGTCAACTCATGGAATGAAATGATTGATTGCGGAATGTGCAAAAAATAGATTTTGAAAGGAACCTTTCAAAATATTTGAATTAATGAAGCACTCTCCAACATATCTTAACATTCTATTTTCAATGGAATCACAGAGGTTATTTAAACTCTTACACCCTTCTATGTTTAAGTGATGCAACTGTGACAGGTTGCCAATGAATTAGGGAGGCTATTCAAATCTATAAACCCTACCATTTTCAAGTGTTGCAGCTATGACAAGTTTCCAATGGAATCAGGGAGCTTATTTAAATATCCATTCGCTTGTATGTTCAAGTGTTCCAGCTATGACAGGTTCCCAAATGAATCAAGGAGCTTATTCAAACATTCACAAAATTCTATATTCAAGTGTTGCATCTCTGATAGGTTTCTAATGGAATCAAGGATTTTATTTAACTGTCCACACCCTTCTATGTTCAAGTGTTGTGTTGCAATTGTGATAGGTTGCTAATGAAATCAAGGAATTTATTTAAACTATGACAATATTTTATATTTTAAGTGTTGTACTTGTGATAGATTGTCCACAAAATCAAGGAGGTTATTTAAACCTTTAAAATTTCCTATTATAGTCAAATGTTGCAGCTTTGAGAGGTTGACAATGGAAGTGGGGAGGTTATTTAAACCTCCACAACATTCTATTTTCAAGTGTTGACAAAGGCTTAAGAAAATTTTAAGCAAATGCAATTGGATGATGTAAAGCTAGATTCCACGACCTTTGCTATCATACTCCCTACCTGTAATAAATTGGGAGCTTTGGATATGGTATGTACATCCATCAAAGCATAACGGAAGGTTGATTTATGTCAGATATTATGGTTCGAAATGCTCTAGTAGATATGCTTGCAAAATGTGAAACAACAGGCAAGGCACATGAATTTTTTGATAGAATGTCTCAAAGAGATGTCATCTCGTGGAATGCAATGATTTTAGATGTTGTAAATATATTTTTGTTGAAAAGGCTTTCGAAACTTTCAAACAAATGCAATTGGCAGGTATAAAGCCATTTTTTTTGTTGGAGTCCTCCCTACCTATGCCAAAATGGGAGCTTTGGGATGGGCTATGAACATGCACCAAAGCATAATGGTAGGGGAATTTTTATCAGATGTTATAGTTGGATATGCTCTGGTAGACATATATGCAAGATGTGGAATTGTATACAAAATAGTTGAATTGTTTGACAAAATGCCTCAAAGAGATGTCAACTCATGGAATGAAATAATTGATTGCGGAATGTGTACAAAATATATGAATTAATGAAGCACTCTCCAACACATCCTAACATTCTATTTTCAATGGAATCACAAAGGTTATTTATAATTTTACATCCTTCTATGTTGAAGTGATGCAACTGTGAAAGGTTTCCAATGAATCAGGGAGGCTATTTAAATCTATAAATCCTACCATTTTCAAGTGTTACAGCTGTGATAGCTTACCAATGGAATTAGGGATCTTATTTAAATACCCACACCCTTCTATGTTCAAGTGTTCCAGTTGTGACAGGTTCCCAAATGAATCAGGGAGCTTTTTTAAACATCTGCACCCTTCTATATTCAAGTGTTGCAGCTCTGATAGGTTTCTAATGGAATCAAGGAGGTTATTTAAATGTCCACACCCTTCTATGTTCAAGTGTTGTCTTGCAATTATGATAGGTTGCTAATGAAATAAAGGAAGTTATTTAAACTATGGCAATATTTTATTTTTTAAGTATTGTACTTGTGATAGATTGTCCACAAAATCAAGGAGGTTATTTAAACCTTTAAAATGTCCTATTATATTCAAATTTTGCAGCTGTGAGAGGTTGACAATGGAATCGAGGAGGTTATTTAAACCTCAACAACATTCTATTTTCAAGTGTTGTAGATGGGAGAGGTTGCTAATGGAATTAGGAAGCTTATTTAAACCTCTACGTTCTTCTATGTTCAAGTGTTGTAGCTGTGATAGGTTGCTAGTAGAATCAGGGGGTTATTTAAACTTCTACACATTTCTATGTTCAAGTGCTAGAGTTGTGACAAGTTGCCAATGGAATGAGGGAGATTATTGAAATCTATACACCCTACCATGTTCAACTGTTATAGTTGTGACAAGTTGCCAATGGAATCAAGAAGGTTATTTAAATGTTCACACCCTTCTATGTTCAAGGTTGCAGTTGTGAGAGGTTTCCAATGGAATCAAGGAGGTTGAATTGTTTGATAGAAAAACTCAAAGAGATGTCATCTCATGGAATGAAATGATTGATTGCAGAATGTGCACAAAATAGATTTTGCAAGGAGCCTCTCAAAATATTTGAATTAATGAAGCACTCTGGAAGACATCCTAACATTGTAAGTTGTTCTTGGGTTCTAGGTGCATGCAGTCATTCAGGTTTAGTGGATGAAGGTTGTGCATACATCAAACATCAGTAACCCTTATTGCATTACAATTTACATATATAATTTATGATTAGGTGTGCATGGTTAACCTTCATGCCAATGTTTTCTATACTGAGGATACCTTAAACATTATTACTAAGATGCTAGTTAGATATGTGATACATGTGGATCATATACTAATATATGCCGAGTATTTCCAGAAATACTACTTTTTATTTAGCCAACACAACACAATAGATAATTAAATTATGGCCATATTCATACTCCTTTAAATTCCAATCCAACTCACTATTGGATCTTATATCTCATTAAAAATTCAAAAGCATCAATTTCCTTTCTTTAAATAGATAAATAATGCATTGAAAATATTTAAAATAACTCACTAAGATTAAGTTTCTCATGCAGATGTTGTATTAAAACCTGCAACAAAGTGAACGCAACAACATAAATTTTATAAACCATATAAAAAATGGAAGAATGACAAATTAGGATGCTACCAAAAGCAATCTCCAGTGTAAAACAAATTTCAATTACATCTTAGGTACAAAAAACATAGAGTAAAAAGGTGGTTGCAACATTGTATACAATGATCATTAAGATCATCCTTGAGAACTTGAAGCCACCATATGATTCATTTCTCTCCACAATTTTCTCTAATTGAAATTTGATAAGAGAAGAAGGTAAGACTCTGTATTTTATTTGATTGAGCTCCTTTGATGCAAGGGTGGTTGGTTCTCACCTATAACAACTCAATTTAGACCAAACAAACAACAATTAGATTCAAAAAACCTCTTCAATGCACCCTTTTCAGTATCACCCTATCCTTTGTCCAGTAGGCCTACAAACCTATATTTGGATACTTTAATCACAATCCACTCACGAGACCAATGTCTCTTGAGGGTTTTGAATACCTTTTAGTGAAACTTAAACATACACCAAAACCACCCTCAACTCCTTTGCATAATTTCACTCAAAAACCTAAGACAATGTTGTCCTAGAAGACCAATTAGGTCTATTATACAAGGAAATAATCTTTGAATCTCACTAGCAACCTGAAATAACCACTCAAACCTCTTAAAAAGGTATCAACTAGCTAAAATCAACAGGTTTTAGGGCTCCAAACTCTCTTTTACCCACTTCTCCAAGTAACTCTCAATTTCCACCATTAAAGGTAAGGCTTATAGGTTCTTTGTAAATTCCTAAGGTTAGACAAGCGTAAAACCACTTCGAACACTCTCAAAATAGGCTACCCACATTTGAAAATTCAACTCTCAACCTCCACACACACTATCTCAACATAATCTCACTCAAAACCTCACTTTTCATTCACAATTACACTCCATAACTATCAAGACAGTAAAAAATTCCCCATAAAACTCATCACAAAGGAATTTATATGATATAACTTAAACCAAAAATCCCACTAGATGTTTGGCATGTTATGACATTCATGTACTTGAGTAGCAAATATTTTCCACACATTTGATTTCACAGGTTGCTATATATTCTTTTCATGGAGAACTTGGAGTATTTATGGATTCCATTCATTTTGTGGAAAGAAACAAATTGGATTCAAAGAAAGTACAAAAATTTATATATGTTCACAACTTCCTTATCTTTTGTCTAATGACAGAAAAAAATGTGGTACGAGTCATACAGGTAATGCTATGTCAGGTTGGGGAACTCTTCTTAGAGGTTCTTGATCCAAAGGTAGGAGGACAAACAAAAAACTCTTAGTTACTCAACAAATCTCAAGGAAGTGACTTGAATTTTGTATCCTTTGTAATGCAAATGATAACCATTTTCTGCCTTTTTATAAGTGGGTGAGCTAATAATTTTTTGTTGTCCACGAGAATCTAAATTTATCCCTAAGGATGTTGTGCATGTCCACCCTCCTTCTTCTGTTTCTAACCATACAACCCATCCTTAAATACTATCTTCTCCAAATCATTCACCTTTTATAGACATAAGGAATTTACAATTTTTTATGGAAGTTGTTGGATGATGCATGCTATGTAGTTTTAAGGACATTTTTTTGTTTGGTTATGTGTTGCAGAGTGTAGGTTGCCTCCTTAGAGAACTTTTTGAGATTTTCCTAAAAAGAGGATGGGCTCAGTTAATAGATAAGGCACTTAACCTATGCAAGATGGTCGGAGAGTGCATGTGGAGTGTTCAAAATCTACTCCACTAATTTAAAGGCATCCCAAATGACATATTGACAAAAATTGAGAAGAAAGATTTAGCTTGGGATCAATATTATCATATTTCAGCCCAGGAGATTGCAGAGCTCATTCATTTTCCAAAGATGGGAAAAACCATTCATAAGTTCGTGAAAAATTGATTAAAAAGGATTGTAAATACCTAGGTTTGAATAGGATTGAAGTGCCTGAACTGTTGATACAAAGCTTCATAGGAAGGATTTATTAATGTGGATAAAGGAAGTGGCTGCAAATCTAGCAATTCAGTTAGGGGTGGATATTTTTTTGGCAGGATAAGATGTCTAAATTAAAATAGAAAAATAGTTTGTGATCCCAGCCATTTATTAGAGGAAACATAAATAAAATACTAGGCTAGAAGAGGTTCATGTATTGGGATAGTGAAGCTAAGGTTATGATCATCTTCCACATACTGCATCTTCAACATAAAATACTCGGGATGGAGTATAAAATCACTAGCATTGTCTTCCACTATAATCCATAAAGGTTCAACATCCCCATCGGACCATCATGATAATAGGAGACCTCATCATGTCGATAGAAGATCCTCACGTTGCTGAAAAATAGAACTATCAATGCATCGCTGGAAATAGAAGACACATTCAGATGATAGACCGATAAGGTGAGGGCAGTCAGTTCCATTTTCTGCAATGCGGTAAGATTCACACAAGTAACGGTATGGCAGGCTAGGGAACTCTTCTTGGAGGTTCTAAATGATTTGCCTCATTTTTATAAGACTGTGTTGGCAATGCCACTTGGATCACAATTGTTTGGTGGGATTCCAAACCCAGACGATGAGGTGCAGTTGTGGAAATATCATAGAGAAAATATACAAGCAATTATAGAATAAGAAGATAATCTAGATGTCCAATATCAAAAGTTTTAACAAGAGTGGTATTCTTAATTATCAAGCACAAATGAAATAAGCAAGTAGAATTATCCTTTATAAGAAATTAATGATGGCCTCTTTCTGGGATGTGATTAGTTGCCTTCCTATAAAATTCATAGCACGAAATATATTAAGTATCTGTCTAACAACCACATGCCTCACTGGTCAAAAAGTTTTAAAAATAAAGGAAACTTGAACTTGGAGAATCAAATCCTTTATCAACTATACTAATATCAACAATGTGACTTTCTTACAACATTAACCTTAAAGAATATTTTATCCTTCTCCAACTATACTAATATCAACAAGGTTTCTCACAACATTAACCTTGAGGAATTTTTTTCATACATCTCCATTTACTTAATCTGTTATCAAAGCCTTTTGTGCCACTATGCATATGGAATTTTTGCTCTTTCCTTGAAATTGACAACTCTAAGTCATAAATTTCTAATAGCCATCTATTGCCATTTTTGACCCATAAGTATTCATCACTGATGATGTCTATGCAAATAAAAGGTAGGACTGTGAAAAATAGTTAACGATCCACTAATGCAATTAAAATCCATCCAAATAAAGCTTTGATACTCTTGTATCTCCACAGCTATTATGTTATATGAAAATCATTATACTCTTGGAAAATCACAAGGCATATATTTTAGCAACAAATAGATAAGAAAAGAAAACCTTCAAGTATGTAGAAAAGCATCAAAGGAGAGTGAAAAATTTAGAGATTTTATAGTGCCTATAAATCAAAAAACCTACAATTTTTTTGACCATGTTGTGTGCACTATGGTGTAGAAAATATATTTAAATCAAGTAAACTTACACAATACTTCAAAAATCAATGTAGGTGAATATTTTTGTCCCTCCTTAGGAACATAAGAAACACTCCTAACAATCTATTATTCCTTTCCCATCATCTTCTAGTTTGTTTTATATTTCAAATTCATAGTTATTGAGAGACACAATGTACTGGTATTGGTACAAGGATGAGGATATTGATCAAATTAGGGTACATGAGTTAAATGAATAAGGAGATAGATATTTTATATGTAAATGATTCACCATAAATTTTGGGTACAAGGACTAGGACATTGTGTATGTTCCCATAATGGAGAATTCTGACAACTATAATTTCAATCAAGCCTTGTTCATTCTATTTGAGGGTATTTAAACCCTTTGCATTATTATTGGGGAGTAAGATGCAATAATAATTAATAATACATCAGTTTTCATCATCACCCATCCGAGTGAAAGAATAATCACTCATCATTACCATTTCTTTAAGTAAACATACTTCTCGAAAGAGAGAACAAGTAACAAAACCTCATTCAAGAAAAAAATTTGGATTCTCTTGCTTTATGATTATTTTATTATAGTATACCAGTAATTAACAAGTTTCTCTTACATTAAAGTTAGGGTCTTTCCTATATGCCATTCTCTTACTCCAGCCATACAAATATTGCTTGCTAGAAGCTTAAAGGTGTCTTTATGACATGTCCAATTACAATTTTGCAGAAAGCTCTAACATGCTTGATCAAATCCACTATGAAATATTTCATCTTAAGGTAGATATATTTGCAATCACCTTACTTGCACCAAAAATTTCTAGCAAACTCAATGCTTACACTATTTTTCTAGTTGAATGCACTAAAACCTGTGTAAGAGACTAAAGTATCAATTGAAAAATAAGTTAAAACACATGCTATAACAATAACCTTCTCGTATGTTCCACATGATATATCAACAAGCAATACTACTTTAACCTGGATGGAAGAGTTACTTCTTAAATAAGAATTGCAAGCAAAAGTATAATTTGTAAGTTGTAACAAATCAAAAATGTGACCTAAGAATTTGTAAAATAGCGGTGAAATTTTGAACAAACTTTCATTTGTGTTTGTTGTTTGTTCTAAAAAAAATTATTCAAAACAAACAAGGAAAATTATGATTTGCTTGAGTATAGTCATAATCAGCGCTCTACAGATGGTCAAACTAGTTATTTTTAGTTTTCCATTACTATCAACCAAAATTATCAATTACAGTTGGATGTAAAAAATTGAAAACAAGTTTGTCATGCTCACAAGTCAAACTATCACTCTAGATGCAAAACATAACCAGAATTACAAAAGTAAACAAATCATGTAACATAGTCAAACAAAAAATTGTAAAACTCAATAGAAAAAAAAGCAAAAATCTCTGCCAAACTAAAAATAACACATCATGGAGAATTTTTATGGTTCAAAAATTGTAATCATAAATTTATCCCTTAAGATTCATCAAGATTAGAGCATTAAGAAATACTCTAGAATTTAGTTTTGAATATCAAACTCACCTTAGGAAACCCATCTAAGTACTCGGTATGTGCAGGATCATCATGGAAAAAATAGCCCCTTAAGTGGCAATGAAAACTCAGAAAATCAGAGTTAGCCAACTTGAAATAAAAATTTGAATAAGTTATCTATATTATTCCAAAAATATGTAAGAATAGAATCTGTAGAAAATTGAATATAGTTTGGAAACTACTAGGTTTATTTTTTTTTAAAGAAAAATATATTTGGTGAAAATTTGAAATTTCAATGCAGTAGCACTTGAATTTCAGGGAAAAAATAAGAAGTAGGTTTTTGTCGAACCACCCTTACCACAATAAAATGATAATATTTTATTTTAAGATTTTATATATAATTAGAGGACTCATGTACCAATGTGCTACATATTTTTTTAGACTTTTTTTCCATGTAAATAATTAGTTATGAATTTTTTATTACAACTTTTAAAAAACATAAAAATTTGTATCTCTGGCCACCTTAACTTGGTCAAAATTTCATGAAATTCAAGTATTTTTTTTCTAGAATCCTATAGTATGTGAATCATAGAATGTGACACATGTTTTGGATTCAAAAAATTTGATACCGTTTGAAAGCTATAGATTTTGTTCAATCAACCTATCAATCACAAATTTAGTCTTAATTCAAATAGAAAATGAATAATAATTATTTATTCAACTCAAATTAAAACATAATTTATATTGGTGGAAATTTTAGAATCTCCTTTAAAACCCCTTTTCATTTCATCAATTTTGGGTGGAAAGTTTAGAATTTCCTTTAAAAGCTGCTCTATGCCATTGACTGCAGTGTGAGCACCAACAATTTGGCTGAAGGTAGGGCAGCTCTATGGGGAATCATGATAGCTAGAGACAAAGGCTAGAAAAAACTTTGGCTGGAAGGCAACTCCAAACTGGTTATTGATGCTTTGAGAGGTTTTCATTTGCACAATTGGAGGTTGGTAGTCATAATGGATGCCACCAAGTTCATCCTTAAAGATTTAGAAGAGGTCAAGGTATCTCATATTGGTAGAAAGGGAAATAGGGTGGCAGACTAGGTGGTGAATGAGGGGGTATGCCTCTTCAACAACACTGGAAAATCATCTAAAACTTGGAAAGCAAGTCTCTCGTTAATGGATAGTAATCTCATAAATGAAGACATGTCGACTTAGTGACGAGGGATGATCTGGCCTTTCTGGGTGCTTACGTTGGCTCTTGGTTGTATTCCACTTGTGTATCGAGGAATCACATTTTGTCATGATTTGAATTCCTCATTCTTTTCTGGTTCCTGGACCTTATAAAACCAGGTTTTATATATTAAAAAAAAAAGAATATCACTTACATATTGCCACTTTTTGGCCCATCATGATCCTGCACATACCCTACTGCAAATTTGGATATTTTTCCACAATGCCTTCAATTAACTCTATCATAGTAACTACATGATGAAGATATATAAATAACAGTTAAACATTAAAATTTCCATTTTTTTATTCTTCAGCATAATTGACCTATTGAAACAACAATTTTGGATGAATTATCATCTATTTCATTATTATATTAACAATTCTAGTGCTTCAAGATCAAAGAACTGATATCTTGTCAAGATTACAAAAATGTATTCCACAAAGCCTGAATGTCATTAGTACAGCTAAAACAAGAACAAAGAGAAAAGATCAGGAAGACTTTATGTAAATAATGGTAAGCTCCATATTCTCATTGGCAAGATAAATTCAAATTTCTACAGATTGAATTTAGATAGAAGTAGCAATAGAAATTGGAAAATAAGGAAGAAATAAATTCAATTCCACCATAATATGCAACCTCTAAAGTTTATTATTATAGAACACATTGGGGAAAACAAATTAAACAATAATTTTTATAAATGTTTATTATGGAATTCTATAGGATAAAGGATTGAAAAGAAATATTTGTTCATCATCAAATAGCTATGTAAGAATCAACTATAGAATGAAAGACTTGTTATGTTTAATATGCTAAGCTATCTTTGGTAAAGTGGCCCAAATTAATCTTCTTGATTGGCCTAAGATTTATAAATTATTACTTTTCCAAGAGGGAAACCAAATTACATAAATCTTATGTAAATTTATGAATGAGTTTATTCTTTCTTATGAGTAGGAATGAATTGTAAACCCATGGCTAGAAGGAATTTCATTCATAGGTTCCATATCCAAATTATGAAGAATAAACTTTGTGGTTTCCAAAATAATCCTATTAGTTAACTTTAGGATATCAATACAACATCATTATCACTAATTAAAAAAACTGACATTAAGTTCCAATCTGTAAGTGATACCTTTAGCATAATAAATATAAAATGAATAAAAATCATTGTCTTCCTACCCAAGGGAAGAGTAAGTTGTTTAGAGAGTTTAAATCTCAACAGTTGACAGTTCATCTTCCCAAGAACTCTCCGGTGATAAGCATGCATGTGACAAAGTGGCTTTCCCACACACTCTAAAATTATCCACACACAATCCATACAAGATGATGTTTTTAGTGTGTAGTAGTGCTCTCAGAATGCAGTTATAACAAGCAAGTATAGGTCAACTCTAGCACTAGAAAAGTAGCAACCAAGTGACTTGAGAGACACTCAGACCATAAGCAACCCATAGTCGAGAAATCTAGAGTCAATCCATTTAGAGTCGAGTCAATATATTTTAGAATTTTAGTCATCTAGAAGTCAATTTATTTAGTTGGCATGTTCAAGAATCAGGTTGTCCGGATGTTCAGGCATCCACAGCCATATTTTTTTATATCTAATACCATTCAAACCTTAAAAAATTCTTGAATATTTATTTACCTTAAAATTTCCCTTTGCATAGCTTGGTTGCTACTCTCCATCCATGAACCTTTTCCTATTCTTTTCTTCTTTATTATATTATTCAAAGGACCGCTTAGAATGTTTCTTGTCAAGAGAGGAAACCACATTAAGTTTGATTCTTAGCTGACAATTCCTATTGCTTTATGAGACTTTCTTGGGTCTTCATAATTAACTCTAAGTCTTTGGCCATCTTCCTCATCTTTTTATTTCACCTTCTTGTGTAAATCTCATATTTGTAAGGCCATGGTTTTCCTTTGTAATATTTTGTATATGTCATACAAATAACATGCAACTATCTACAATACCCAAAAAATAAACTTCTCTTATATCAAATGGATATGTAATCTCTCAAAATACAATACTTGTTGGTAATTTACATGTATAAACAATCCTACTTAACTTATAATTCAATTTGATAAATATTTATTTGCAATTGGTGTTGGGATTAATGTTCTTAAGTCAGCAGACATGTACCAATATTATAGTTGCACAAAGAAAAAACACAAAACAATCAAAGAAGAACCACAAGGAAATTGACACAAGACCTGACCTATACTTTATGAGTAGAGGGTAGTCAAAAGAAGACTGTAAAGAGAGGTCATGAGAGCAATAAAATACTGAATCAAGAGGCTAAAATTGAGGCATGTATATTTTGAATGGAATATGGTAGATATATTACATGATGGGTAACTTAATTCAGGTAGACCAGATAGATCAAGCTATCAGAGTCCACCATGAGAGAGAAAATAAAGGGTTCTTATAACCCAATTTAACAAATTTGGACATCATGATGTCACCCAAGTCAAATATTATAGCCATGATGTAATCATTATGTCACATATAATTATGTTATGTCCACCAATACCTACTTTTTTATTTGTGTTCCACCTCAGATGATTTGTCTCAATACTTCCCTCTATTGTCTTGAAAATGTAGCTAAAGGTTTATAAACTTCTGAAGCAATGGCCTAGTCTACAATGCAATACAATTGAGGAATGAAAATTATACAATTTGAAACAAGATTCTTCAAAAAATAAATGGAAATGTAGGTTTGTATATTGCAAAAAGTGATGAAGTCACACAACTAGCAACCAATCAAAAATAGTCTTACATGAAATATATTTGAACTGAGTGCAACTTGGGTCACCTACATATTACCTCTACCAACACCATTTCTAAATTATCACACAAAATTCACTAAAATAAAATTTTCCAATAAGTGTGAGTTGAGGAGCCAAATCATCCCTTGTGCCCTCACCACAAATGCGGCCACATGAAGGAAACCTATCAAACACTGAACATCATGAAATAGTACCTTTTGTAACCAAACTTTCTTGTAATTGATATTTCTTTTGATTGTAAATTTCATTGCATACAATCTTGAAAGGGTTCTTCTATATCCTCTCCACATTCAACTTATTTGTTCCATTTGAGAAAACAAATTAGCAAGGATTCACATCCTCGGTCTCTAATCAAGGGAATTATTTTTTTCAGTCTTTTGATTCTTTGTAAACATAAGTACTATACTTGTTCACTATATCACTTCATACACATTTGACCTTGAATGGGATACTTCTACATTCTCCTTCAGTTCACCATAGTTGTTTCAATCCAGTAAGACAAATCAGAAATAAAATTCTCACCATCGGTGTTGTGGTTCTTTGCACACATATGTAGACATGATCAAGCTATAAAGTAGAACAAGTTACATCATTATATATAAGGAATGAAACCAACATTCACTCTATCCATAATTCACTTCATTTCCTAACATTATAAAGCAACCAGGAGAATGTGCATCACATGAAATGGATGACTTGCTTGTTCCAATTACTTTTAGTAATCAGGAAAAGGAAGACAAAAGAAAACAAGTCCATAGATTCCTCAGTAAACCTCACATCATCATGATTCTCACAAAGCTTGTAATTTATGTCCACAATTTCTATAATTGGGTTTCTATCTACTCAACCATTGTAGACTTTGTGTGCCTGTACATTCTTGTATAAGGTGAACAAGTTGTCAACTTATATCTGTCCAAAAAAATTCTCAACAATGTTGGCTTTTCTAGTGTTCAACAAGCACAACTTGCCAACTACTCACCTAGGAAGCACACTCCTCCAAAATAGTGCATTTTAGGGTAACAAAAACAATTGTTGCACTACAACAACATTTATATTTATCAGATACACACACACACACACACACATATATATATATATAGAACACCATATCATGACATGCATTCCTTGCTGCATTGTCAAGCAAATAAACATGAAGATTAGACTCCATACACTGCTATTGGCTCCATCTAGGCCTTGGGAATATACAATAATATAGAGTCTTGAGGCAAGGAGATGGTGGAGATGAGTCTCAAGATGGGGGGACCAAGGGCCTAGATTTGGGGACAATGAGGGGACAGTGGTGAAAATATAAATAGTACTTAAAAAATAGTTATAAAAATATACAAGAAATAACTTATGTTATTTTGAAACATCATTGTATTGGACAATCGCAATGTTGAATATCAATATTTTGATACCATATGTAATATGTACACCCAATTAATCACTAATGAAGTATATAAATTAGTGAATAACCATGAAGATAATGTATATCTAATGTATGAGAAGTCAAATATTGACTAAAACAATAGAAACATTTTCAACAAATAAAATTATTCTTTAACTACTACTATTATCACAAGCCTATCTACAACTTATGTAATATCTTTAAAACTCCAATTAAATCAATTTTATGAATAGTAGTCATGCTCTTCCATTTAAAATTTAGAAGTGTAAAGGAAAATGTATACAAATAAGTAAATGTAATAACACTTGTATCACAACCAACCTTAGTTTCTTATTTTGTAATCTAAAGTACAGAGAGAGAGAGAGAGCATCATCGAAGTGATATTCACCCTACCATGAAGCATTAGCTTCCCCATGCTACTCCACTAGAGAATCCTAACCCATCAAAAAGGATCTAGTAGTATGTGGAAATCAAACATGATGGAATCCAATAAACTATGTGAATCATTAATAACCTATCATGCCTATATTATTATGTATTACACATCCAAGCATATATCTATTTGATACACAAGTATGGAAGAGGATGTAAATATTACCATATTTTCACCTACAGGCTCAATCAAGAAGAGCCATCTATGTTTCAAGATAAATGGTATATTTTGTTAAACCTTCTATGCTACATTCAATTATAAAAATGAAACAACTTTATAGGATTACAAGAACACAGGAACATAAAGTTATTATATACATACAATTGAATGAAACGTAAAATATTTTTACAATCTTTTGATGAAAAGTAATCTTATTGAATGTAATCGTAAACATGTGTCTCACACAACAAGCCATGAGACTGACTTACTCATTTGATACATATAGGAATTAAACTATACATGAATGAGTAAATGCTAAATAAATGAACATGTAAAGAGGGTAATCAGTCATTGCCTAAATGATTGGTTCTACAAAGGTGTCTAGTGTTTGATGGCTTTGCTTTGCTCCCTAGTCCCTATGTTTTCTTGTGTCTGGTTACCTGCATTGGGTAAAGAAATTAGTTGCAACATTAAATTCTAGGCAATGAAAGATTGCATTATGGACATGCACACCTACCCATACATGCATATGCTAATTTCTATGTACATGAAATGCAATGCCTATCCTAAGTGTCCATAAAAACCAAAAAAGAATATTACACACACTTAGGGTATGCATTTGTTTTTTTTCTAACATTGTTCGCTTCATGTGTAGATCTGGGTGAGAAAGTGTTTTTGAGTGATTCTTCAAATTCATCAAGTTATATTATGTGTGGGGTGAATGTGGCTCCCACAAGGGTTGAGCCCAACTCATAGCAATGTTTGAATATTCTAAGTGCATATGAGATTACAGTGTAAGATAGTTAATATCAATCATGATCACCTCATAATCATAATGCATAAGAGAGTACAATGTTCTTTGACAACAAATTTCAATAGTACAACCAAAAGTTCACATACTCCAGGGTTCTTTATCTAGAGAGAAGGCTTGGTGTTTAATTTGAAACAGTGATTACCTCACAAAAATTGTCCTTTAACAATGCCAAGAATCACATGGTAATTTTATGACAAAGAAAAGCAATAAATCTTCAGTGACATGAATCATGGTATCATCAGTTTATTAAAGAAGCATATTATATTTTTCATCCCAAGAGTAATTATTTATGGGGAAAATGAATGACTAAGTGGATTTCCAATATAGTTTATGTTCATGTGCTAGAGGTAGGAAATAGGGATCATTACTTTATTCTTAGAATAGAGAATTTGTGATCATGGCAATGCAACATTCCTAATAGTGGGGTAAGTCCTATAAATTGAGTAAATAGAGGCCATGCATACATGTAGGAGATAATAATTTGCATGAAGGTAGCGTCAAGTTATAGTGATAAATACAAGCTACTAATAATCTTTGTTTAAAAGACAAAGATTGATACTATTGGTGTTTTTTCCCACGTAGGATTTGTAATTCTCTAAGAGGTAGCCAACCTCTATATTAAAGAACCACAAAGGCTAGTGGCCAACTAACAAGATTCAGTCAAAGACTGACATCTCCTACACTTTTGGCTCTATAAAACCTAGGGGGCTAACCCTTTAGCAATATCTAAAAATCTGAACACACAAGTAATAAGATACTGCTTAACAGATGATGCTCTCACATAAATATGCTGAGAAACCTAAAATATCACTTAACATTGGCAAGATATTAAATGAATTTCATCAACCAGCATGGAGAACATGGCAAACACAACTAAGCAAAATAGATTTGAAATGGTTTTTGATTTGAAGAGTTGGGACCAAACTAAAAACAACAGAAACATTATAATGGACCAGTGACATAAAAATGGGCTATGGAGTCATATAACTAGCATTCATCTTTCAGTGTTGAACATGCTCTAAAGGTCTTGCAAATGTTGTAACATTATGACAACTAGACCACTCCAGCTTTCTCTGATAGTTCTACTTATAAATCCACCTGAAACATAACACTCTTGTCACATTTGTCAAAGCAATTATACTATCCCTGAACAATAGGCAATAATAAAAGCAACTTGTGCTTTATTAAAGCAATTAAACTATTCATAGAACATAAGGCAACAACAAATGTAGCTCAAATGCAACAAATGTGCATGAATAGACTCATATAATTTTATTATTGAATCCAAAATACAATTACAATTCAGGCATGGAGACAAATATGAGATAAAATAAACATAATAGAATAATTTAGAACATACACTTTCAGAATAATATGACTAATAGTCATATTTCCCCTAGCTTCACAATCTACCCATAGCTTCTGCCTTACTTGCAGAGCTTTAAGAAATTGGAACCCTTACAATTGAGAAGAGAAAAGAAGATATAGAAAAATAGAACCAAACAGGAGCATCTCTAAACTTTATCTGGAAATGCCATATGGAAGCTTCATTCATGGTTGATCAAAATGAAAATAATATCTCCCCTTTTTTTTCTTTGCAACAATAAACTTATTCCCCCAAAAATTGCCCTTTCTCATCATTGCTTAGTAACTGAAAGCATGCCCATGTGGAGAATCACCAAATTCACCCAGCTGGAAAATATCCTCTTTCCTGTGAAAATTTTCTTTATGCCTTTTATTTCATAATGCAACACTTTATTTACAATTTCCAGCCAATATAAAGTATTTAAATTTATAATGGAGCCTTAATTTTAATTTCCACTATGCTTTTGCATTACTTACCTCTCATAAATAAAATGATCTATTTAATAAAATCACTTTATCTCACAAGGGAAAATATTACCTATGCCCTTCATTTTCATTTTAAAATGTTTTCCCAACAAACATTTAAAATATTCCACAATAAGAAAATTTATCCGAGGTATATTTGCTCTTTACCTGAGACATTTAAAATCCCACTATTTAATAGGGAAATATTAAAATATTTTCACCTTATATGATGCATCGTTAAAATATTAAACGGGCATCTTTGATATTTTCCCATGCTTTATTTCACCCGGGCCCACCCTATTTTACATTACAAACCATGTAACTTTTTGAAAAAATTAAAATGGGCTCCTCTTGTGCATTCTTGCACACCTTGCAATAATTTTGATGGTGTTACCAAAATCCCACGAGGTCGGCTAGGTTGGCCCTAATTTCATGTTTTTGCGAGCTGCCAAGCTCTACATTTTCTCTTGCTCCTCCATCGAGCCTCCTCTCAGACTCCTCTATTTGCCTTCTCATCACTGAGTGCATTGCTCCATCGAGCTTCCTGCTACTTTCATGGTGCAAGCCTCCTCCTTATTTCCTCACCTGGCCGCACCCCTTCAAACAACACACAAGCTTCCTCATTATTCCTCGGGCTTCCCTACATGTTGGTCGCATTCCTTAGAGATCTCCTCCCATTTTTGTCTAGGTTGTGTTTTTCTTCATGCATGCCTCCCTCAGACTTACAAGCCACTGTAGGTGTGGGCCTTTGCACTTCCTTCCATCGGCCTTGGTTTGCCTCTAGTGGCTATGCCTCCATACTTCTTCCATTGGCCAGCACACCTCCTTTGCTTCCTTTGTTCCACCATGTGTGCCCAGTGTAGTCTCCCATTTCCATCGGTTCTCCCTGTGCACATTCCAGTTGCATTTTCTTATGCCTAGTGTCCTTCACTAGGCCATGCCCATGTCATTGTTTTGATGGATTTCCACACCTATTTCAAGGCCCGCACCACACTTGCCATTTGTGTTTGTTAAAATTTTCTAAAGAATCTTATTGTTTGAACTTATTTACCACCCAATATCTATTGCCATCGAGCCAACACCCATCGGGTGCTAAATAGGAGGCACCTCCATTGTCTGCAAAATAAACGTCTGATGATCTCAGCCAATGCTTCACCTTTGAGTCAACCCTCTGAGAATCACACACAGTCTTGCTACTATGATTAATTTAATACTATGCTATAAATATGGCACATTTGATGCCACCATAGTATTCACGAAACAATCTCAAACTGATCTTAACGCCCCTCAGAGACTATCCTTCAACTCAAAAGGACCTAGCCTTTTGAGGATGGATGGGTTGCTTCTTCATGCCTTATGCTTTGGTGGATGTTGATACCTTGTGCAATAGTTTCTCTATGGTTTCTTTTATAAATAATTTTCAACAATCCATTCGTATGTGAAGGCTATGCATCTTGCCTATGCCTCCAATCTTTGTTGATACATTCCCTTGTCTGATAATGGCTTAAAATACTACCCTTCCTCCTTGTGGATTCATTCACCTCATAGCATGGTGTCAATAGTATAATGAAAAAGATGGGTCACAGAAACAAATCACAAGGAACCGGATATTAATCGAAAAAGTTGCCCAGTCAGGCTTTTCTGAAACAACAGTTGTTCTGCACCAATTAAAACTAACCCAACTGCCAATTTGTAAAAATAGAAAATCAACCCCAAATGAGTTTCCATCAGACATAGTAAATCATTCATGTAACTTGAGCACGTGTGAAAAAGGAATTTCTTTGAAACATTGTCGGTCAAAAGATATTGATGGTCAAAGTTGGCCACTTAGAAAGGCTGTCAGGAATGCAAATGCAAATATGAACAAACTGCATTCGGTTTTGATCTGCTAAAAATAGAAAATCAGATCATGAGGCTCTAAAAATTAACATGTGAGATCATCTAGATATAGAGAATACATAAAAATATTCATTTTGACATGACATTCAACTAGTTATGAAATCCAAGCTCAAACACGAAGCTGTTTCGCAAAACCGACAATCTGCAAACAACAGAACAATGTCAAAACTCTCCAGCTTCACTTTTCGAAACTCTGACAAAACTCATTATGGGAAGCTGAAAACTGACACATAAGTTCACATATTTCTACTGAATATGTCTTTAAATGGGTTTTGCATGACAATCAACAAGCTTTAAATTACAAGCCTCCAAAGTTGCTCACTCAGACAGATTCATAAGTGCACTTCTAAAAGTGTAGAAGCAAAAGTTTGAAAAGGGCATCTCAAATTTGCAAACTTTGAGAGTGCCATCAGATAATTTTATGCAAGAATAGTAATCTTGGTTATTCTATGAAGAGTAATAGGACAGTTTATCTTGAACTAGCAAGAGTAGTAACAGGAAAGATTCATGTGATGTTACAATGAGAGTCTTGTTTGGAATATAGTTTAAGTGCATTACTAAGAAAATCCACAGTGAATTTATTAAAGGACATGTATGAGAGTTTTTTTCTTCAGAACCTGGAATAGTTTAAATCATGAAGTCTTCAATAAAGTTTGCCTGATGTAGAAAAGGCAATAATTAAGTTTGACTTAATTCCTAAAGGAGTTTGTTTTGGGTTTTTTCTCAGACTTAATCTCATTTGATCAATGCTGACATTTCAAATAGTCTTGTCAATAAATTTTTCTAGTATTTGATGGGATTGCAAAAGGAGTTAGGGTCTTATATCCAGAATAGGTAGCATACAATATAAACTGACAATAGATCTCTTTAAAAAACTACAAAAAATTCGAAGAATTTGTACATGACATGGGCTTAAAAGTGACCCAGATTGGTTTTTTTTCCATTTTGTCTAAAAACCTTGAGCTTTTGAGTGAAACCCTTGAATACCTCTAGTAGGAAAAAGATCTCATGGGTTTTCTGTAGAATAATAGTCATGCTTAATACTTTTTCTTTCTAGAACAAACATAAACCAAAAGATGAGGAAAAGAAGATAGGGAGGCACTATCTTTTACACTTAATGCAAATGAACAAGTCACAACCATTAAAACTATAGGAAATCCCGGAAGAGAATACAAGAGTAAAGGCAAGAATAGATGACCATAGAATGAAACCCGTGGCCACAAACAAAGGAAAAAAAATCATCAAATCTTTTTGTGATGATAAATGCCATGAATCAAGGAGTTGCGGGAGGCCGCAGCCATGAAGAATAGATTTCTTCTATTTGATACTCAAGAAATATAATAATGCAATAGGAAAAGGCTTAACTTCATCTTGTTCATGTTTATGTTAGAATAAATGCCTCTTTTGTGCAGAAATCCACCATGTTTTCACTAGGAGAAGCTTAGGAGACTCACAAAAAGCACTTGGTCAGTGGCAAAACTCCTTGGAGAAGTTTCCACTTTTGTAAAAAATGTGAAATGAAAGGAAGTTTTGAGTTTTTCTTCAATGTTTCTAACCCTATTTCCACCACCATAGTTAAGTTGAATTTTGGTGGAATTTATTTTCAAAATATGTTATGACAATTGAAACCTGTGGGCCTTGTATATTTGGCAATATTTGCTAAGTGTTACCTACACTTGTGCATTCGACTAGTAAGTCCTTTTGGACTTAGGCATTTTGAATATAGAGTTTTTAGGAAGATAAATACCACCTCACATTGTTGAAGAAATCAAACAAGGAGCCACATAATTACCACATTACCAAACATGATGGAGAATTTTGATGAGAGCTTAATGCCACTTAGATTACTAGATTGACTTATTATTTTGCCTTTATGTTCGATTGTGGTAAAGTAGTTTTTTATGTTTTGCAAATTCATGTTTATGTGTTTCAAACGGGATTAAGGTGTTTTATAAGCCTTAATTCCTTATTTTTATGTCTTTCAATTCAAATAATGAGGTGGTTGATTTAGGAGAGGTTACAGGGTTTGTTTTGACTTGTCATTACTTTGTTGAGGGTATATAGGCACTATTATCTTATGCCTTTATATTTGGTCAAGCGAGACTCTTTCATGCATACTTATGCTTTTTGAGAGCTTGTAGGGAGGTTGAAAGTTGTTTACAAACATATGCCACAAATATTCAAGCTGGTTTTTGACTCTTTATGAGTTTTGGAGGGAATTTTGGAGCCATTACGAGTGGTCATCTTGGTAGACTAAGTCATGTTTGACTTTTCCTGCATTTGGAGCCCCTTTTCGAGATGATTCAGGTGCTAGATTTTAGGCTTTCGGAGTCCATCCGAACCAAAAAGTTTTTCTAGTTCCTTTTTTGGAGGGAAAATTTTTGGTACTTAGTCATTTTGGACTCACTTTGTAAGTCAATTCTTGATATACAGATTTTAGCTGGGAGTGACTTTTACAGTCTTTTGTGAATTTTTGGCATGTTTTGTAGCTCAATTTTCTGAACACGATTCATAGTGAAGACCTTTATTATTATTGGAGATTCATCTCTTATCTTTTGATTCTTGCGAATTTGTGTATGTGAAGTGATTTATCAAGTTTATAGTGAAATTACTTTCCTCATAGCTTTTTCTCATAGGTTCCTACCTTTTAGCAACTAGTTTATTCATGCATGTTACTAATTGTGTCAACTTGGTGAATGGTATTTTGTTAAACTGCAAAGTTAACTTCCTTTTTATGCAATTTTTTTTATACAGGCCTATTAGTAAAACATTTATGCATCAATATACAACAATGAATAGTACATACTTAGGTACATCCTAATTTTGATCATTTTGTGTCAATATTCTATGATCATATTCTGACCATTAGCTTTGGTTTATGACTTCATTTACATTAGTATTTTAGGTGACCCACAGCCTTCAAATGATCCCATGTTCCACCAAAGTGTTAAGTTTTAGAACTTAACCAGCATGCAAATTTATGAGCTAAAATTTTTTGGCATGCCTGGTGGGACTGTCAAGTAGATAGTGTAGTATTTCAATTTGTTTGTTAGTTTTGATGTGCAACGAGTAGATTTTTAGGCCTTTCAAGAGGTTTACAGGCACATTTGGTGACTCTATGAAGTGGAAGAACGACAAATCCAATTCTTTTACAACTTATGAGAAGGATACATAGAAGAAGTTCCAGATATTTTTAGTATTCACAACTATCACCACCCAGAGCAGCAAAAAGAGCACCTCCCTCAAAAAGAGTTCAGTCTACATCACTTGGGGTTGGGCCTGAATCAATATTTTCACCACCAAGGAGGAGAGGAAGACCATCTAAGAGGAAAAGTTAAGCTCACTCTGCTTCACCAAGTTTCAGAGCAACAAAGTCACCCTTTGACAATCTAGGAGGAACTATTTTTGTTTGAAGCTTGGTGCCTGTTCTTCAGACTCAAGTTAATCTCTCACAGTCACCTCTAATGCCTATAATAAATCAACCATTCATGTCATTTAATGGGGGCAGTCCATTAAACCTTGCACAACACAATGTTATACAGATGGCAACTCTTAAAATTTTTCCAAACTTAACTAGTGAATATCAAATAACTCCCATTGAGCATATACCAGATGTTGCTTCTTTATGTGTTGTTTATCATATTACACAAGAGGATGTAGGTGTAAGGCTAATTAAAACATCTTTTAAAGGAAGATCATTACAGTGGTTTAAAAGGCTTGTAGCTGGTACCATTGCCACATGGGATGAGTTATGAGATAAATTACATAAGCAATTTCAAGATAGGTCTGATAATTTATCCCTACTAGAGCAACTAACTACTATAAAATGAGCTCCTCAAGAGAAAATGAATGATTTCAACTTCAAATTTCATAGGACCTAGGATAGAATCCTTGCAAGAGTAAGGCCACCTCCTGAATATGCATTTTATACTTTTTGAAGGCTATTAACAACGATATAGCTATAATGACACAGTCTATGGTAGGAGTGTCTCTACTTGATGCATTTGAAACAATAATTAGAGAAAAAAATTGTTTAATTCAGGCATGAAAGACTGCTCCTAGGCCACCAATGCCTATTTTTCTAGAAATGTAGTCAAATATGCCACTTCAAATACCACATTTTGCCCCATTACTTGTTGTTCCAGCCTTACCAACTGCTAGAGGACAAGAGGTTGTAGTCCCAATTCAATCATAGGGGTTGTAGGAAATTAAAGAGAGTCAACAAAAGATTAAGAGCATTTTACAAACTTTTGGGAAAAAATTGGTCAACTTGCAGAAGCAACAGTCCTACAGACCACCCTATCAATAGTAGAATCAAGGAGGAAATTAGCCTTTTCAAGGCCAACAACAACATTTTCAAGGTAGTATGCAATAATATCAAGGTAATTACCAAGGACCAAGGCACAATGTAAACACAAGGCCTTTTCAAGCATATTTTTATGCACCTATTAGTGTAGCTAGGTACTTTGTCCCTATTCAAAAATTTAGCAGCAGATTATGAGTGGTGCTATCCTTGCAACCAACCTCACAATCAAGCTACCTGCTCTAATGGACTCATTAATCAGGCTCCAATGGTACAGAGTGTTGTAGGCTCATAGAAAAACATACCTAATGATGGAGCTCCACAACATCAGGAGCAACCTACAAATGATGCTACTCTGCTGAACTTTCAAGGAGAAAAGTTTTGTGGTATCAATACGGATGATCCAGTCTTAGCAGATACAAGAGAAAACAAAAGAGCTCTCGATCTTGAGCAAACAACCGATAAGGGGAAGGTTGTAGTTGTTGAACCATCCATTTCACAAGTGCATCACATTCCACAAGGGAACTCTTAGGGAGTTGCTAAGGAGAAGTCACACCGGTAGGCTAATTCTACTAGTGTAAAGATTCATCATAAGGTAAGTTCGGTTGTACCTTTCAATATAATTGAAAATATGAAGAAGATGAATGTTACAATGTCCATTTGGGATTCTTTAGCTATCCTAGGTCAGAAACATTTGCTACAGTCATCTTTGTCAAGTTTAAGAGTGATTGATGAAACAACAGTAGATCAAGTTAGGGCTATCCTAACAAATACTCTTGGGTAAAAGCACAAAGTTGTGTCACACTTTATAAAGGAAACGACCAATGTTGATCCAACTTTTAAACTTGAATCACTAAAAAGTAGCATATATGTTTTGAATTTTTGAATGATGTAAACTAGTAAAATATGTATTTTTTGGTATATTTTATGTTTTTAGTTTTTATAAGAAATTAAAAAATTATTTTAAACTAGTTTTTCATAAATTAACACTATAATTTAGTTGTTGATAAAATCTTGAAAAATGAAGTTGCACGGGACGTCAAACATTTTATAGTAAATTTTATTTTTTTTCTTTCAAATTTTTTGTGTGTATTTATAACTTGAAACTTTAGTGCATGTATATATTTTTTTCCAATTTTCATAAATATATATTTGTATATAAGTATTAAATTGTGCATGAAAAAAATAAAATTGTTTCCATTGGATGTCAACATTCATATTAAATATTTATTTAAAATGAAAAATAAATTATACCATCTTGACATAGATTCTTTTATCTAGTGCATCATTTTTTTTTCAATAATTTTTAATAAGTTTTAGTAATTTTCCTTGGCATGGAAATCAACCTAATATTTTTTGCTCATAACCTAATTTTAGTATAAATACAAATATAAATAATAATAATAAAACTATTAAAATAAATATATTTTGGAAAACTAAACTTATGGATCTACAAAAGGGTATTTTTACTTTTTTTTTAAAATGTTATTTACATGAGGAGGAGTTATTAAAACTTCAAGTTTTTCAAATAATTTATTTTTTTGGTAAATTGGACTCAAAGTGGTGCTCCATATATTTTTAGCCAACGATTTTAGTTGAATAAATTGTTGAAGTATCTAACTTAGCTAGAATGAATCTTTCTAGGTCATATGTTTGACTAAAATTGATTTTTAGTTAGAAATACTTAAATTCAGTTGTGTTGATATGTTGGCTAAAAGTGTGACATAGCTTTGTGCTTTTACCCTCCTTGGGACAACAACCAGTAGCCCATTAAACATCAAGGTAAGGATGTTAAGCCTCCTCCTTTTTAAATTTCCTTAATAGTTGGGGATAAATTATTTCATAACTGCATGGTAGATAGCAGTGCTAGTAGCTCAGTCATGCCCAAGAAAATTGCAGATCAGTTAGGACTGATGTACCAACCATTAGAAAAGGAGGTTCTTCAATTAGATGGTTTAGTTGTTAACATTGCAGGTATTATCAAGGACCTGAATTTGACTTTGCAGGCCTAGCCTAATTTTTCCATACCATAGGATGTATTTGTTATAGACTTACCTCCATTTTTTTCCTTATGTTTGTCTAGGGATTTGATGGCTAAGGTTGGGGTTTATTTGTCATCAGATTGGTCCCATTTTATTTTTTAGGATGAGATATTGGACCAAGGTTACTATCAGATAAGAGAAATTGGATAAGGATCACATAGAGCCTTATAATCCAAGCATGATCAATGCTCTCCCTACTTATTGCAGACACAAATTATGTCATTTTTACTGATAATGAACTTACTACTGCTCAAGAGTTGTAGGCTGGAAGTGTTCACAAGTCACTTTTGCATGAGTGGGCAGTAGAAAATGTGGTAGATAACCATGATAGTCATATTTTGGAAGTTGGTATGGCTAATTATGTCCTTCATGAACCTGATGCAGAGATGCCTAACTTGGAAAAAAATGGAGATTCACTGTAGTTGCAGTAGGAGGAGTTATGGGAGATGTTTTTAGATGGTTCCAGAAGTAAGAATAGAGTTAGAGGGGGTGCAATGCTTGTGTCTCCATAGGGTGACAAATATTTTTTTACTTTCTATTTTTCTTTTGCCTATTCTAATAATACTGCTGGATATGAAGGACTTATCCAAGGTCTGGAATGGGCAAGGAAAAGAGGATTGAATTATCTCAAGGTTTATGGGGACAATGAGTTAATAGTAAATCAGGTTAGAGGCCTAAGTGTTGCAAAGAATGATACTTTGAAGTCCTATAGAAACAGAGTGTGGGACTTGATTGAAGAATTTAATGCTTTCAACTTGAATTTTGTTCCCAGAAGTCAAAACAAACATGCAGATCAGCTTGCAGTTGTTGGAGCATAGTTTGATATCCTTCATGATATCAAGAAGGAGAAAACACATAAATATGTGAAGACTGTCATCAAGCCATCAATTCCTAATAATAACATTCATTGGTAGGTGTCTTATAGTGATGAGAAAATTCTATCATTTCTGCTAGAGGAAGATCATTTTTTTGAGGTAAATCAAGAGAAGCTCAAGCAATAGTATGATAATCAAGTCATACAACTAAAGACGAACAAGCTGCCCAAGGGATTTGTAACTTTGGAGTCCATTTTCAGCACAGATGATTAGCTTAAGAAGGGTAAAGCTGGTTTGCAAAAGAAAAGAAGATCATTATGAAGAGTTGGAGATTTTTAAAGGTACGCTCTTTAAAATTGGCAAAATATGTTCACCTGAAGATAAACAAGATTTTATTGTATTATTTCAGGAATTTTGAAGATGTGTTTTCTTGGGAGTACTCATATTTAAAAGGGTTTGATCCCCACATTTCCCAGCACACAATTGAGTTAGAACCTGGAGCTAAGCCTGTAAGGCAGAAACAAAGACCTTTGAACCCTAAGTTAGAACCTTTAATGTTCAAGGAACTGACCAAATTAGCTAAGGGGGGTATCATATTTCCTATTAAACATACTTCATGGGTTTCTAACCTTGTATTGGTTAGAAATAAAAATGGAGAAATTAGGCTCTATGTAGACTTTAGGAATCTTAACAGAGCATCTCTGAAAGATCACTACCCATTGCCCTCAATAGAGCAGATTTTGCAAGTGGTTGTTGGTTTCGAAAGGTTTTCTTAGTTGGATGGTTATTTTGGTTATAACTAGGTGCTTGTCAAAGAAAAAGACTAGTTCAAAACTATATTTACAACAAAGTGGGGCTCTATGGCTTACAAAAGAATGCCTTTTGGATTACCTAATGTTGGTGCCATGTTTCAAAGAGCCATGGACATGGAATTTCAAAGTTTAATCAATAAAATTGTGCTGATCTATCTGGATGATGTTAGGGTATTCTCAAAGAATTATGAGGAACATCTATCACATCTAAAACAAGTGTTTGAGAAATGTAGGGAGTTTGGAATATCCCTGAATCCAAAAAAGAGTATCTTTGCAGTTCATGGCAGTAAGCTGTTGGGACACATAATGTCAAAGCAGGGAGTTACTATTGATCCTGAAAGAGTCAAAGCTATAGTTGAACTATCATTACCCAATCATAAGAAAGGGTTGAAGAGAATTTTAGGCAGAATCAATTTTCTAAGAGGGTTTATTCCTGATGTTGTGAATTTATTACAGCCATTGACTTCCATGTTTAAGAAAAATACAGTTTTTCAGTTGGACTAGAGAAGCCAAAAATAGCTTTGAAGCAATTAAGGAGGCCTTAGCATCAGCCCCAACATTGGTAAATCCATATTTATCTAAATAATTTACTCTATATGTTTTTGGTATCATTAGTTTTATTTCTACCATGCTAGTTTAGAAGAAAAATGATAATTTAGAGTAGCCAATTGCCTTCTTTAGTCAAGGCCTTGCTGATTATGAGCAAAAATATACATTTGTAGAAAAACATATCCTTTCTATCATAAGAAGCTTGAAGAAATTCAAGCCTTTAATCTCTAACAATAAGATTCATATTATGGTCACACACCCAAGCATTAAGGAGTTTTTGTTGAGCAGAGATCTAAATGAGAAAAGGGTTGGGTGGATCATGAAAGTGATGGAATACAATGTAGGAGGTATTTTTTCTCCTAGGAAGATTGCTTGGAAGATAATGAGAGCTGGATATTATTGGCCCAGCTTATTCAAATATGTCCATGCTTGGGTGAGGAAGTGTATTAAATCTGCTTTATTTGTAGGGAATGAAAAGCTACCAGCCATGCCTTTGCAGATGATTCAAGTTGAACAAACCTTCATAAGATGGGATATTAACTTTATTAGACACATAAATACACCTTCCAGTGTTGGTCACAGGTGGATAATTACCGCTACGAACTATTTTACAAGATGGATAGAGGCAATAGCTTTGAAAGAAGCTAATTAACATTTTGTATTGAACTTCTACAATGACATAGTAACTAGGTTTGGGTTTCCTGATTCTATTATATCTGATAACACTCTAAAATTTGTGGGATTAAGAGTTAAAGATTGGGTTGTTAAACATGGAATTCATCTGAATACATCTTCAAATTATTACCCTCAAGGTAATGGTTTAGCTGAAAGTACAAATCAGAATCTTATCATAATCATTAAGAGGACCCTGTAGGATAATTAAAGGACTTGGCACACAAATTTGAAGTATGCACTTTGGGCAGATAGAGTGACTCCCAAAAGGTCTATTGGTAACTCACCGTATATGTTGGTTTATGGTAAAGAGGCAAGATTACCTCTATCTGTGGAGCCACCAACTCTTGACATTATACACCAGTTAGATAGTTTCCTTTTTATAGTTCTCCTATTTTTAATAAGTGCCAAGTAGCCTAATCTGTTCCATTGAGTTACAAACTGAGTTATAGCCATGTGCAGTTTCTCTAGGTTTGTTTATGAGTTTTACTAATGACTCCATGCCCAATGGACAAGTCTAGGTCATTGGTCTCTTATGTTTAACAAGAAAACATCCAGTAGATGTCGCCAAAAATGTTACCAGATTTTCACCTACAGGCTCAATAAGGAAGAGCCATCTATTTTTCAAGATAAATGGTACATTTTTTTAAACCTTCAATACTACATTCAATTATATAAATGAAACAACTTTATTGGATTATAAGAAAACAAGAACATAAATTTATTATATTCATACAAGTGAATCAAACGTAAAATATTTTATAATATTTTGATGGAAAGTAATCTTATTGAATGTAATCATAAACATGTGTCTCACACAGCAAGCCGTGAGATCGAATTACTGATTTGATTCAAATCAGAATTAAACTATACATGAATGAGTAAATGATAAAGAAATGAACATGTAAAGAAGGTAACCAGTTATTGCCTTAATGATTGGTTCTGCAAAGGTGTCTGGTGTATGATGGCTTTTCCTTGCTCCCTGGTCCCTAGGTTTCCTTGTGTCAGGTTACCTACATTGGGTAAAGAAATGAGTTAGAACATTAGGTTCTAGGAAATGAAAGGTTGCATTCTGGACATGCACACCTACCCATACATGAATATGCTAATTTCTATGTACATAAAATGCAATGCCTATCCTAAGTGTCCATAAAAACCAAAAAAGAAGAATATTACACACACTTAGGGTATACATTTGTTTTTGTTTAACATTTTTCGCTTCATGTGCAGATCTGGGTGAGAAAGTGTTTCTGAGTGATTCATCAAGTTATAATATGACGGGTGAATGTGGCTCCCACAAGGGTTGAGCCCAGCTCATAGCAATGTTTGAATATTCTAAGTGAATATGATATTATATTGTAAGATAGTTAATATCAATCATGATAAATTCATAATCATAATGTAGAAGAGAGTACAATGTTCTTTCACAATAATAAATTTCAATACTACAACAAAAATTTCACATACTTCAAGGTTCTTTATGCATAGAGAAGGCTCGATGTTTAATTTTAAATAGTGATTACCTTGCAAAATGAGGCAGCATGTTGTCCTTTAGCAATGCCAAGAATCACATGGTAATGTTATGACAAAGAAAAGAAACAAAGCCTCGGTGACATGAATCATGGTATCATCAATTTATTAAAGAAGCATATTTTATTTGTCATCCCAAGAGTAATACTTTTTGGGGCAAATGAATGACTAATTTGATTGCCAATATGGTTTATGTTCATGTGCTAGAGACAGGAAATGGGGATCATTGTTTTATTCTCATAATAAAGCATTTATTATCATGGCAATGCAATAGTCCTAATACTGGGCTATGTCCTAGAAATCCAATAAATAGAGGCCATGCATACATGTGGGAGAGCATAATTTGCATGAAGGTAGTGTCAAGTTATAGTGATGATAGCTATTGTATATGATAGCCCAGGGATTTGCATATCATATTAGGATAGTTTTGTCTATAAATACAAGCTACTAATAATCTTTGTTGAAAAGACAAAGATTGATAGTTTTATGCAAGAACAGTCATCTTGGTTATTCTATGAAGAGTAATAGGATAGTTTATCTTGAACTTTCAAGAGTAGTAATAGGGAAGATTTAACTAATATTATAGTGAGAGTCTTGTGTGGAATGTAGTTTAAGTGCATTACTAGGAAAAGCCACAGTGAATTGCTTAAAGGCCATGTCTGAGAGTTTTATTCTTCAAAACCTGGCATAGTTTAAATCATGAAGTCTTCAATAAAGTTTTCCTAATGGAGAAAAGGCATTAATTTAGTTTGACTTAATTCGTGAAGGAGTTTGTTTTGGGTTTTTTCTTAGAAGTAATCTCATTTGATTAATGCTGACATTTCAAATAGTCTTGTCAATACATTTTTATAGTATTTGATGCGATTGCAAAAGGAGCTAGGGTCTTATATCCAGAAAAAGTAGCATACAATATATAGTGAGGAGAGATCTATTTAAAAAACTACAAAAATGTCCAAGAATTTGTACAGGACACGGGCCTAAAAGTAACCTTGATTGGTTTTTTTTCAATTTTGTCCAAAAATCCTGAGCTTTTGAGTGAAACCCTTGAATACCTATAGCACGATAAAGATCTCATGGGATTTTTGTAGAATAATAGTCATACTTAATATCTTTTCTTTCCAGAAGAAACATAAACCAAAAAATGAGGAAAAGAAGATAGGGAGGCAATATCTTTTACACTTAATGCAGATGCACATCACAGCCATTAAACCTACATGAAATCTTGAAAGAGAATACAAGAGTAAAGGAAAGAACAAACGACCATAGAATGAGATCCATGGCCACAAACAAAAGAAAAAAAAGCATCAAATCTTTTCATGATGAGAAATTCCATGAATCAAGGAGCTGCAGGAGGTTGCAGCCAAGAAGAATAGATTTCTTCTATTTGATACTCAACAAATATAATAATGCAACAGGAAAAGGATTACCTCCAGCTTGTTCATATTTTTGTCTAGAAGACATGTCTATTTTATGCAGAAATCCACCATGTTTTCAGCAGGAGAAGCTCAAGAGAATCACATAAAACACTTGGTCGGTGACATAACTCCTTGGAGAAGTTTCCACTTTTGGGAAAAATGTGAAATGAAAGGAAGTTTCAAGCTTTGCTTTAGGGTTTCTAACCCTATTTCCATAGCCATAGTTAAGTTAAATTTTGATGGCATTTGTTTTCAAAATATGTTATGACAATTCAAACCCATGGCCCTTTTATATTTTCCAATATTTGCTAAGTGTTACCTATAGTTGTGCATTCGACTAGTAAGTCCTTTTGGACTTAGGCATTTTGAATATAGAGTTTTTATGGAAGATAAATACCACCTCACATTGTTGAAGAAATCAAACAAGGAGCCACCTAATTTCCACATTACCAAACATGATGGAGAATGTTGAGGAGAGCTTAATGCCACTTAGAATCCTACATTGACTTATTATTGCACCTTTATGGTCGATTGTGGTAAAGTAGTATTTTATGTTTTTCATTCATGCTTATGTGTAAAAAGTGGGATTAAGGTGTTTTATAAGCCTTCATTCCTTATTATTATGTCTTTTAATACAAACAGTGATGTGGACAATTTAGTAGAGGTTATAGGGTTTGTTTTGACTTGTCATTACTTTGTTGAGGATATCTAGGAACTATTCTCTTATACCTTTATGTTTGGTCAAGTGAGACTCTTTCATGTATATTTATGCTTTTTGAGGGCTTGTAGGGAGGTTGAAAGTTGTTTACAAACATATGCCACAAATATTGGAGCTGCTTTTTGACTCTTTATAGGTTTTGGAGGGAATTTTGGAGCCATTACGAGTGATCATCTTGGTAGACTAATTCATGTTTTGAATTTTCTTGCATTTGGAGCCCCTTTTGGAGATGATTCATGTGCTAGATTTTAGGCTTTTGGAGTTCATCCGACCCAAACAATTTTTCTAGTTCCTTTTTTTGTGGTTTTTGGAAGGAAAAGTTTTGGTACTTAGTCATTTTGAACTCATTTTGTAAGTCAGTTTTTTGATATGGAGATTCTAGCTTGAAGTGCCTTTTACAGTCCTTTGTGAATTTTTGGAATGTTTTGTAACTCAATTTTTTGAATACTATTCAAAGTGGAGAAGTTTATTATTACTGGAGATTCATCTCTTGTCTTTTCATTCTTGCAAATTTTTGTATGTGAAGTGATTGATCAAGTTAATAGTGAAATTACTTTCCTCACAGATTTGTCTCATAGGTTCATACCTTTCTACAACTAGTTTATTCATGTAGGTTACTAATTGTGTCAACTTGGTGCCTGTTATTTTTTTTAAATGTGAAGTTCACTTCCTTTTTATGCAAATTTTTGTATATAGGCCTACTAGTAAAATATTTATGCATCAATATACAACAATGAATATCAATTTGATGACAGGTAATATCTCCAACAAAAAATTTGATCATCTCCTTATGATATCTAAACATTTTACAAGATGGCTAAACAATATCCAAAGAGACAAAGCCCATGTTGACTTTGGCTCCAATAATAAAATTCAAAGGTAATTCCCTTTATTGAAAGGCACACCAAGAATGCTACTTTGTGTCTAACAAGTTTCCTAAATCCACTCATTACTACGTGATTGAAGAAATTAAAGAACTTATTCCTTATTTATGACTTCCCAATCCTAGAACTCTTCTGAGAATCCAATGAATATTATAAAAAAAATAAAATTATTTGTATTCATAATATACACTCTTAGATAATGATAGTAACCATTACATTTCCAAATTTACATCATATAAAGAAATTCACATCTTTCAATCTACAGATTGCAGCAGAAAGGTCAGTGTTAAAACTATAGTAATGTTCAAATCCCCCATCCAAAACTAAAAGTTCTGTATGTTCCAGAAAGGGGAAAGAACAAGGGACAAAACCCATAAATGGTTTTGCAAGAGTTTTAAACACTCACAAGCATATTTTTCAGCAACTCAGCCATCTAGATGAACAATTAAATCTTAGAACTTGACTCTTGTAGTTTGCATCACTCTCACAACAAAGGTAGGAATTGGCTCAGGAAGTATTTGTAGAGTCCCATGACCAGTTGGTTATTAATGAATGTTATTGTAATTTATTTCTTATAATCATATTTGATAGAAAAAGAAAAAAAATAGTGAAAGATAGCAGCAAGTATCTACAAATATTGCACTAAAAATTTGAAGGAATTAAGGACAAACACATAACCAACAACTTACCTAAAATCCACACCTAACAATATAGAATTAAAAAAAATTCTAGAGCTCAAGAAAATGGTGAATGAAATATCTACATCAGATTCTCCCTCTTCTTAATCTTTATCTTCCTTCGAATCACTAATACTCAAGACATACTCTTTCCCGCTAGAGATTTATCTTAGAGTGAATAGATAGGGAAGGTGACATAAAGTATGTATATTTAGATGTGTTAAAAGCCTCTTAGTTCAAATCCTTTCCCAATTCTATTACTAGACTATGGGTGGATACTTGCAACTACAAATTAAATAAAACTAAGACCCCTCCTATAGAGAACACACAAAACCATTGAATTGGATAAAATATTTCTTATATGACTCATAAGCATTAAATAAAATCTCTATTAAACACACAATATGCCTATAAATAAATATATTTAGGAAAAACCATATATCTTCTTGTACAAGTAGAGCAAGAATAATAATATAACACCAATAATTACATCATGATTCAAACCATAAGTTATGGGATACTTATCCCTTTTAACAATAATTATTTAGATTTCAATTTCATTATTATCTCTTCTTTTATATCGTCACTCCAGTGATGAAACAGGAACGTATTAGTCTTTTGTAATAGTCTATCTTACTATACTGGTCTAAATGCCGAATTGTAAAAATCGGTTACTCAAACTATAATTGGGGTTTTGTTGTTGGTTCTTTCCCACCAATATGTCCGCCTGAACCAACATTATGTAAAAATATATATTAATATTAATAAAATTATAGTGGCTTGCCACTTTTGTGGAAAAAAATTAGAATTTTGAGTTTAAACCTAACCCAATCTAATCACCAAACATTGGAAAAGTTAGAAGAGAATTTGTGATTAAACTAAATTAAGCCTTTTAACCTAGCCTTTGCTGCAATTGCAAGCAACATTAATCATATATATTTTTTATTTTTTTTATTTCTCTAGCTGGTCAGGTATATCAAACCCAATTACCTAACATAAATTCTATGCCAAGAATTGCATAGATCTAGGAAATAATTATGGGTCTTTGCTCATTCAATTGAGTATTGAAACAAAATTAGAAACTAACCAGAAAATTCTTATTTTCACAATGTCATATATGCTATATTCTTCTAACTGTAGAATAATTTTCCAGGTAAACTAGAAATGAAAATATTCTGTTACCTTGATTTGGGAAAGACAATCAATAGAGCTCTTGGATGGTCACAAATTCTAATATCTTTCTTGTTTGTCTCCAAGTCCATCCTCTTTACCTCCTTCCTTCAAATTTTCCCCCCAAATCTAAGAGATAGAGTGAAACAATATAAAAAAAAATCTTTTCTCTTCAGCTTTGAATTCCATGCCTACAAGATGTGTTCTCTTTTTTTTCCATTAGATACTTCCAATCAAAAAGCTACTGACAAGTGTGAAGCCAAATTTCTAGACCTTTTTCCAAATTCCTTGATGTGCTTGAAGGATGTGGAATATTAGATTCAAAATGACAATTACATTCATAGTCCAAATATAAATAGAAAATGTCCCAATGCCTCAAATCATCATTCATTCCCACAATCCACACCAAACTCCTCATCACTCCCAAGGGAACAAGATATTCCCAAAATAGTGCAAAATCTCAACATGCAATAAAATAGATACACTAAACTGTTAAACTGGAAATAAGAAATGTAAAACTCTAGTGAAGCTAAACCTTCCATATAGAACTCAAGACTAAGATCAGAATAAAAAATCCTTAAAATATTATACTAAACACTTCTGACAAGTCACAATACATAAAAGAAAAAGTTTCCAATATCTTATCGAAAACTCATAACTGAACTCAAATATGAATCTCAAGTTTATATATTTATCAATAAATAGAAAATTGTTATTCTTATTGATGGAAACAAGTGTAGAATGATGATAGAAGGCTACAAAGATTCAATCCAAAATCAAAATTTTTGATAAATTTAATGGTGTAATAAGTCCAAGAGATTATAGCCATCAAGGGGGTGATCATTTTTTTCTACCCACAACATTCTTTCTAAATTAACAAAAGATTAGTGCCTTGGTGATTAAACAATGAATTTTGGACACCATTCAATCAAATCCAACAATCATAGAGTTCATTTGAGAAAGGATGGCTTAAATTTGTATGAAATAGAATAAAAAATACAAAAATGTAGGTCACACATGGTCTATTACTAAATTTTGTTGTCAAAATGCTTGTTGAATATTTAGGGATGGAAAATGAAAACAAAGAGGGAAATACAAATTTATTGTAGGAAAAACATTTTTTTTATTGTCTTAACTTAAGACAATTAAATAATATTATATAATATTTTATACTAGTAATCACACCATGGTGTGCAATGCGTACGTTGACGAGGTGTGGAAGGTCAAATAAGATCAATTGATAGGTCATTTTGAAAATTAATATATTTGATATTTATGTATATTTATTATTTGATAATATATTTATTTATAATTATACAATGTATGTCATATTCTAAATAGTCTTGCAACACTCATATTATAAATAGTGGTTAAAAAAAAAGTCTAAAAACATATTAACCAATATGGTAGAAGCATATTGACAGTTTCATCAATATTATAAGTTTATTTTTATTTTTTAAAAGAATCAAAGAATTAAACAAAATTAGACAATTACAAAATATTGAATGGCCTGGTTTACCCATAAAATAATATAGAAGGTTGTATCTCCATTATCAACTGGTTAAGGGAAATCATATTTTGAGTGAGGTGCATCCTTGCTTCGCTGGTACAGGCCTGTTATGTCCAAGAAAACAAGAGAAAATGGTGAAATAGATCTATTTATTACATGTAAATAATTTTTCTAAAACTTCTACAATTTTACCATTGTTTCAAGAAAGATTTCTTATATATCAATAGGGTAAGAATTATAAAAAAAGTTGGCTGGTAATTTTATAATATACATTCATTGTTCAATACTAAAAATTTCACCAAGAGCTCATGAAACTTTACCAAAATCTTAATCTGCCATGGTTTGAGGCATATCTTTAAAAATACAACCTGTTGAATTGCCAAAAAAAATTTATACATTATTCAAAAGTGAATATTTGATTGATTATTGGTAATAGTAGGTAGAGAGATGTAGTGGTTGTTGGTATACATAAGGATTGAACCCAATGCCCACATGAAATTCATTTCAATAACAATTTCTGTAAACTTTACATGAACAAGTAATGAAATCATATTGATGTGATCTGCCCATTCTTTTCTTAATCTAATGATGGATGTAACAAAATAACTTTTGGTAAGAAAAAATTATATTTTCAATTATTTCTATTTGTTTCTTGATGAGTTATGTTAAATATATAGGAAACTTCATTTACAAATATACATATTTGTAAATATTTGTAAATGAAGTTTCTTATATAAACAGAGCTCATCAAGAAAGAAATAATAAGACATAGTGTTCAGTTCAACTATCTAACTAAATATTGTTTAAGTTGATGGAGTAAAAAGAAAAAACTATTGAGATTTGAGTGGTTGAAATAATAATAATAATAGTAATTATATAAAATAAAAAAACTGCCAGTTATCATATACTTGCCTACCAGTGAGGAGAGTAATGGAGATTAACTTATAGTAATGTATAATAAATTTTGGTGGGTGAAATAAATGATTTAGTAAAATAATTCTTAAATATGTTGGCATCACTGTAGTTGAGGCAAAGTGGAGCTTTACAAACAAGAGTTGCAGAGCAGCGAAGTTCCTACCAAAATGTTCAAGAATAGTTTTGTTTTAATTTGTTGCGTCTGCAAAATTATAACAACAATGTTGATGATAGAATAACTTTAGAATAATCTTGAAATTTGTCAATTTTTTGGTTTATGCTATAGCTGACACTATTGTAATATTTGTATTGAATGCTATGATTCTACATTTAATGTTAACTTTTTTCCCAATACATGTTGTAATATTTGTATTGAATGCTATGATTCTACATTTAATGTTAGGTTTTTTCCCAATACATTTTATCACAATTAATTGAGAATACCAATATTGTTTGTTTGTTTTCAATGACAAAGGGAGATACTACTATTTACTTGGAACTATCACCAATATTTTCCTCTTTGATATAGAATTTCAATGTAGCCATCAATACTAATTCTCATTATACCACAATCACTGGATCTACAATGAATATTTCCTAACAAGTGCAATGACAAATCCGTGTGGTTTATATATAATATTAATTGGCCATTATTTCAGTCAAGTACCTTAATTTTGATTTCTAGACTAACAAATATAATTTATGTAAAAGGGTTTTAACTTTTTATACATGTATGAAATGGCCAGAGCTTCAATCCCATTCCTTGGATAGTGTGGAAATATGAAAAAATGCACTCAAGAAGCAAATTCAAGATCAAACTGGATATGATTGGGATGGAGAAAAAGTATTATTGTAAGATCGAACCTTGGAGTAAATAAAAATAAAAATAAAGATACTAATTCTCATTATACCACAATCACTAGATCTGCAATGAATATTTCCTAGCAAGTGCAACGACAAATCCGTGTGGTTTATATATAATATTAATTGGCCATTATTTCAGTCAAGTACCTTAATTTTGATTTCTAGACTAACAAATATAATTTATGTAAAAGGGTTTTAACTTTTTATACATGTATGAAATGGCCAGAGCTTCAATCCCATTCCTTGGATAGTGTGGAAATATGAAAAAATGCACTCAAGAAGCAAATTCAAGATCAAACTGGATATGATTGGGATGGAGAAAAAGTATTATTGTAAGATCGAACCTTGGAGTAAATTAAAATAAAAATAAAGGAAAGGAATATTACAGTGTAAAAGGAAAATGACAAAGCAAGTCTTGTTGTTACAATAGTTGTTAGGGTGTTTTCATGCATAAATTTTATTATGGAATTATTTAGGAATTGAAAATAAGAAACAAATTACAAAATCAAATTCACATCAATGAAGGAAGAAACTATAGTTTAATAGATTACTACTTGTTTTATTTTAATGATCAAATTCACATTTAAAATAATTAATTGATAAATAAACACTTTTATCTAACACCCAAATTATCCCAAATTAAAAAAAAAGAAAAAAGAAATCATTTTGTACACTATCAAAGCCAGAGGGAGTGAGAGAAGTAAAAAACCCACATAGTTGAATAGAAATAAATGATCCTTTAGAATGGATATTACCTTATACAACCTCCAGTTGTGAATGCATGAGGCCTTATGTTAATGAAACATACCATCAATATGTTGAGATTTGGAGTGGAAATAATATCAACATGGCCGACCTAAACTTTGACATCTCCCTAGAAGTGCATTTCCCTATTCTTGAGAAAGGCCATTTAACCCAATTTCATAGCGATACATTTGGAGGCCATTACACCCTACAGGCACGTTGGATTTTGAGTGTAACTGAAAGCGTTGTAGGAGACAGTTAACTTTTACTAATATATACATTTTTTAATCACTACATTTAAAGTGGAACTACTCTTAATTCTTTTTTAAAAGTTTCTTTTAAGAATTTTTAATTTCATTTTTCTTAAAATTATTGATTGAGAAGTGGTAGATAAATTGCTCCAAAAAGATTTCAATAAAATTGAAAAACAAATATATTTTTCTCAAATGTTTTTGAGAATTATAATAATTAAAAATTAAAATTACAGAATTTACTTTAGAATAATTAAAATATAATAAATGAAAATAAAATTATGAATTTTTATTGGCTGAAATAAACAACATTAATCACTAGTTACAAATCTCACCTTGCTATAATTCCAATAGTAGGAACTAATAATATATCATAATATTAGATGTTGTATATGCTACATATTATATAAAATATATATTATAATACAATATTAAAATTAATATATTACATGATAATTTAATAATTAATATTAAAATAAGTTAAATCAAACACCCTTACACTTGATTTCAAGAGTCGGGACAAATGCTTATAGTTTGATAAAACCTTGAGCTGTTCCTCCTTCAATTTAATAAGATCAACTTTGGTTAGAGCTTAGAACTAATATTGCATAGTGAGTGTGTGATGAGTATGTGCTAGGTTGCAAATTTAGGGTAGAAAAAAAAAAGTATGATGGATGTGTTAAAACCCACAGTAAATGTGGGCATGAGAGTATAGTTATTTGTTAGTTCTCAAGTATATTTAAAACAAGTTTATAATGGTATGGGTGTATATCATGCATTAGTCAGTGTTGAAATCGAATGATGTTCCCTTAACTCCTACTCTTCCAATGTTCAGAATGTTAATTAGCTTGATTAATGTATTTAAAAAAATTAGTTGGTCTTTTTTCTAGTGTAAAATTATGGGCATTACACAAGGTTCCATAGGAACCAAGAACCATTGGTTCCTAGTTCCCATGGAACCTTCGAAAAAGGGTTCCTAGGTCATATTCAAGCCTCAATGATAGGAAAAAAAGAACCATGATGCATGGGAAGAAATAATTAAATTTTTGTGTGATTTTTGAAGGTGATATGATATGTCCTAATGGCGGCCAAAGTCTTGCAAGATGGATTTTCGTAGAAATTTTTGAAGTATCAAGATATATCTTGAGAAAAAGGTGTTATTTCGCATAACCTAGTGCATGCCATTTTTTTGCTACATCCTAAAGTTGTTCATTGTACTTCAATAAGAAATTTTACAAAGATTTGATGGTTGATGGGATATCACTGAATTTGTAAAGATGTCAAAATATATCTACATCCCAAAAATATTAATCTCATTCTTCAAAAGCAATAAATAAAATATCATAATCCTACTAAAGGGAAAAATCCCACATCCAAACAGGTGTTGATTTTCCCTCAAAGATGATTTTAACATTCGAATTGGGCTCAAATTTTCAGAGAAGGTGAGAACATATGGAAGAAAAAATTGTATGCATATTTTCCACTCACTCTAGCTATTAATAGTAATGGCATAGTCATCTAGCTACTAGAATTGATTGTAGATTATCTCCATTGATCTAAAGTGTTTATTTTGGGTGCAATTCAACTTGGACCATGCATTTAAACTATGAATGCTAAAGTTTAGGGTTAATGCCTTGCTACTAATAATAAAATTTTTGAGAAATTTCTAAAGGGTGGTTGTGGTGTGGTCTCTAGATGCCAAGTTGCAAGGAATCCATCAAAGCTAAGTCTAGTTTGCTAAAGGATTATAGACTTGTGGAATAGAAGAAAACTAGTATTGTAATATGTTTTATTTTGCAGAATATGTCAATGGAATTAAGTATGTATTCAAGAAGATTTCTTAGTCATAGTTAGGAAATTTCCTTTCTAGCATTTGTTGGCATGAATTTAATGCTCAATTAGATGAATGTAATAGCATTCTAAAAAAATTAGAATGCTTGTAAAGATTTTCCTAACTTTATGTATGGATATACAACAGTCTTTGGGATTACTAAGTATTCTCTATTGCAAGAGATCATGATCATTATTGTGTGTAAATGCACAAATACATATTCTTCTTTTCCTTTAATTTCTCTTCTCAGTCTATTGTGACTCTATTGCACAATAGAAAAACATTGAGCTAGAACCATTTACAAATCTCACATCCATAAAATAAAGAATAAAACAATAGTGTAGGAGTATGAATATTTTTTTCACACCTATAACATTGTAATATAACTAGGGATCTATCTTTAGTGATTTGAGAACAAAGTCATTTCATGTAGGTTATGATTGCATAAGTTTATCAGGTATATAAGGGTTATATATAACTAGTTTTTATTAGCTTATGATTGCATAACCATATAAATTCTAAGACTATCAACAAACTCAAGGCATAAAATTTTAGATAGTGAAAAGTCGATTAAATATTACATCTACACCAATCAAGTCTATTATTAATTTTCAAGTTAAGTGCCTCCAATTGTTTGTTTTATGTCGACCTTCATTTCAGTACTCTATCCTAACTAAAGAATTTCAATTAATTGTATACTTATCAATTATATTTATTTCAATAACCAGAATTATAAACACAATTCAATTTAATTTATTTCTAATGCTTTATTGAACTAAAAGACATTCTACATTGACATCACAAAATCTCATACCATAATCATCTAAATTTAAATAAAAACTAAGATATAACAAACATTTTTTTTTTTTAAGTTGAAACTATAAAACAGCTCTTCCTAAAATAATTCGATTCCATTTATTAAAAACAAACTATTATAGTTATCTTAAAAATTCTATAAAGATTAGTTATTCTAAAATAACATTTCTAGGTACACATTAAGACCGTTGGAGATTTGAACGGAACAATTTTAAATTTAGTTAGTTGGTAGGAGGAGCGTCCAGGTAGATGCCAGCTAAATTAACCGTTGGAGGAGCGTCCAAAAACAGGGTAGTGAGTTATCTCAAGGGCTTGAACAGAGATGTGGATTATGGCAAGCAGTTTGATCTTCGAAAGTTCAATCCCTGTGATTTGTATGACGCGCTGCACCAGCCAAAAGTTGAGGTGATCGCTGATCGTCTAATGTGAGTAGCAGAAAATAGGGCGTGAAAGAATAGGAATTAGAGGTAGCAGATTCAGGGCTAGATGATAATTAGTTAAGAAAGATTTCTTCTTGTGTGCTTGAACAGAGATGTGCCTGGAGAAGAAATCCTTGTATGGCTCTTCCTTATAGAGACTCTTAGGCTTCTCGGTGATGAATCATAATGGATCCTCGATCCTAGTTTTTTATTGAAAATCAGTCCCTATAATGGAGATAAAGAAAGGTGTAAGAAGGTAGCCGAGGAAAACACCATCTAGAAGGTTCATGGGTAATCAGCGATATCTGAGTCAGGGATCGTTAAGAAGAATTCCCAAATCAAGACAGATCGATTAAAAACAAAGGAGAAAGGTTGGGTTCTTAACGAGGTTATGATTTTGGAAAGATCATCGGAGATAAGGGCATCAAAAGCATTACAGAGAAAAGATATTAGATTCAACAGTTGATCAATAATCTCGCGTTCCAGGTTTTTGTCTCCTCTTTAAATTTATAGCAGATTTCTTTGTTTCGCCATACGCGGATCTCTCTATTTCAGTAAGTTCAATTTATTATTTCTTAATAATATTAAAGGAACTTACATTCTGTTAGATCTAATTTCCGAACTACCTCATGGGGGTTTTTCTTTTAAATAGATTAAGTCCTTCATGAGATGTAAGGTTAATTATTGGATTTTTAGACCCATGTTTAGAAGAGCTATTAGGGGCGATCCTTCTCCCATTTTTTTCTCTTCTTGACTGTCTTTTAACTGAAATTTTCTTCAATATTGTCGTTAATTCTTCCATTTCAGTGTCGTAAGTGAATTCTAATTCTTATATATTGATTTTCCATGATTGAAGGTTGGAGCAGAAATTATAGCAACATTCTTCATGATCTTTACAGGATGTGGTGATGTTCTTTTTGACAAGAAGACTGATGGCTCCATAACTCATCTTGGGGTGTCAATTGCGTGGGGGATAGTAGTGATGGCATTGATCTATTCTGTTGGTCATATCTCTGGGGCTCACTTCAACCCTGCAGTTAGACTGGCCTTTGCATCTATCAAGAGATTTCTAGTGTAGGAGGTCTTTATGCAATATTTTTCATTTGGGTATTGCTGGCTTCTCAAATTTAGCCATTCCTATCAACCGTATGGAATTCCTGTATTGATTTCAATATATGGTTATGCTTGAATTGACATTGGGTTTTAATATGGGTATGCTGGCTTCTCAAATTTAGCCATTCCTATCAACCATATGGAATTCCTGTTAAGATATGAATACATGGTTGTGCTTGAATTGACATTGGGTGTTAATATGGTTATGCTTGAATTGACATTGTGTTTTATAATTGCATTGAAATCACCGATTCCAGGGTACATAACAGCTCAAGTTGTTCGGTCAATTACTGTTGGATTTGCTCTCAGATTGGTGTTTGGAAATATAGTACACATTGCAGCAACTGTGTCTTCTGGATCAAATTTACAGTCCTTTGTTTTGGAGTTTCTCATCACATTTCTGTTGATGTTTCTGGTTTGTGGAGCGGGCACTGATATTAAAACCGGTGTATTCATATCCCTTCTTCTTTACATTCAGTTCATGTCTTTTACCTCCCCATGTAGATTTTATCTGCACATATTTCTGATTACCCATCTACCTCATAGCTTCTGCGACAGAATTACACAAGAATGGAATGAATTTTAAGTCCTACGACGGAGTTCCATCCATCATGTCCCTGTGATCTTTAGGAACCTCATGGCTGTGGACGTCTGCCAAGAAAAAGAACTCACCGTTATGTGTTACTGATGAATAGTTTGATCCAGTGTGAAAAGGAAGCTTTGCTGAACAAGGTGATAAACATGAAGACTTTACAAAACAGCTCGGAAGAACCACAAAATCGTCCATAAGTCTGCTTAATGCTCAGGTATGGTTGCTGTTCGTATTTCCTTTTTAGCTGTCTCTGTTACACAGCTCTTAAATATAATTAGGCGTCTTTTATTTTAATTCTCACTTTACATTGTTAAATATTAATATTAATATTAAAAATATATTAATATTATGATTAAATTATATTAATATTCTTATCATTTTTTTAAAATGAATAAATATTATCTATTTTTTTAAATTATATTAAAG
>CM021100.1:495499012-495534061 GCA_007115665.2 Sequoiadendron giganteum
GGGAGGGAGTGGGAGGGGTAGGGAGAGGGGTGGGGGAGGAGGAGGGTTAGGGAGAGGGGCAGGGAGAGGGAGATAGGCTAAGGGAGAGGGAGATGGTGAGGGAGAGGATGAGGGTGAGAGTGAGATGAGGGCAAGGGAAAGGGTGAGAGATCAAGTGAGGGTGAGGGTGAGGATAAGGGAAAGGGTGAGGATGAGGGTGAGGGCAAGGGTGAGGGTGAGGGTGAGGTTGAGGGTGAGAGGGGAGGAGAGGGGAGGGAGAGAGGGGTGAGGGGAAGGGTGATGGAGGGAGAGGGAGAGAGGGTGTGAAGGAGAGGGAGTGGGAGAGGGAGTGGGAGTGGGAGTGGGGTTGGGGGAGAGGGGAGGGAAGGAGGTGGAGAGGGTGAAGTTGAGGTTCAAGGGAGAGAGAGGGGGTGAGGGTAAGGGTGATGGTGAGGGAGAGAGGGGGTTGAGGGAGAGGAAGAGGGAGAAGGAGAGGGTGATGGAGGGAGAAGGAGAGGGTGATGGAGGGAGAGAGAGAGAGGGAGAGGGAGGGAGAGAGGGAGGGAGAGGGAGGGAGAGATGAAGGGAGAGAGGGAGAGGGAGGGAGAGAGAGCGCGACAAGGAGAAAACACTTAAATTTGAGTTTTAGGAATCTTGAATATTAATATAGAGATGGTTTTAATAGACTTTCCCAAAGATAAAATCCATAATCTTTGAAATAATAGCATCCAAAGAAATTAGGGTTGTATTTTTTGCTTTCAAAACAAGTAAACAGGAAAATCAATGCTTTAGTGAAGGAAAAAACATGGGTTTCTAAATTTTCCAAGAAAAGCAACATTATTTAGATTATTTGAAATATCCATTGACTATGAATTTTAAGTTTTTTATATAAATAAATTAAAATTTTTACAAATATAATTTAGTTTAATTAAATATGGTCAATCATGAGGACAAGTTCAAAGTGTGTGTCTCTTCAGCTAATTTTTTTTATGAAGTCTATCATGTAGAAAATATTATACTATTTTCTTGTTTTCCTTTATTAATATCATGATAAAAGATATTCTAAATATTTAGTATATTAAAAATAGAATAATATATATATGAGATAAATAAATGAATTAAAATTAGAAACTAAGGATTTTACGTGACTAAAGTACTTAATTTTCTTCTTATTTTTTTCTTAAAATAGATGTAAAATAATATTTAAATAGTACTTTAAAATTAGTATATTAGCTCTAAATAGTATTTTCTTAATATTAGTCTTCTTTTTAAAAAATAATTCTTATGCAAATAGTTATTAGTTTTAAATTATGAATATATATACTTTTATCCTTTATTAATTTATTTTTTAAACCAATTTTTTTAAAGAAAATTAAATCTCTTAAAGTCATTTTTGCAACTTTTCCTCCCTCACTCAAATTGTAAACCACTTTTTCTAGTTTACCCAATAGTTGTTCTAGTACCCATATCTATAAATCAATAAATAATAGCCATAAAAAGTGATATTTCACAATATACCCACTTAAATAATATTTATTCCTAATATGTAATTTATTTTGCATAGTATTTTTTTTTAACTGACTCTGAATTATTAAGATATTTAATATTCTTATAATCTAATATTAGAATTGTAACTTTATATTCTAAATTTAATTCTAACTTTACATTGTTAATATTAAGAATATCTCATAATTTGATACTAGCACTTGCACTCCAATAAGGTGCAATACTTACGCCGATAGGCTGAGCCCACATTATTTATGACCGTGAAAAGCAATGGACGACATGAAAAAAACAATGATCTATCTCACCTATCCCTCTCTACCTCTCCATCCCTCCTTCCCTCCCTCCCCCTCTTGCTCTCTACTTCCCTCTCTATTTCTCTCAATATCACATATCCCTCTCTACCTATCCCTCCCTCCATCCCACCTATTTCTCTCTCACTCTCTCCTTCCCTCTCTACTTCTCTCCCTCTCTCACTTATTCCTCTCTATAACTCCCCTATCTCTCTCTACCTCTCCCTCCCTCCCTCTCTCTCACACTCTCTCTCTCACTCTCTTTCCTTCTCTACTTCTTTCTATCCCACCTCTCTCTCTCCTGCCCTATCTCTATCTGACTTATCCGTCTCTACCTCCCTCTGTCCCTTTACCCTCCTATCTCTCTATTTCTCTATCCTTTCGTCTCTACTTATTTCCCCTCGTCTCTCTACTTCTCTCCCTCTCTCACTTATTCCTCTCTACCTATCTATCCTTCCCCCTCTAATTCTCTATATCTCCCCTATCCCTCTCTACCTCTCCCTCCATCCCTCTTTCCTTCTCTACTTCTTTCTATCCCACCTCTCTCTCCCTCCCAATCTCTATCTCATTTATCCCTCTCTACCTCCCTTTGTCCCTTTACCCTCCTCTCTCTCTCTTTCTCTATCCTTCCCTCTCTAAATATTTTTCCTCCTCTCTCTCTCTCTCTCTTTCTCTCTCTCTCTCTATCCTTCCCTCTCTACTTCTTTACCCTCCTCTCCAATTCATTCCAAAATCAACACTTCCTATACAACTTTACTTTTTCATTTTTCTATTTGTTTACTATTTGGATTTTATAACACATAACAAGTTTTATTTTTATTAAAAAATGTATTATATTATTTTATTTAAAGTCTTTTTTATTTTATTTATTATATAATTTTTATTTTTTTTATGGTTTGGATTTTATAACACAGGGGTATGTGCAAGATCATGATGGGCCAAAAAGTGGCAATATGATGGGTATGTGGCTAACGACTTTTTTTTTACCCAAAATTGATGGAAAGAAAAGGGTTTTTAAAGGAGATTTTCAGCTTTCCACCAATATAAATTATACTTTACTTTGAATTTAATAAATAATTATTATTCATTTTCTATTGAATTATGACTAAAGTCTCGATTTTTAGGCTGATTGAAAAACATCTATAGCTTTCAAACGGTATCACATTTTTTGAATCCAAAACATGTGCCACATTCTATACTTCACATACTATAAGATTAAAAAATAAAAAATTGAATTTCATGAAGTTTTGACCAAGTTAAGCTGGTCAGACATACGAGTCTTTATATTTTTTAAAATTTGTCATAAAAAATTTATAATTAATTATTTACTTGGAAAAAAATTACAAAAAAATATGTATCACATCGGTACATGAGTCCTCTACTTATATCTAAAATATTATAAAAAAATATTATCATTTTAATTTGGTTACGGTGGTTAGGCAGACACCTACTTCTGAATTTTTTGCCACTTAAGGGCCTATTTATTAAAAAATTATTATATTATTTTATTTAAAGAATCTTTTTTCTTTTATTTATTATATAAATTATTTTATAAATAAATTATTATTACATACATTATTATATAAATTACAATTTTTTTAATTTATTACTTCAGTTATTATTTATTTTATTTTAATTTATTTATTATATAATTTTATTTTTTTATTGTTTGGATTTTATACTACAGAACAAATTTTATTTTTATTAAATATCTATAATATTATTCTGTTTATTTTATTTAAAGAATCTTTTTATTTTATTTATCATATAAATTATTATTTTATTTATTTATTGCATTAATTATTATTATATAAATAAATTATTATTACATAAATTATTATATAAATTATTTTATTTTATTTTATGTATTATATAAATTATTTTATTTTATTTTATTTATTATTAACCACTTAAACTACAACCTTCTACTTCTTACACCTTTTTATAAAATAACTTATTAAATTTCCATTGAGGACCTATTTTTAACAAATCCTACTTACATTATCATGTGAAAAAGTAAATAATAGCTCGAGTCATATCTTTAATAAATGTAGCCCCCAAAAAATATGAGCTACATGGTAACACAGGTAATTCAACTCATGTCTTGGGATCAAATTTAAATGGGAATGCAACTGTACAAAAAGATAAAGATTATATTCAGATGTCTTTTGTTTGAATTTGGGTGCGTATTGCAATTTGCAAGTAAATGGTGGACAACGAATGAGGGAATAATATAAATTTAGATAAATATCCCCTACTGTAAAGTTCGTGGGGTACCCCACGTATAATAGCCTATCGGCTAGTTAAAACTATATTAATATTATCATTTATGTCTTTACTAAATTTTTTATAATTAAAATAACTATCTTTTTATTGTAAAAAATAATATTTTAATTTATTAGAAATACAATATATTTTTCATTGATTAAGGTTTATTCATTATAATATCACTAAAAAATCATATTTTTTTTTAATTTTAAAATTTGCAGAAAAAGTAGCTAATGTAATTCCCAAGATATGCACACATAAATAATATAATTATTTAAAATATTATAGTTATTGGGGGAAGCACAAAGAGAGAGAGAGAGAGAGAGAGAGAGAGAGAGAGAGAGAGAGAGAGAGAGAGAGAGAGAGAGAGAGAGAGAGAGAGAGAGAGAGAGGGATGAATGGAGAATTATCTAGGTAGTGTGGGAGGTATAGAGGGACTGAGAGAGATTTTTCTAGGTAGGGTGGGTCTTGCATCTTAATAGAGGGAATATGAGAGAGACATAGGGTGGTGGGAATGAGGTAGAGAGGGATAGAGGGATGAAGGGAGAATTATCTAGGTAGTGTTAGAGGAATAGAGGGACTAAGATAGATTTGTCTAGGTAGGATGGGTCTTGCATCTTAATAGAGGGACTAAGAGTGGGGAAAGAGGGAGGGAGGGAGAGAGAGAGAGAGAGAGAGAGAGAGAGAGAGAGAGAGAGAGAGAGAGAGAGTATCTTCTTGAATTTGTTAAAGATAAAACATCTCTTTTTGAAAAAAATTAATAGACTCACAAGAAAAAAATATAAGTTAATCTCCATGGATGTTAATTTCCTCCAACAACCTCTTTTTCTATGTCAGCCTCTTTATCCATGTAATTATTATCTTTTCACATCTCATTTAATTTCCACCCTTGATTGATTATTTTATACTTTAATCTCAACTCTCCATCCTTAACCAAGCCCTATCTTTGCCCTAATTTTTCCCTAACCCTATTTCATTGCTTCTCAAGCAATCTTGACAATTGATTTTCATGTCATATTGGATTTTAATCCTATCCCTTCATTCAAATTTTTTTTTCTATAAAATAGACCTATCATTTTCATTTTACTCCTAATAGATTCAATTCCAACACATGCTACTAAAGGCTTTTTAATTTTAGGATAATTGCATTATTTCTATTTCAATATTTTCTAAATTTTGCTAGATTTGAAGTATTTTTGTAGCTTTTAGGTTGTTCACCGTATATGTTTCAATTGTGAGTCACAATCACTTTTTGGTTTGTCACAATCACTCTTTAGCTCATGGCAGTCACTATCTAGTGTGTTCCATTCACTTTCCATTTTTTGTAGTCACAGTTTGATTAGCTGCATCTATTCTAGAATAGTGGGTTACATTTGTGACATTTTTAGCTACATTTGCCTGTTATTATTAATTAGGGTTTTAATTAGTAGTTTCTTATTTTATGCTTTTCTATTTCGTAGATTAGAGGTTTTTGTGTTACTGATACTTGGTTGGCAGCTTGTGGAATTCGTGGGGACAAGAAATTACTACTGAGACAACTAATCCATGTTCTTGCAAGGTTTTATTTTTCTTTTATTTTTAAGTAGGAACATTTTTATTTGGGAATTAAAAATAAGTAGGTGTCTTTTATTTATAACATTTTAAATTTGGGATTAAAAAGAATAATTTTTTCTTTATATTGTAATTTTTTTTTGTGTTTTAAGGTGTGTATGGTCTTCAATCATAGGTTATATGATCTTGGGAATAAAAAAAAATTCTCAAAACATTCATTTTCACACGACACATTTTATTTTCCAAAGGTTAATGAATATTTTCTAGTGTGAGAAAATATGTGTATTATCTCTCCTCACATTTTTACATGATCTTGGAGATCAAAATCATTGTATTTGTATCTCTTTTTTATAATCCTTTAGAAGGGTCTACTATTGAACACATCCTAATAGAGAACTCATTGGCGACCCAAAGCAGTTTTTCCCATAGGCTGCTATATAAAAGGGTAGAATAAAAGTCAAGTAAAATCTAATGTTATCCTTTCTGATGCAGTGCCAATCCAAAAGGGGAAGTACCCACATGGTATTCTAGGTACCCAAGTAGGGTTGGTTAAAGCCTTAAGTGACTTGTTGAAAACTTGCGAGGTGTCAAGTCCCCAAGAAATGACTAGAAGACAATTAGTTAGAGGCCCACCCATATTGATTGAGTTATTTATTGGTTTCATTCTGAGTGCAAAGGTGTAGTATGACAACTTCAAGTTACTCACCATATGGCTCCCTTGAGATGAGACAAAAATCCCTCACTTGGCATAAGCTACTTGTTTACTTGTAGCTTTTCAACTAGAGGGTGATTTGGTCATCCTTCCAGTCTTGGAGGCCCCTATCCATCCTCTCTTGTAAATACAATATTGTATACACCCCCTAAAAGTGTCCCTCCACTTGCGTCGAAGGAGATTCTAATTTTTGGAACTATGATTTGTTGCCATTAGCCATTGACCTTATAAATAGGAAGTGTTTAATGTGTGTGAAGTATTTTAAAATTGTGATTAGACATGTGTAAATTGGGGTGAATTATTAGGAATAGGATTCCATTTAATTGCAATCCTAAACATATTTCATGTATCTCCTAAGTCCTTCAAAAGAGTTTCCTAACACTAGGATTAGAAACATATGAAATTCGAATGAAATGAACATGTAAATTGACATTTTTTATTATTCCTAAACAATAGGAACATGTGGGGGCATCCAAGATGAGTTCCTAAATAATAGGAGCACATGGGACACCCACATGGAAGGTGGAACCCACCTTGTTTTAGTTAATTGTTTGGAGGATTGATAACACTTCAGTAATGCATATCTAGGTTCATAAAAAATAGGGATTTATATTTACAAGAGTGAAGTGCCACTATTAGTCTAGTATAAGTTCAATATAAGTTTAGTTTAGTTTAGTTTAATTCAATTCAATTCAATTCAATTCAATTCAATTCAATTCAATTTAATTCAATTCAATTCAATTCAATTTAATTTAGTTCAACTCAATTATGGTTCAGTTATCTTTAGGGGCATGTAGTTATTTTCAGTTGTATACTAGCTGACTTGACTAATGAATTTAGTTGCATGATAGATAATAGGTGGATACTTTCTGTAATACCCCTCTGTTTTTCTTCTCGTTTCCTGTTGTTTTATGCTTTGCTTGGATTGCAGCTACTTTGATACTGGACACGTTTTTATTATGATGTTTTGATCGCTACTCTTAAGCGGCAACTATTATTGTGTGATGTGACTATTTGATTTTATTTCACATGCTTTGATGAATTAATGATGTCAGTAGAATTATCATGAGATTATTTATGTGAAGTATTGTTTATGACGTTAGTGTTAGTCTTTGATGAGTGTATTGGTGAAGAAGACGGGTTCCAATCACTCGCTTGCGAGTGCCCTACGAATCCGAGATTTCTTCTTCACGGTGTGAATTATATGTTGGATATATTATGTCATTTACTTGATTTCAGGTTGCAGGTAAATGACATCGACTCCACCTGGTTTCACAAGTTTGAGCATGTTGATCCAACGGTTAAGTTGAACGGGAGATAGTAGCTTGGTAACATGTGTCATGTCTACACCCTAGCCTTATTGTGTCATCAGTTCTGAGTATTGAGTCATGTTGTATCTTATTTGATGTTAAATAATGCTTTGAAAAGTGTTGTCTTATTAAATAGTTCTTTTAGAAAATTGCATTGGCTGGAAGAAATATTTATTTTTATATTATATTAATGTTATGCTTATTGGTTATTTTTAAAATGATTAATGAAATTAAACTTAAATTATTTAATTTATTAAATTTAAATCTCAAGGGATTAAATTTAATTATTAAACAATTGTAAGTAAGTTAATTAAAGTTAAATTATTTAATTTATTAAATTTAAATCTCAAGGGATTGGATTTAGTTATTAAATAATTTAATAATAATTATGTAAGTATATTTGATTGTTAAATTAAATTAAATAAAAAAGGGAATTATGAGAAATTGAAATTTTACTTTAAAGTCAAAATTAGGGCCTTCCAAAAAAGGGGAAATGAAATTAACTTTTAAATTCAATTTCTTGCATTGAATGTGAATTTAGGGTTGCATTAGGTTATTTTGGAATTTTGAGGAAATGATGTTTTATAAGGTTAGGGCAAAAAAATTTGGGGCTTCTCCTTCCTTCTGGTTTTCACAGGCATGAAATTTTTGGAGAGAGTTTGCACATGAAAGTTTTTGGGAAATATTTTCTGTTTGGAGAATTAAATTGAAAGGAGAGAAAATTCTGTGAAGAAGGTGGAGCTATTGGATCAAAGCTAGCTGGAAATTCATTGCATTGTTGAAAAGGAATTGTGAGGAGTTCAAGGGAAGCTCTGCATCAAGAATCTTGTCTATTCCTGTGGCTTCAAATAACCAGGTTTTCTTTTATTTCTTGTTTTATTGTTCCTAGTTTAATCTATTTTCTAAATGAAAAGAATTTGCAAATGGGTGATTTTTCTTGAAACCCTAGGTTAAACTTCAACATTTTGGTATTCAGATTTGTTTTTCAAAACACAAACTCTTTTAGAAAATTTTGTTGAAAAACTCAAAAAAAACAATGTATTACTTTTCCTTTGTTTAAATTATTTGAAAACATGGAAGGATGGCTTCATTTGGTATTCAGCTTATAAATCTCTTGAGCATGAGATGTCTATTGTTTGTCAATTTTATTACTGGTTTTAAATTTATTTCTTCGATTTCACCAGTAAATGTAAATTCTGGAAAAAAAAATATATGTATGTAAATATACATTACATATATCATATTTTAAATATGATATAAATAATCTATATTTACATACATATAGATTTTTAATTTACTGTGTTGTTAATTTTTTTGTAAATGTCGCCGGTACGGCAAATGTTCAAAATTCGTACAGCGTACGAATTTAGGTTTGGAAATTTTTGTTTTTAAAAAAAAAAAATTATTGTGTGGGGGGGTTCGGCCCCCACTGTGTTTGTTTTAATAGTGGGTACGCAGTACCCACTGGACAGTGCGCCCACCACATGGGGGGATGCACTATCCAGTGGGGACTACGGCCCCCTTTATGACTGTCAGCCGCTGTACTTAAAGTACAGTCGGCAGCAGCGCGTGGGTGGTAGTCTGCGGACTGTCCGCAGGTACCGGCGGTACCGTCCATCGGACGAGGTACCGTCCGGACCTACTTTTGTTTTTAAATTTTATTTTATTTTATTTTAAATTTTGATTTTTGTTGCTTTTCGTTTTATTTTTAAATTTTGTTTATTTAAATTTCGTTTTAAATTTTATTTTTATTTTTGATTTGATTTATTTTATATATATAATATTTAATTTATATATTTATTATATGTATTTTTATATTATATATGAATATATATAATATTTAATATATATAGATAGTATGTAATTAAATTTATATATATTGTTTATGTAATCTAATTTTAAGTTTCTTCTTGTATTATTGATTTATTGGATTAAGATAAAAATATTGATTTTAATAGTGCATATTAATTTTAATATGAGGTGTTTTTCTTTGTAAATGTGTGTATTTAATATCTTGTTAAACATAGGTTTACGTAATGACTTGGACAAACAATCTTGGTTGGATCTAGTATTGCTCATGATTAGAGTAAGTTGCAAAAAATATTTATTTTATGAAAATTTATTGTTTCAAATGTAAATTCAGAATGACATTAATCTATTTGCTGCGAAAAGCATTAGTTAGGAACATGGTTTTAGGATAACCAAATATAGTAATTTTCATTGATGTATCTTTTAATGATTATTTTGTGAATGAGTGTTGAGTTTTGGTTTGTAAAGTCTTCCAGTAAAACGTGGGTCATTCCCTTGTGAAATTATTGTTTTGATTTTCCCTTGGATAGTGTTACAGGTTTTTAGTTCCTCCTAGTGTTGGAGTGGATTTCTTTGTGGTTGCCTCCTAGGATAGGAGAAAGCATGTTGGTTCAGTTCTGTAACACTTGAGTAACCCTTGGAGTTAGTTTGTGTAGTGTGTTATCCAATTAGAAGAGTGGCTTTTGTTAGGGGCCGGAGCCCAAAGAGGTAAACCGGGAAACCTTCAGAAGTGATTTTAACAACTGAGAACTAAAGTAAATGTACTTAGAGGATTAGGATGTAGTTCACATTAACCAAGATAAATTAACCTCACTCACAGACACAAGGGTTTTTTTTGACTTGGGGTGAGTGAGAAGGCTTGGAATGGCAAGATCACTATCTTGTCCTTATGAGAGGTAGTTGATTCCCCTTGAGCTAGTATGAGTGTCGGGATTCGATTGAGGCCACCAGGATTTTTGAAGCCTATGAAGAATGCCTAGAGGATATCTCATGACAAACCTTGCGATGACACTCTATCTAGGATAACACTATGTTACATTGTGCATATGGTTTCTTTAGCACACTTGATTATATTATGTCTAGAAGCAATGTAACCATGATTAGAGTTAGACTTATATTGTGCATATGTGTGGTTGAGTCAGTTTGTATCAGTTTGAGTCTGTCTTTTATTGAGGTAGTAGGTTTCTCATCCATGTTACTTGGTTACTATCTCCTAGCATGGGGGGTGGGCCTGCAGGTACCACATGGTTGGGTGGAATGTGCACCAAAACCGTTGGGTCCCCTTGATCTTCAATACTTGGTGGTGAGACTTCTAGATGGAAATCTCACATTTCTTACTTTTAAATCTTGTACTTTGTATCTCATAATGTAATGATGTTGATTTACCCCTCTTGTGTTTTGAGGTGGACCTTGTAATGATCACACTTATATATTTGGACTCATTTTGGGAATGAGGAATGTAATTTATGTATGTAATTGATTCATGTAATGAAAGCTTTATTTTATCTCGTATCTTTCTATGTTTTTGAATGTTATTACTTGAGTTATTTACTTTCAATGTAATTTAGATGATGTATGTTAATGGGGTTTTAAGTAATCTCAGTTATGTAACCCTAGGGGTTGTTGTCAATTTTAGTTGAACATGTGGGTTTAATTCACTTCTTCTAAAAAAAAAAAATTAGTACACTTGTTTAGTGAATTGAAACTTCCTCTAGGGTTGCATGGCGGGGCATTACACTTTCAATTAGGTTGTGATGATCAATCATGCATATTTTTTTCATAAATTGATGGAGAGATATGATTTAGTTAAGAGAGATTGACTTGGGTTCACCTTGGGCACCCAAGTTGGCATCTTTCACTTAGACCTTTTACATGAGAATAAATTTACAAGGCTTAGTTAAGTGGGCCCATTCTTGGGTGACAACTTTGAGGTGGATTTTATAGGATATCTTCTTGACCAAAGTTCAGTTATGTGTTCAGTTTGGGGCACCAACTTTTAGGAACACTTTTTTTTGTCTTGTGTTTACATGGAGGAACTCTACTTTCCAAATCTAGGTGTAGGTTTTTGAGAGGATATTTATTCTCTTGTAATTGACAACTCTTAGGAGTTTACAAAGCTCATAATTTTCTATTTATTGCAGCAAGTGCAGAATATTATTGTAAGGTTAAATAATGTAAGCACTTATATGTTGTGTCACTTCTATGTTTTGTCATTCTTCTACAATCTTGCGTCTATTTCTATAAATGATAAAATTTATCTAGACAAATTAATCATATACAAATAATTTTGACAAACAATACTGAATTATATTTATAGTCACATATTTTTAAAACTTTTAAGCTACAAATTTACCTTCATTTTCAACATGAATAAACCTTGAACATACACATAACACTCAAAAAAAAAAATTCACTCAATAGCTAAGACTTTTTTTCAGATTGTTTATTGTATTTTAAATCACATTTCACAAAAACCCAAGACAAAAAATCAATCCAAAAAATTCAAACTAGGGATAAACACACTATTCACCGCTTCTTTCGAACTGTAAAACGCAATCAAAAAAAGAGAGCACCATTTTTTTTGAAACTTATGCACCACATATGCAAGACAATAAAACACATTTGTAGACCATGAACCGCATTTCCTAGTTGATAGAAAATTCTAGTGTGGTCTTATTTTGGATCAATTCATAATTGTAATAATCTCATTAGAGAGCAAAATTTATCATTTTAGATCATTAATTTCATTCCATTTCATTAATATTACCATTTCATTAGTTGCGTACACCTTAATTTAAACCTTGGGTAACTCATTAGTTGCATATACTTTTGTAGAATCTAGACTAGGAGGCTTATTAGACTTTTGATTAGATCATTTTCACAAATTTAGGATATCTTGACCTTGTCACTTTATCAATCAATCTTTTTCATTTGAGTTGGTCCTTTAAACTCATGAGTCTAGTTTGGCATCCACTTTTTCAATAATCATCACTTTAATCTTTGTCCTTTTTAAGGTCTTGATAATTAGATTTGGTACTTTGGACTGTCTTAGTTTGTTTAGTAGTATTTTCTTAGGTCCATAAAAGTGCTTAGTCTTCACATCACAACTTTGGACATACTATAACCTTCATCATGAAATCACATTTGCATACTTTAATCTTAGTCACACCATATATTTTGGACCATAGTGACATTACCACATCTCAGCTTCATTTATTGTCACTTCATACCTTAATCTTGGCCATAAGTGCATCGTCATTTGGAATTTATTATGCATTGGAAAACCCAAAAAACATAGCATAGTTGCATACTTAGTCCTATTCCCACCATTTCAATGATTAGACTTCATATACCATTCATGAAATTTGCAATTCTTATATGGTCGAAACGAGATTATAAATGAAAGTAAAAGAAATGGACTATACCAATGAAGACCCCTTTTTTAGTCCTACTAGCAACATGAAGTTTAGGTCTTCATCCAATGAGACACCTATGGCATGATCATCATCTCCCAATCCTTTAGAAATTTTTACAATAAAAGACATCAAAATACCTCTAACTAAAGAAGAGATTGAGGCAACAACTCAAGATCGTAGTGTGGCATAGTTTGAAGATGAGATGGTAGAACAAGACACACAATGATTCCTACTAAAATTGTTACAAAGTGGAGTTAAAAAACCTCATGGTTTTGATGTTAACACACTAGTTGAAACATCAATTAGTCATACTACACAAAACCAAGGGCACAATGCATCTATTCCTAATAAAACTATCCCAAAAATACATACTACCATTCCATTAGGAGGGACATCACAAAGTACCACAACGGGCAATGTGGCTCCACTATTTGGAACAAAAGGCTCACAAGCTATGACACAAACCCCTAGTACAATATTTAATCCATTTGGCACATCATATAATTCTATGGGTGCTTCATTGTCCAATCCACTTTCAATGGGTAAAAACAAGTCAAACAAAAAAATGTGAAAGGTTTACATCAATGGACCTAAGCCATAGACAAACACCACACCAAATAACAATTTGAAATTAAAAACTATTACATCATCACAAGGTCCTTTTACAAGTATTCTCTTATAGAACAACACACAAGGGAATGTTTTCAAGAATAGGGTACCCAAAATCCACATTGTCAAACAAGTTCAAGCCCACTACAAATGAAATTTAATGTGAATCCTCCACACATTAACCATATTCCAATTTTGACTGTGGACATACCAAATCAAATTATGTCCTTCACTCATAACATTCAAAACCAGAACCTGACACACACATTTGAGACCAACACCAATTCATCCACCCAAAATATTGGATTGCAAGACTCAAACATGGGACCATATCATAATGCAGTTGCAAACAAAATGGACACAACATTGACTCAATTTGATGTCCTGACAAATCAAATTATTACACTACAAATACAAGTCAACATCATGCAAATACCAACAAAAAAAACTTATTCAACAGGAGAGTTATGTCCATACCATTTTGACAAGAGCATATACATGCCTCCATTTCCTCACAATTATGTTACTCGAAATTTTACCAAGTATGAAGGAAAGAGGAGCCCAATTTAACATGTGAGGGAATTTAACATGGCTTGCATAGACATCGCATCTAAACATACACACCTCATGAGATTATTCCTAAGGAGTCTCACAAGACAAATAGTCAAATGGTTTTCCCACTTACCTACAAGCATAAGAAAATAGGATGAACTAGCCGATAAATTTGTGACACATTTTTCTTATAACATTTAAATTAAGTGACCATAGCCACATCAAGTGTCATACAAAACAAGAGAAAGATGAGTCATTTATATCAATTTTTCAAAGATGGAGAATTTTGGCTAGTTGATGTCCTTTTGAGATACTTGAGAAACAAAGGGTTTTCATATTCATTAAAAAATTGGTCACAAAACTAAAATACCAATTGCAAGTCCATTATTGCACTATATTCAATAAAATTGTGGAGAAAGGCATTACCATCAAAAATAAATTGATTGTAAAAGGGGAACTTAAAACTCTCAACAAAAAATAGAACACCCAAAGTACCTCAAATGACAAAAAAAAGTATCGGGCTCACAATACAAATTATGGAGTTTTAGACACAAAGGAAATACACCAAATTCATCCCACAATCATGCTTAAAGGACCTAATGCATCAAATTATTCACCACATGTCCTTGAGAAAACAACAAACACCATCCAAAACAACCAAGGATGTGCACCTCAAATAAATTTCCCACCAAGATGAAAATACACTCCCTTATGGAAACCAATTGAATCTATCTTGAAACAAATTTTGTAGTCTAAGGTCCCCCAACTTCATAAGGTAAAGCATTATGATACAGGTCAGTTTAAACCATCATGGTGGGATGATAATGCCTTGTATGACTATCACCATACTAAAGGACATAAAACTTTGTCATATCAAAAACTTAAGAACATAATCCAAGACCTCATTGAAAATGACATCATAGAGGTAGAAAACCAACAATTGGCCACGTTTCAAAGAGCCATGGATATGGCATTTCAAAGTTTAATCAATAAAGTTGTGTTGATCTATCTGAGTGATGTTATGATATTCTCAAAGAATGTTGAGGAAAATCTGTCACATCTAAAACAAGTGTTTGAGAAATGTAGGGAGTTTGGGATATCCTTGAATCTAAAAAAGAGTATCTTTGCAGTTCATGATGGTAATCTGTTCGGACACATAATGTCAAAGTAGGGAGTTACTATTGATCCCGAAAGAGTCAAAGCTATACTTGAACTATCATTACCCAATCATAAGAAAGGGTTGCAGAGAGTTTAAGGTAGAATCAATTTTATAAGATGGTTTATTCCTGATGTTGTAAATTTATTACAGCCATTGACTGCCATGTTTAAGAAAAATACAGTTTTCAGTTGGACTAGAGAAGCCAAAAATAGCTTTGAAGAAATTAAGGAGGCCTTAGCATCAGCCCCAAAATTGGTAAATCCATATTTCTCTAAAGACTTTAGTCTATATGCTTTTGGTAGCATTAGTTTTATTTCTACCATTCTAGTTTAGAAGAACGATGATAATCTAGAGCAACCAATTGCCTTCTTTAGTCAAGGCCTTGCTTATTATAAACAAAAATATACATTTGTAGATAAACATATCCTTGCTGTCATAAGAAGCTTGAAGAAATTCAAGCCTTTAATCTCCAAAAATAAGATTCATATTATGGTTACACACCCAAGTGTCAAGGAGTTTTTGTTGAGCAGAGATCTAAATGAGAAAAGGGTTGGGTGGATCACGAAAGTGATGGAATACCATGTAGATATCAAGATTACCAAACTTGTTAGAGGAAAGGGTCTTTGGGAGCAACTTGTTGTAGGGTCTACGAATGAAAAATAATTAGAAACAGATGTTTTAGCTAATATTAATGAGCCTCAGAATGTTTGAGATGATACGCCTGTGTTGGTTACAAGTTGGGTTCAAGATATGACCCACTTTTTACAAACTGGTGAGTGTCCTTCAGGTTTAGATAAAGCTAAATGAAGATACTTCAGATTAAAGTCCATTCCATATGTGCTGGTGGATAATATTCTTTTCAAAAAGGATCTTAATGGTGTACTATTGAGATGTATTAATAATGATCAAACAAAAAGAGTGCTTCATGAGTTTCATGATGGAGTTGTAGGAGGTATTTTTGCTCCTAGGAAGATTGCTTGGAAGATAATGAGAGTTGGATATTACTGGCCCAGCTTATTCAAATATGTCCATGCTTGGATGAGGAAGTGTATTAAATCTTCTTTATTTGTAGGGAAGGAAAAGCTACCAGCCATGCCTTTGCAGATGATTCAAGTTGAACAACCCTTCATAAGATGGGACATTGACTTTATTACAACCATAAATCCACCTTCAAGTGCTTGTCACAGGTGGATAATTACTGCTACGGAGTATTTTAAAAGATGGATAGAGGCAGTAGATTTGAAAGAATCTAATTAATATTTTGTATTGAACTTCTATAACGACATAGTAAAAAGGTTTGGGGTTCCTAATTCTATTATATCTGATAACACTCTAAAATTTGTGGGATTAAGAGTTAAAGATTAGGTTGTTAAACATGGAATTCATTTGAATACATCTTCAAATTATTACCCTCAAGGTAATGGTTTAGTTGAAAGTACAAATAAGAATCTTATTATAATCATTAAGAGGACCCTGGAGGATAATCAAAGCACTTGGCACACAAATTTGAAGTATGCACTTTGGGCAGAAAGAGTGACTCCTAAAAGGTCTATTGGTAACTCACCATATATGTTGGTTTATGGTAAAGAGGCAAGATTTCCTCTATCTATGGAGCCACCAACTCTTGACATTATACACCAGTTAGATAGTTTCCTTTTTATAGGTCTCCTGTTTTCAATAAGTGTCAGGTAGCCTAATCTGTTCCACTGAGTTACAAAGTGAGTTATAGCCATGTACAGTTTCTCTAGGTCTATTTCTAAGTTTTCCTAATGACTCCATGCCCAATGGATGAGTCTAGGTCACTAGTCTTTGATGTTTAGCATGAAAACATCTAGTCGATGTCGCCAAAAATGTTACCATATTTTCACCTACAAGCTCAATCAGGAAGAGCCATCTATGTTTCAAGATAAATGGTACATTTTGTTAAACCTTCTATACTACATTCAATTATATAAATGAAACAACTTTATTGGATTACAAGAAAACAAGAACATAAAATTATTATATTCATACAAGTGAATGAAACATAAAATATTTTTACAATATTTTGATGAAAAGTTATCTTATTGAATGTAATCATAAGCATGTGTCTCACACAGCAAGCCATGTGACTGACTTACTCATTTGATATAGATAGGAATTAAACTATACAAGAATGAGTAAATGATAAATAAATGAACATGTAAAGAAGGTAACCAATCATTGCCTGAATGATTGATTCTGCAAAGGTGTCTAGTGTATGATGGCTTTTCCTTGTTCCCTGGTCCCTAGGTTTCCTTGTGTCAAGTTACCTACATTGCATAAAGAAATTAGTTAGAACACTAGGTTCTAGGCAATGAAAGGTTGCATTCTAGACATGCACACCTACCCATACATGCATATGATAATTTCTATGTACATAAAATGCAATGCCTATCCTAAGTGTCCATTAAAACCAAAAAAGAAGAATATTACACACACTTAGGGTATGCATTTGGTTTTTTTTAACATTTTTTGCTTCATGTGCAGGTCTGGGTGAGAAAGTGTTTTTGAGTCATTCATCAAGTTATATTATGAGTGGGGTGAATGTGGCTCCCACAAGGGTTGAGCCCAGCTCATAGAAATGTTTGAATATTCTAAGTGCATATGATATTATATTGTAAGATAGTTAATATCAATCATGATAAATTCATAATCATAATGCAGAAGAGAGTACAATGTTCTTTCACAATAATAAATTGCAATACTACAATAAAAATTTCACATACTTCAAGGTTCTTTATGCATAGAGAAGGCTTGATGTTTAATTTTAAATAGTGATTACCTTGCAAAAAGAGGCAGCATGTTTTTCAGGTTACATTGTTGATAGCTATTGTACATGATAGCCCAGGGATTTGCATATCCTGTTAGGATAGTTTTGTTTATAAATACAAGATACTAATAATCTTTGTTTAAAAGACAAAGATTGATAGTTTAATGCAAGAACAGTCATCTTGGTTATTCTATGAAGAGTAATAGGATAGTTTATCTTGAACTTTCAAGAGGAGTAATAGGAAATATTCATGTGATATTACAGTGAGAGTCTTCTGTGGAATGTAGTTTAAGTGCATTACTAAGAAAAGCCATAGTGAATTGGTTAAAGGCCATGTATGAGAGTTTTGTTCTTCAAAACCTCGCATAGTTTAAATCATGAAGTCTTCAATAAAGTTTTCCGGATGCAGAAAATGCATTAATTTAGTTTGACTTAATTCTTGAAGGTGTTTTCTTTGGGTTTTTTCTCAGAAGTAATCTCATTTGATCAATGTTGACATTTCAAATAGTCTTGTCAATACATTTTTCTAGTATTTTATGTGATTACAAAAGGAGCTAGGGTCTTATATCTGGAAAAAGTAGCATACAATATATAGTGAGGAAAGATCTCCTTAAAAAACTACAAAAATGTTCAAGAATTTGTATAGGACACGGGCCTAAAAGTAACCCTGATTGGTTTTTTTTCCATTTTGTCTAAGAACCCCGAGCCTTTGAGTGAAACTCTCGAATACCTGTAGCAAGACAAAGATCTCATGGCCCTTATATATTTGCCAATATTTGCTAAGTGTTAATTGGACTTGTGCATTTGACTAGTAAGTCTTTTTGGACTTAGGCATTTTGAATATAGAGTTTTTATGGAAGATAAATACCACCTCACATTGTTGAAGAAATCAAACAAGGAGCCACCTAATTGCCACATTACGAAACATGATGGAGAATGTCGAGGAGAGCTTAATGCCACTTAGAATCATACATTGACTTATTATTGTGCCTTTATGGTTGTTTGTGGTAAAGTAGTATTTTATGTTTTGCATTCATGCTTATGTGTAACAAAACGGATTAAGGTGTTTTATAAGCCTTCATTCCTTATTGTTATATCTTTTAATGCAAACAATGATGTGGCCGATTTAGCAGAGGTTATAGGGTTTTTTTTGACTTGTCATTACTTTGTTGAGCATATCTAGGAACTATTCTCTTATACCTTTATGTTTGGTCAAGCGAGACTCTTTCATGCATATTTATGCTTTTTGAGGGCTTGTAGGGAGGTTGAAAGTTGTTTACAAACATATGCCACAAATGTTGGAGCTGCTTTTTGACTCTTTATAGGTTTTGGAGGGAATTTTGGAGCCATTACAAGTGGTCATCTTGGTAGACTAATTCATGTTTGACTTTTCTCGCATGTGAAGCCCCTTTTGGAGATGATTCAGGTGCTAGATTTTAGGCTTTTGGAGTTCATCCGACTCAAACAGTTTTTCTAGTTCCTTTCTTGGTGGTTTTTGGAGGGAAAAGTTTTGTTACTTAGTCATTTTGGACTCATTTTGTAAGTCAGTTCTTACTATGGAGATTTTAGCTTGGAGTGACTTTTACAGTCCTTTGTGAATTTTTGGCCAGTTTTGTAACTGATTTTTTGAATATGATTCACAGTGGAGACCTTTATTATTATTGGAGATTCATCTCTTGTCTTTTCATTCTTGCAAATTTGTGCATGTGAAGTGATTGATCAAGTTAACAGTGAAATTACTTTCCTCACAGATTTGTCTCATAGGTTCATACCTTTCTACAACTAGTTTATTCATGCAAGTTACTAATTCTGTCAACTTGGTGCATGTTATTTTTTTAAAATGTGATGTTAACTTCCTTTTTATGCAAATTTCTGTATATAGACCTATTATTAAAATATTTATGCATTAATATACAACAATGAATATTACATACTTAGCTACATCCAAGTTCTGATCATTTTGTTTCAGTATTCTGTGATCATGTTTTTACCATTAGCTTTGGTATATCACTTCATTTACATTAGTATTTCATTTTAAGTAATATGTCCCCCTTTTTCCCATCATATCAGTAGTTTAGAAGACATTACCAACTAGGAAGCCAGCCTATCCAGAGGTTCATTTCAATTTTACGTGATCCACAACCTTCAAATGATCCCATGTTCCTCCAAAGCGTTAATTTTTAGAACTTAACTAGGGTGCAACTTTAGGAGCTAATAGTTTTTTGATTGAGAAATTCGGTTACAATATCAATTTGATGACAAGTAATATTTGTAACAAAAAATCTGATCATCTCCTTGTGATATCTAGACATTTTACAAGATGGCTAAACAATATCCAAAGAGACAAAGCCCATGTTGACTTTGGCTCCAATAATAAAATTCCAAGGTAACCTTTATTGAAAGGCACAACAAGAAGGCTACTTTGTTTCTAACAAGTTTCCTAAATCCGCTCACTACTATGTGATTGAAGAAATTAAAGGACTTATTCCTTATTTATGACTTCCCAATCCTAGAACTCTTCTGAGAATCCAATGAATAGTATTAAAAAATTAAATTTATTTGTACTCATAATATAAAATCTTAGATAATGATAGTAACCATTACGTTTCCAAATTTACATCATATAAAGAAATTCACATCTTTCAATCTATAGATTGCAGCAGAAAGGTCAATGTTAAAACTATCATAACGTTCACATCCCCCATCCAAAATTAAAAGTTTTGTACATTCCAGAAAGGGGAAAGAACAAGGGACAAAACCCATAAATGGTTTTGCAAGAGTTTTAAACACTCACAAGCATATTTTTCTCAAACTCGGCCATCTAGATGAACAACTAAATCTTAGAACTTGACTCTTCTAGTTTACGCATACTAGTTACAATACTAAAGTTAACATCACTCTTACAAAAAAGGTTGGAATTGGCTTAGGAAGTATTCATAGAGTCCCATGACCAGTTGGTTATTATTGAATGTTATTGTAGTTTATTTCTTATAGTCATATTTGATAGAGAAAAAAAAATAGTGAAAGATGGCAGCAAGTATCTACAAATATTCCACTACAAATTTGAAGAAATTAAAGACAAACACATAACCAAGAACTTACCTAAAATCCACACCTAACAATATAGAATTAAAATATTTTCTAGAGCTCAAGAAAATGGTGAAAGAAATATCTGCATCACATTCTCCCTCTTCTTAATCTTTATCTTTGTTCGATCCACTACTACTCAAGACATACTCTTTCCCGTTAGAGATTTATCTTAGAGCAAAGAGATAGGGAAGGTGACACAAATTATGTATATTTAGATGTGTCAAAATCCTCTTAGTATCGAATCCTTTCCCAATTCTATTATTGGACTATGGGTGGATACTTGCAACTACAAATTATATAAACAAAAGAAACCTCCTATAGAGAACACACAAAACCATTGAATTGGATAAAATCTTTCTTATATGACTCGTAAGCATTAAATAAAATCTCTATTAAACACACAATATGCCTATAAATAAATATATTTAGGGAAAACCATATATCTTCTTGTACAAGTAGAGCAAGAATAATAATATAACACCAATAATTACATCATGATTCAAACCATAAGTTATGGGATACTTATCCCTTTTAACAGTAATTATTTAGATTTCAATTTCATTATTATCTCTTCTTTTATATGGTCACTCCACTGATGAAATAGGAAGGTATTAGTCTTTTGTAATAGTCTATCTTACTATACTGGTTTAAATGTCGAATTGTAAAAATCGGTTACTCAAACTATAACTAGGGGTTTTCCTATTGGTTCTTTCCCACTAGTATGTCCGTCTGAACCAACATTATGTAAAAATATATATTAATATTAATAAAATTATAGTGGCTTGCCACTTTTGTGGAAAAAAAATTAGAGTTTTGAGTTTAAACCTAACCCAATCTAATCGCCAAACACTGGAAAAATTAGAAGAGAATTTGTGATTAAAATAAATTAAAATAAATTAAGCCTTTTATCCTAGTCTTTGCTGCGATTGCAAGCAACATTAATCATATATATTTTTTCTGATTTTTATTTCTCTAGCTGGTCAGGTATATCATACCCAATTACCCAACATAAATTCTATGCTGGGAATTGCATAGATGTAGGAAATAATTATGGGTCTTTGTTCATTCAATTGAGTATTGAAACAAAATTAGAAACTAACCAGAAAAATCTTATTTTCATAATGTCATATATGCTAGATTCTTCTAACTGCAGAATAATTTTCCAGGTAAACTAAAAATGAAAATATTCAAGCAATGAATGTTACCTTGATTTGGAAAAGACAATCAATAGAGCTCTTGGATGGTCACAAATTCTAATATTTTTCTTGTTTGTCTCCAAGTCCATCCTCTTTCCCTCCTTCCTTCAAATTTCCCTCCCAAATCTGAGAGATAGAGTGAAACAATATAAAAAAAATCTTGTCTCTTCCCCTTTGAATTCCATTCCTACAAGATTTGTTCTCTTTTTTTTTCCATTAGATACTTCGAATCAAAATACTAGGTGTGAAGCCAACTTTCTAGACCTTTTGCCAAATTCCTTGATGTGCTTGAAGGATGTGGAATATTAGATTCAAAATGATAATTGCATTCATAGTCCAAATATAACTAGCAAATGTCCCAATGCCTCAAATCATCATTCATTCCCACAATCCACACCAAACTCCTCATCACTCCTAGGGGAACAAGATATGCCAAAAATAGTGCAAAATCTCACGATGCAATAAAATAGAACTCAAGACTAAGACCAGAATAAAAAATCCTTAAAATATTATTCTAAACACTTCTGAAAAGTCACAATACACAAAAGAAAACCTCTCCAAGATCTTATCAAAAACTCATCACTGAACTCAAATATGAATCTCAAGTTCATATTTTTATCAATAAATAGAAAATTGTTACTGGTATTGATGGAAACAATTGTAGAATGATGATAGAAGGCTACAAAGCTTCAATCCAAAATTAAAATTTTTGATAATATTAATGCTATAATAAGTCCAATAGATTATAGCCATCAAGGAGGTGATCATTTTTTTCTACCCACAAAATTCTTTCTAAATTAACAAGAGATTAGTGCCTTGGTGATTAAATAATGAATTTTGGACACCACTCAATCAAATCCAACAATCATAGAGTTCATTTGAGAAAGGATGGATTACATTTGTATGAAATAGAATAAAAAATACAAAAATGTAGGTCACACGTGGTCTATTACTGAATATTGTTGTTTGTTCAAGATCCTTTTTGTTGTCGCTTGCCCAAGATCATAGACTTTTCTGAAAGCCACTTGTTGTTTTTGATGTGGAAAACCCCTGTTTTAAGTTTTGTATAAATGAAAAATACTTGTCAAAATGCATGCCAAATATTTAGGGAGGGAAATACAAATTTATTGTAGGAAAAACATTCTTTTTTATTGTCTTAATTTAAGATAATTAAGGAATATTATATAATATTTTATACTAGTAATCACACCATAGTGTGCAATGGGTACGCTGAAGAGGTGTGGAAGGTCAAATAAGATCAATTGATAGGTCATTTTGAAAATTTATATATTTGATATTTATGTATATTTATTATTTGATAATATATTTATTTATAATTATAGAATTTATGTCATATTCTAAATAGTCTTGCAACACTCATATTATAAACAATGGTTAAAAAAAAAGTCTAAAAACATATTAACAAATACGGTAGAAGCATTGACAGTTTCATCAATATTTTGAGTGAGGTGCATCCTTGCTTAGCTAGTACAGGCCTATTACGTCCAAGAAAACAAGAGAAAATAGTGAAATAGATCTATTTATTACATGTAAATAAATTTTCTAAAACTTCTACAATTTTACCATTGTTTCAAGAAAGATTTCTTATATATCAATAGGGTAAGCATTATACAAAAATTTTGCTGGTAATTTTATAATATACATTCATTCTTCAATACTATAAATTTCACCAAGAGCCCATAAAACTTTACCAAAATCTTAATCTGCCACGATTTGAGGTCAATCTTAAAAAATACAACCTGCTGAATTGCAAAAAAAAAAATGATACATTATTAGTTCAACTATCTAACTAATATTGTTTATGTTGATGGAGTAAAAAGAAAAAACTATTGAGATTTGAGTGGTTGAAACAATAATAATAATAGTAATTATATAAAATAAAAAAAACTACCAGTTATCATATACTTGCCTACCAGTGAGGAGAGTAATGGAGATTAACTTATAGTAATGTATAATAAATTTTGGTGGGTGAAATAAATGATTTAGTAAAACAATTCTTAAATATGTTGGCATCACCATAGTTGCAGTAAAGTGGAGCTTTACAAATAAGGTAACATAATTTTGGATGTTAATCTTTAATAATATTTGGTTCGCATTATTAATCAACTCTTGTTTCTTCTTTTTTTTTAAAATTATGTAATAGGGTTAAAACTAATGGTGAGAATGATATATTGATATATAGAACATAAATGGAAGGAGGAATTACCTTACTTTTCCATAATAAATAATGTAGAAATCTTTATCGTAGAAATTACTAATGTAATATTATTTTATAATAGTAGTTTTTGTAACTAACATTTTGGTAAATTAATTTATGGAGTAGAGGGAGAAATTGTAGGAAAAATCCAATTGAAATTTTAAATGCAACATTGGCATTAATATAAAACTAAATAATATTTTGATCCTATTATCAATTTAAACTATTAAGATGCAAAGAATCACAAAAATAAATAAATTTAAACTTATGGTCAATAAAAGGATATTGGAATAACATTCCCTATATTAAAAATAATAATATTTTGGTTTCATTGGTAAAATAATCTAGAATCAGGAATTGAATAATAAAAGTACTATTGGTAGGGTGAGTAACTAGTCAAAATAACATTATTTAATGTTAAATTCTTTAACAAATTATATTGTAATTTAGTTGTTAACAACAATATTCTACTAATGAATACATTGTATCTAAATACAAATTTTATTCTTGAGTTTAATAATAAAAGAATCATTAATATTTAGATTAGAAGATTTAAATGTAGATTACATAATAATGTTGCTAAAAAATACGAACAATAAATATTTATATCAAAATGATTCTATATATATACATTATTATTCCTATACATAAATATTTATATTTTAATAATAAACTAATAATAAATAATATATAATGTTTTAATGTTTTGGATAAGAAAAAATGTGGCTCTTAATAGTTAATGCAGATTTAGGGATGTAAATCTATGACAAGAGATCAGGGAAGATGAAATGAACAATATTAAATATTTTGTTCATTTGCAAGCAACTTGCAAGTCTAATGTTTCGTTCTTGGCATTGGAAGACTGGGGATTTAAATCTATAACAAGAGATCAAGGAAGATAAAAAGAAGAGTATTAAATATTTCATTCATTTGCAAGAAGTCTAGTGTTTCGTGTCATAGATAAGGGAAGATAAAAAGAATAGTATTAAATATTTCATTCATTTACAAGCAAGTCTAGTGTTTCGTTCTTTGCATTGGAAGACAATAAAAATAAAATTTCCATTGAGGGCTCCATCTACCACCGTGAAAATCCACTTTAGTATTTAAAAGGTATTCTAGGAATTCCTAGATTACAATTTGTCCTTAAAGAGAGGGGAATATATTTCCATACCCATAGGAAAGATTCTAATGTTCTAAATAAGAATATTTCGATAAAGTCCATTGAATATAGTTCTTAAAAAGTTAGTATTTCTTTATTTTTTTCATTTGGAAATTAATAATATGTATAAGAATTAAAATATATTTATTTGTAAGTGTTATTTTTAATATTTAACAACTTTAAAATTTATGTCATAGAAACAATGTATAATATATAAGTTGCATAAAAATTAAAACTATTATATCAAGGTTATCTACTCTATAGTAAATCTAATTGATGAAGTCATGATGATATGCAACCTTAGCGAGTTGTGTGGGTCAGGATTCAAATGCAATAATAATCTCATGTATGGTGACGTCATTGAACACCCTATTTTATCAAAGATATTAAAATAAGTTAAATCAAACACCCTTACACTTGATTTCAAGAGTTGGCAGACAAATGGTTATAGTTTGATAAAACTTTGACTTATTCCTCCTTTAATTTAATAAGATAAAATTTGGTTAGAGCTTAGAAGTAGCATTGAATAGTGAGTGTGTGATGGGTATGTAGTAGGTTGCAAATTTAGGGTAGAAAAAAAAAACTATGATGAATGTGTTAAAACCCACAGTAAATGTGGGCATGATAGTATAGTTCTTTCTTAGTTCTCAAGTATATTTAAAACAAGTTTATAATGGTATGGGTGTATATCACGCATTAGTCAGGTTTGAAATCGAATGATGTTCCCTTAGCTCCTACTCTTCCAATGTTTAGAATGTTAATTAGCTAATTAATGTATTTTAAAAAATTAGTTGGTTTTTTTTCTAGTGTAAAATTATGGGCATTACACAAGGTTCCATAGGAACCAAGAACCATTGGTTCCCAGTTCCCATGGAACCCTCGACAAAGGGTTCCTAGGTCACATTCAAGCCGGATGTCAAAATATATCTACATCCCAAAAATATTAATCTCATTCTTCAAAAGAAATAAATAAAATATCATAATCCTACTAAAGGGAAAAATCCCACATCCAAATAGGTGTTGATTTTCCCTGAAAGATGATTTTAAGATTCGAATTGGGCTCAAAATTTGTAAGACCCCTCCATTTTTCTCTTTTGATTGAACAGTGTTTTGTTTGATTAGGCCTTATTCTCTGTTAGTGCTTTGACCTTGGAACTCAGTTGTTGTTTGATCACTATCTGTAAAGTGATGTGAATGTGATATTTTGTTGTGATGGTATTTGATCTTGATGTTATTATTATGTCATGCTTTGGATTAGCATAGTGGATAATTGAATTAATGATGTTTATGCTTTTGATCATATTAATGATGTTAGATTCTTCAGTTAGTAAGACTGTATTGGTGAAGGGGACGAGATTGTATCACTCTCTTGCGAGTGCCCTGCGATCCCGAGATTTCCTCTTCACAGTATGTATTTTATGATGTTCATATTATATGTTGTTGTGACTTGATTTTCAGGTTGACAGGTATAGGACATTGACTGCACCTGGTTTCATAGGTGAGAGCATGTTCAATACCTGACGATATTCGATTGGGAGATAGTAGCTAGGTTTCCGTGTCAAGTCGTCACCCTAGTCCTTGTATGTCGTCAGTTATTTGTCAGGTTGTGTTGCTTTGAATTTTGGGCCCTCTCTTCGTTATTTAATTATAAGTTGGAAAAAGGAATTAAATGGGTTTTTAGTATTTAAGTTGTTGATTGAATTAGTTGGTTATTTTGTAGAAAATGTTATTTAAAGTTATTAAGTTAATTTAATTTAATTAATAAATAATTTAATCATGGATTAGATTTATTTTATTAATTAATTAAATTAATTATGTTGAAATGAAGTTAATTATGCATTTTGGAAATATAGATATTCTGGAATTAGAATTATGTTGGAAAATTTGAAAAAGGTTTAGATTTCATTTTTGAAAATTAGAAAATGTGAAAATTGAAAAAATAAAGTTAATTGAGATATTTTCAAAAGTTTGACTTTGGGGTTGGGGAGATATTTTTCATTTTTTCTATTATTTGGATTTTGGGATTAAAATTGAGGGAGGATGAAAAATGAGAAGAATGGAGAAGGGAAGGAATTTCTATTTTTTGAGGTTATTAGATCTGCTTGGAGGAACTAGATTTTGAAGAGGAATCATGGCACCCTTTTGGATCTTCTCAAACCTATGGAAACTAGGTTGTCCCTTTTGTTAAATTAATTTCATTATGAAAGAATTTGCAATTCTTGTTTGTTTTTAGAAATTATATAAACTTCGTTGGATTTGCTTGGAAAACCCATATTGGATCTGGCTTCAAAACTTCAAAATCTTTGGTAGCAAATGATATTCTTCATGAAAAAAATTGCATCATAACTGTATTTGATCATTTTGCTATTGTCTGTTCAATTTTAAATTGATGTATACATACAAATATATATGGTTAAACATATATATATACATACTTATTTATATATCTTTTTGGTTTTGGGTTTTAATTTGTGTGATGTTAAAATTAAAACGAAAAGGGAACCCTGTTTTAAAATATGTTTTTCGGATTTTTTTAAAAAAACCCACAGGTTTCAAAAGAAATTATAAAAATAAAATAAAATTAAAAAAAGGGGAGGTTGTGGGGGTTGGGGGCTCGACCCACAGTCGCCATGAGAGGCACTATGGGGAGCCGCACCAAGTGTGCCCCACGCGTCCCCTATCCTCCCTACGTTCGCCGCCTTCCCCACGCCTTTCACCGTCACGCTAGCCGTGTCTACCTACGGGCTCGGCTATGTGTAACATAGCCGACGCCCTTTAGGGGGAGCTGACTGTGTTACCCACAGTTGGCTAGGGTATGGGTTTGGCTATGGGTTAATCCAGCCATGCCCAACCTAAAAGCCATGGCCACCGCCCACCGAAAACGTAGGCGCTAAAACGTGGCACGGGTATCCATAAAAAAAAAGCGTGCATAGCCCGAGGCAGGGGTGTGCCCTTAAAAAAAAAAATGTTGACTTTTATTTTGTAAAATAAAATATATTTAATATTTCAAATATTATATTTTTATAATATTAAATATTAATATATATATATATATAAATAATAAAATATATATATTATATTTAATATTTTATTATATAATATTTGGTATGAATATTTATCAAAATTAAATGATGAGATATGTATATTTATATACATGTTGTTAATTTTAAAAATGTAGATTAAATGATGGCATAATTCAAATCCAATGGGGAAAGATTTTAAAATATTGTGTTATAGTTGTGTTTATAAATGTAAAAATGTGGAATTGTTTAATATCATGCTTTAATTGTAATTGAGGAAATTCTAGATCAATAGGCAAGAGTCAAAATTAAAAGAGTTATTTTAAGATATCATAATTTGATTTAACAAATAGTGAATTAAGGGTTGGTTTAAACTTCATCTTGTTTGAAAAAGGCATATGTTTTAATCAGTTTTATTGAGCAATAGTTTACTGATGTTGTCAAGAGAAATGGATTTAATATATCCAAAAATTAGTTTAATTCCTCGCAACTTGCCTTCATGAATGTTTCCTTTGAGTTCATGTTTTGGGGAAATGGGTTAAGTGTATTTAATCTGTAAGTCTTCCAGAGGACCCTAGAGGTTGGGGGTTGTCATCTTATGATGTCGACTGTTTGTTAATCCCTTGGGTAGTGCACGAAGTGATGTTAATGTTGTACCCGGTTTCCATGATCGGAAATGTTTTGTGCCTCCTAAGAAAGGAGTGAATTTTGTAATGTGTGCATCCTTGTCAGGAGCTGTCAGGAGCCATTTGTGTTATTGTTGTTACCTCCAATGGTTGGAGATGGTGTTATCTTTGTTGCTCCTGAGAAAGGAGTGGATTTTGTAATATGTGCCTCCCTATCGGGAGTGGTCTTGTTATTGATGTTTCCACCAGTGTTTGGAGATGGGTTCATCATTGTCGCCTCCTAAGAAAGGAGTGGACGTGTTATCTTGTTTGTTGTACCTTGGTTCCATTGATGTTTGGATGGTGTGTGTGTGTTGTCTAGTAGAAGAGTGGCTTGTAACGGGGGCCGGCACCCAAAGTGGTGTCAAGGATAACTCGTTATAAGTTATTTAATCAAGTGATAACTAAAGCAATACTTAGAAGCTTAGGACTAACTTCAGACTAATCAAGATTTTAATGCCTCACTCATAGACCCAAGTGCTCGGTTAGGTTTGGGATGAGATTGGAAGGCTTGTAATGGCAAGGTCATCTATCTTGTTTGTATGAAAGGTATTTGGCTCCGCATGAGCGAGTATGGGGGCCGAGATTCGGTAAAGGTCACTAGGATAACCTTTTCTTGTGAGGGTTGGAGCCTAGGAAGATTCCAAAGGATAACCCATGATGAGTTGTGTGATGACACTCTATCTAGGACAACAGTTAGCCTTTGTTTTAGGGGTATGGTCTCTTTGACATACCTGATGTGACCATAGTTGGTATTTGATTTTATGGGTATGGTTTCCTTAACATACCTAGTGTGACCATAGTTGGTATTCAATTTTGTGGGTATGGTTTCCTTAACATACCTAGTGTGACCATAGTTGGTATTCGATTTTGTGGGTATGGTTTCCTTAACATACCTAGTGTGACCATAGTTGGTATTCAATTATTATATGTATGGTTCTCTTAACATACTTAAACTGCTTTATTTCTGGAAGTAATGTGACCAAAGTAGAATTGTATTTGTGATGTGCTTATGTGGTACTTTTGTTGTACTCATGATGCTCTTGAGTTGTACTTGTATTGTTCATGTGATTGGATGTGTCAGTTTGGTTCAGTGGAGATTTAGCCTGTGTTTAGAGGTAGATGGTCTTGGCTAGGATTCCTGGTTACTATCTCCTAGCACAGAGGGTGGGCCTTTGGGTTCCACTTGGTTGGGTGGCTCGCACCTAAATCTGTTGGGTTCCTTCTTCATGTTTGTGTGGATGAGACTTCCAATTGGAAAGCTCGTTGGTTTAGTTTCAGTTCTTGCTTTATTTCATTTCAGTTGATCTCGTATTTTTGTCCCCTCATCTGTTATCGAGGTGGAAATTGTAACTGTAACCTTATTTATTGGACTTGCCTCATTCGAGGAATGAGAGTCGTAATTGTAATATTTAATTATGGATGAATGGATTGAAAGTTATCTTTATGCTTGATGTAATTATCTTTTGGAATGCATGTGTTTAATTTATTTAGTAATTAAGTGACATGGTTTATATTCATGTTGTTGTTGTGGGTTGTTAAGTAGTTCCAGTCTCGTAACCTTAGGGGATGTTTGCATTGGAAAGCGATCCAATATAATAATTGTACTTAAGCAAAAAAAAATTAGCCTGTTTAAGTAGTTGTTTGCATCATCCTCTAGGGTTGCGAGGCAGGGCATTACAAATTTTCGCAGAAGGTGAGAACATATGGAGGAACAAATTGTATGCATATTTTCCACTCACTCTAGCTATGAATAGTAATGTTATAGTCATCTAGCTACTAGAATTGATTGTAGATTATCTTCATTGATCTAAAGTGTTTATTTTGGGTGCAATTCAACTTGAACCATGCATTTAAACTATGAATGGTGAAGATTAGGGTTAATGCCTTGCTATTGATAATGAAAATTTTCAGTCATTTCTAAAGTTTGGTTGTGGTGTGGACTCTAGATGCCAAGTTGCAAGGAATCAATCAATGCTAAGTCTAGTTTTTTAAAGGATTATAGACTTGTGGAATAGAAGAAAACTAGTATTGTAATATGTTTTATTTTAAAGAATATGTCAATGCAATTAAGTATGTAATCAATAAGATTTCTTAGTCAAAGTTATGAAATTTCCTTTCTAGCATTTGTTGGCATGAATGTAATGCTCAATTAGATGAATGTAATAGCATTCTAAAAACATTAGAATTATTGTAAAGATTTTCCTAACTTTATGTATGGATATACAACAGTCTTTGGGATTACTAAGTATTCTCTATTGCAAGAGATCATGATCATTATTGTGTTTAAATGCACAAATACATATTCTTCTTTTCCTTTTTTTTCTCTTCTCGGTCTATTGTGACTCTATTGCACAATAGAAAAACATTGAGCTAGAACCATTTACAAATCTCACATCCATAAAATAAAGAAGAAAACAATAGTGTAGCAGTATGAATATTTTTTTCACACCTATAACATTGTAATATAACTAGCGATCTATCTTTAGTGATTTGAGAACAAAGTCATTTCATGTAGGTTATGATTTAATAAGTTTATCAGGTATATAAGGGTTATATATAACTAGTTTTTATTAGCTTATGATTGCATAACCATATAAATTCTAAGACTATCAACAAAGTTAAGGCATAAAATTTTAGATAGTGATAAGTCTATTAAATATTACATCTACACCAATCAAGTCTATTATTAATTTTCAAGTTAAGTGCCTCTAATTGTTTGTTTTATGTCGACATTTATTTTAGTACTCTATCCTATCTAAAGAATTTAAATTAATTGTATACCTATCAATTATATTTATTTCAATAACCAAAATTATAAACACAATTCAATTTAATTTATTTTTAATGCTTTATTGAACTAAAAGACATTCTACATTGACATCACAAAATCTCATACCATAATCATCTAAATTTAAATAAAAGCTAAGATATAACAAATGTCTATTTTTTTAAAAGTTGAAACTATAAAACAACTCTTCCTAAAATAATTCTATTCCATTTATTAAAAACAAATTATTAAAGTTATCTTAAAAATTCTATAAAGTTTAGTTATTCTAAAATAACATTTCTAGGTCCACATTCAAACTGTTGGAGATTTCAACGGAACAATTTTTAATTTAGTTAGTTGGTAGGAGGAGTGTCCAGGTAGATGCCAGCTAAATTAACCGTTGGAGGAGCATCCAAAAACAGGGTAGTGAGTTATCTCAAGGGCTTGAACAGAGATGTGGATTATGGCAAGCAGTTTGATCTTGGAAATTTCGATCCCTGTGATTTGTATGATGCGCTGCACCAACCAAAAGTTGAGGTGATTGTTGATCGTCTAATGTGAGTAGCAGAAAATAGGGCGTGAAAGAATAGGAATTAGAGGTAGCAGATTCAGTGCTAGATGATAATTAGTTAAGAAATATTTCTTCTTGTGTGCTTAAACAGAGATGTGCCCCGAGAAGAAATCCTTGTATGGCTCTTCATTATAGAGACTCTTCGGCTTCTCGGTGATGAATCATAATGGAGCCTCGATCCTATTTTTTTATTGAAAATCAGGTCCGTATAATGGAGATAAAGAAAGGTGTAAGAAGGTAGCCAAGGAAATCACCATCTAGAAGGTTGATGGGTAATCAGAGATATCTGAGTCAGGGATCGTTAAGAAGAATTCCCAAATCAAGACAGATCGATTAAAAACAAAGGAGAAAGGTTGGGTTCTTAATGAGGTTATGATTTTGGAATGATCATCGAAGATAAGGGCATCAAAAGCATTACAGAGAAAAGATATTAGATTCAACAGTTGATCAATAATCTCGCGTTCCAAGTTTTTGTCTCTTCTTTAATTTATAGCAGATTTCTTTGTTTCACCATATGCAAATCTCTCTATTTCAGTAAGTTCAATTTATTATTTCTTAATAATATTAAAGGAAGTTACATTCTGTTAGATCTAATTTCCGAACTACCTCATGGGGGTTATTCTTTTAAATAGATTCAGTCCTTCGTGAGATGTAAGGTTAATTATTGGATTTTTAGACCCATGTTTAGAAGAGCTATTAGGGGCGATCCTTCTCCCATTTTTTGCTCTTCTTGACTATCTTTTAACTGAAGTTTTCTTCAATATTGTCCTTAATTCTTCCATTTCAGCGTCGTAAGTGAATTCTAATTCTTATATATTGATTTTCCATGATTGAAGGTTGGAGCAGAAATTATAGCAACATTCTTCATGATCTTTACAAGATGTGGTGTTGTTCTTTTTGACAAGAAGACTGATGGCTCCATAACCCATCTTGGGGTGAAAATTGTGTGGGGGATAGTAGTGATGGCATTGATGTATTTTGTTGATCATATCTTTGGGGCTCACTTCAACCCTACAGTTAGACTGGCCTTTGCATCTATCAAGAGATTTCTAGTGTAGGAGGTCTATATGCAATATTTCTCATTTTGGTATTTCTGGCTTCTCAAATTTAGCCATTCCTATCAACCGTATGGAATTCCTATATTGATTTCAATATATGGTTATGCTTGAATTGACATTGGGTTTTAATATGTGTATGTTGGCTTCTCAAATTTAGCCATTCCTATTAACCATATGGAATTCCTGTTAAGATATGAATACATGTTTGTGTTTGAATTGACATTGCGTGTTAATATGGTTATGCTTGAATTGACATTGTGTTTTATAATTGCATTGAAATCATCGATTCCAGGGTACATAGCAGCTCCAGTTGTTCGGTCAATTACTGTTGGATTTGCTCTCAGGGTACATAGCAGCCCAAGTTGTTGGGTCAATTACTATTGGATTTTCTCTCAAATTGGTGTTTGGAAATATAGTACACATTGCAGCAACTGTGTCTTCTGGATCAAATTTACAGTCCTTTGTTTTGGAGTTTCTCATCACATTTCTGTTGATGTTTGTGGTTTGTGGAGGGCACTGATCTGAGAGCAGTATATTCATATCCCTTCTTCTTTACATTCAGTTCATGTCTTTTACCTCCCCATGTAGATTTTATCTGCACATATTTCTGATTACCCATCTACCTCATAGCCTCTACGATAGAATTACACAAGAATGGTATGAATTTTAAGTCCTACGATGGAGTTCCATCCATCATGTCCCTATGATCTTTAGGAACCTCATGGCTATGGACGTCTGCGAAGAAAAAGAACTCACCGTTATGTGTTACTGATGAATAGTTTGATCCGTTGTGAAATGGAAGCTTTGCTGAACAAGGTGATAAACATGAAGACTTTACAAAACAGCTCAGAAGAACCACAAAATCATCCATAAGTCTACTTAATGCTTAGGTATGGTTGTTGTTCGAATTTCCTTTTTAGCTCTCTGTTACACAGCTCTTAAATATAACGAGTTTTAGGCATCTTTTATTTTAATTCTCACTTTACATTGTTAAATATTATGATTAAATTATATTAATATTCTTATCATTTTTTTAAAATTAATAAATATTATCTATTTTTTAAAATTATATTAAAGAGAGGGGTGTGGGTGAGGGTGACAGGGAGGGGGGTGACAAAGAGGGATGAGCTAGGGGGTGAGGATGAAGGGGAGGGGAAAGGGGTAGGGGTATGGGGAGCGGGAGGGCAAAAATGAGGGTGATTGAGAGAGAGCGAGGAGGGAGTGAGGGGGAGGGGTGACGGTGAGGGTGAGGAGGGGAAGAGGAGGAAAAGAGGAGGGAGGGGTGGAGTGAGGGAGGGACAAGTGTGGGGGAGGAGGAGAGGGAGAGGGAGAGTAGAATGGGAAAGGGAA
>CM021100.1:495534161-495546199 GCA_007115665.2 Sequoiadendron giganteum
ACTCCTTAACGCTTGGGTGTGTAATAATAATATAAATCTTATTGTTAGAGATTAAAGTCTTGAATTTCTTCAAGCTTCTTATGACAGCAAGGATATGTTTTTCTACAAATGTATATTTTTGTTCATAATCAGCAAGGCCTTGACTAAAGAAGGCAATTTGCTGCTCTAGATTATCATTGTTCTTCTAAAGTAGCATGGTAGAAATAAAACTAATGCTACCAAAAGCATATAGAGTAAAGTCTTTAGAGAAATCAGGATTTACCAATGTTGGGGTTGATGCTAAGGCCTCCTTAATTACTTCAAAGCTATTTTTGGCTTCTCTGGTCTAACTGAAAACTGTATTTTTCTTAAACATGGCAGTCAATGGCTGTAATAAATTCACAACATCAGGAATAAACCCTCTTATAAAATTGATTCTACCTAAAAATCTCTACAACCCTTTCTTATGATTGGGTAATGGCAGTTCAAGTATAGCTTTGACTCTTTCGGGATCAATAGGAACTCCCTGCTTTGACATTATGTGTCCCAATAGCTTACTTTCATGAACTGCAAAGATACTCTTTTTTGGATTCAGGGATATTCCAAACTCCCTTCATTTCTCAAACAATTGATTTAGATGTGACTGATATTCCTCAACATTCTTTGAGAATACCGTAACATCATTCCTATAGATCAACACAATTTTATTGATTAAAATTTGAAATGCCATATCCATGGCTCTTTGAAACGTGCCCAATTGTTGGTTTTTCACCTCTATGATGTCATTTTCAATGAGCTCTTGGATTATATTCTTAAGTTTTTGATATGACAAATTTTTATGTCCTTTAGTATGGTGATAGTCACAAAAGGCATTATCATCCCACCATGATGGTTTAAATTGACCTATATGATAATGCTTTACCTTATGAAGTTGGGGGACCTTAGACTACAAAATTTGTTTCAAGACAGATTCCAATGGTTCCCATAAGGGAGTGTAAAATCATCTTGGTGGTAAATTTATTTGAGATGCATGTCCTTGGTTGTTTTGGATGGTGTTTTTTTTTTCTCAAGGACATGTGGTGAATAATTTGATACATTTGCTCCTTTAAGGGATGAATTTGGTGTATTACCTTTGTGTCTAAAACTCCATAATTTGTATTGTGAGCCCGATACTTTTTTTTGTCATTTGAGGTACTTTGCGTGTTCTATTTTTTGTTGAGAGTTTTAAGTTCCCCTTTTACAATCAATTTATTTTTGAGGGTAATGCCTTTCTCCACAATTTTATTGAATATAGTGCAATAATGGACTCGCAATTGGTATTTTAGTTTTGTGACCAATTTTTAATGAATATGAAAACCCTTTGTGTCTCAAGTATCTCAAAAGGACATCAACTGGCCAAAATTATCCATCTTTGAAAAAATGATATAAATGACTCATCTTTCTCTTGTTTTGTATGACACTTGATGTGGCTATGGTCACTTAATTTAAATGTTATAAGAAAAATGTGTCACAAATTTATCAGCTAGTTCACCCTATGTTCTTATGCTTGTAGGTATGTGGGAAAACTATTTGAGTGTTTGTCTTGTGAGACTCCTTGGGAATAATCTCATGAGGTGTGTATGTTCAAATGCGATGTCTATGTAGTCCATGTTAAATTTCCTCACATGTTAAATTGGGCTCCCCTTTCCTCCTTACATGGTAAAATTTGGAGTAACATAATTGTGAGGAAATGGAGGCATGTATATGCTCTTGTCAAAATGGTATGGACATAACTCTCATGTTGAATAAGTTTTTTTGGTGGGTATTTGCATGATGTTGACTTGACTCTGTAGTGTAAGAAATTGATTTGTCAGGACATCAAATTGAGTCAATGTTGTGTCCATTGTGTTTGCAACTGCATTATGATATGGTCCCATGTTTGAGTCTTGCAATCCAATAGTTTGGGTGGATGAATTGGTGTTGGTCCCAAATGTGTGTGTCAGGTTTTGGTTTTGAATGTTATGAGTGAAGGACATAATTTGATTTAGTATGTCTGTAGTACAAATTGGAATATGGTTAATGTGTGGAGGATTCATATTAAATTGCAAATGTAGTGGGCTTGAACTTGTTTGACAATGAGGATTTTGAGTACCATATTCTTGAAAACATTCCCTTGTTTGTTGTTCTATAAGAGAATACTTGTAAAAGGACCTTGTGGTGATGTATTAGTTTTTAATTTCAAATTGGCATTTGGTGTGGTGTTTGTCTATGGCTTAGGTCCATTGATGTAAACCTTTCACATTTTGTTGTTTGACTTGTTTTTACCCATTGAAAGGGGATTGGACGATGAAGCACCCATAGAATTATATGATGTGCCAAATGGCTTAAAAATTGTGCTAGGGGTTTGTGTCATAGCTTGTGAGACTTTTGTTCCAAATAGTAGAGCCACATTGCCCATTGGGGTACTTTGTGATGTCCCTCCTAATGGAATGGTAGTATGTATTTGTGGGATAGTTTTATTAGGAATAGATGCATTGTGCCGTTGGTTTTGTGTAGTCTAATTGATTGATGTTTCAACTAGTGTGTTCACATCGAAATCATGAGGTTTTTTAACTCCACTTTGTAACAATTTTTGTAGGAATAATTGTGTGTCTTGTGCTACCATCTCATCTGCAAACCATGCCACACTACGATCTTGAGTTGTTGCCTCAATCTCTTCTTTAGTTAGAGGTATTTGGATGTCTTTTATTGTGAAAAATTCTAAAGGATTGGGAAATGATGATCATGCCATAGGTGTCTCATTGGATGAAGACCTAAACTTCATGTTGCTAGTAGAACTAAAAAAGGGGTCTTCATTGGTATAGTCCATTTCTTTTCTTTTTATTTATAATCTCGTTTCGACCGTATAAGAATTGCAAATTTGATGAATGGTATATGAAGTCTAATCATTGAAATGGTGGGACTAGGACTAAGTATGCAACTATGCTATGTTTTTTTGGTTTTCCACTGTATAATAAATTCCAAATGTTGATGCACTTATGGCCAAGATTAAGGTACGTAGTGACAATAAATGAAGATGAGATGTGGTAATGTCACTATGGTCCAAAATCTATGTTGTGACTAAGATTAAAGTATGCAAATGTGATTTTATAATGAAGGTTTATGTATGACCAAAGTTATGATGTGAAGACTAAGCACTTTTATGGACATAAGAAGATACTACTAAACAAACTAAGACAGTCCAAAGTACCAAATCTAATTATCAAGACCTTAAAAAGGACAAAGACTAAAGTGATGATGACTGAAAAAGTGGATGCCAAACTAGAATCATGAGTTTAAAGGACCAACTCAAATGAAAAAGATTGATTGATAAAGTGACAAGGTCAAGATAACCTAAATTTGTGAAAATGATCTAATCAAAATTCTAATAAGCCTCCTAGTCTAGATTCTATAAAAGTGTATGCAACTAATGAGTGTCCCAAGGTTTGAATTCAGGTGTATGCAACTAATGAAATGGTAACCTTAATGAAATGGAATGAAATGAATTATCTAAAATGATAAATTTTGTTATCTAATGAGATTATTAAAATCAAGAATTGATCCAAAATAAGACCACACTAGAATTTTCTATCAACTAGGAAATGTGGTTCATGGTCTATCAAATGTGTTTTATTGTCTTGCATATGTGGTGCATAAGTTTCAAAAAAAGTGGTGCTCTATTTTTTATTGCGGTTTACAGTTCGGAAGATGCGGTGAATAGTCTTTTTATCCCTAGTTTGAATGTTTTGGATTGATTTTTTGTCTTGGGTTTTTGTGAAATGTGATTTAAAACACAATAAACAATCTGAAAACAAGTCTTAGCTATTGAGTGAATTTTTTTTTTTTGAGTGTTATGTGTATGTTCAAGGTTTATTCATGTTGAAAATGAAGGTAAATTTGTAGCTTAAAACTTTTAAAAATATGTGACTATAAATATAATTAAGTATTGTTTGTCAGAATTATTTGTGTACGATTAATCTATCTAGATAAATTTTATCATTTATAGAAATAGACAAAAGATTGTAGAAGAATGACAAAACATAGAAGTGACACAACATATAAGTGCTTAAATTATTTAACCTTACAATAATACTCTGCACTTGCTGCAATAAATAGGAAATTATGAGCTTTGTAAACTCCTAAGAGTTGTCAATTACAAGAGAATAAAGATCCTCTCAAAAACCTACTCCTAGATTTGGAAAGTAGAGTTCCTCCATGTAAACACAAGACAAACAAAAGTGTTCCTAAAAGTTGGTGCCCCAAACTGAACACTTAACTGAACTTTGGTCAAGAAGATATCCTGTAAACTCCACCTCAAAGTTGTCACCCAAGAATGGGCCCACTTAACTAAGCCCTGTAAATTTATTCTCATGTAAAAAGTCTAACTGAAAGATGCCAACTTGGGCACCCAAGGTGGACCCAAGTCAATCTCTCTTAACTGAATCATATCTCTCCATCAATTTATGAAAAAAAAATGCATGATTGATCATCACAACCTAATTGAAAGTATCCACCTATTATCTATCATGCAACTAAATTCATTAGTCAAGTCAGCTAGTATACAACTGAAAATAACTACATGCCCCTAAAGATAACTGAACCATAATTGAGCTGAACTAAATTAAACTGAATTGAATTGAATTGAATTGAATTGAGCTGAATTGAATTAAATTGAATTTAATTGAATTGAATTGAATTGAATTAAACTAAACTAAACTTATATTGAACTTATACTAGATTGATAGTGCCACTTCACTCTTTTAAATATAAATCCCTATTTTTTATGAACCTAGATATGCATTACTGAAGTGTTATCAATCCTCCAAACAATTAACTAAAACAAGGTGGGTTCCACCTTTCGTGTGGGTGTCCCATGTGCTCCTATTATTTAGGATCTCATCTTGGCTGCCCCCACATGTTCCTATTATTTAGTAATAATTAAAAATGTCAATTTACATGTTCATTTCATTTGAATTTAATATCTTTCTAATCCTAGTGTTGGGAAACTCTTTCGAAGGACTTAGGAGATACATGAAATATGTTTGGGATTGCAATTAAATGGAATCCTATTCCTAATAATTCACCCCAATTTACACATGTCTAATCACAATTTTAAAATACTTCACACACATGAAAAACTTCCTATTTGTAAGGTCAATGGCTAATGGCAACAAATCAAAGGCCCAAAAATTAGAATATCCTTCGATGCAAGTGGAGGGACACTTTTAGGGGGTTAATGAAATATTCTATTTACAAGAGAGGATGGATAGGGGCCTCCAAGACTAGAAGGATGACCAAATCACCCTCTCATTAAAAAGCTACAAGTAAACAAGTAGCTTATGCCAAGCGAGGGATTTTTGTCTCATCTCAAGGGAGCCATATGGTGAGTAACTTCAAGCTATGATACTAGACCTTTGCACTCAGAATGAAACCAATAAATACTCAATCAATATGGGCAGGCCTCTAACTAATTGTCTTCTAGTCATTGCTTGGGGACTTGACACCTTGCAAGTTTCCAACAAGTCACTTAAGGATTTAACCAGCCATACTTGGGTACTTAGAATACCATGTGGGTACTTCCCCTTTATGATTGGTACTGCAACACAAAGGCTAACATTAGATTGTACTTGACTGTCACTCTACCCTTTTATATAGCAGCCCGAGGGAGAAACCGCTTTGGGTCGCGAATGAGTTCTCTGTTAGGATGTGTCTCAATAGTAGACTCTTCTAAAGGAGTATAAAAAAGCGATATAAATACAATGATTTTGATCTCTAAGATCAGATAAAAATGCGAGGAGAGATAATACACATGTATTTTCTCACACTAACAAATATTCATTAACCTTTGGAAAACAAAATGTGTCGTGTGAAAATGAAATTTGTGATATGTATTTTTTATTCCCAAGATCATATAACCTATGATTAAAGAGCATACACAGCTTAAAACACAAAACAAATTACAATATAAAGAAAAAAATTATTCTTTTTAATCCCAAATTAAAAATGTTATAAATAAAAGACACCTGCTTATTTTTAATTCCCAAATAAAAATGTTCCTACTTAAAAATCAAAGAAAAATAAAACCCTGCAAGAACATGGATTACTTGTCTCAATAGTAGTTTCTTGTCCCCATGAATTCAACAAGCTACCAACCAAGTATCAGTAACACAAAAACCTCTAATCTACCAAATAGAAAAGCATAAAATAAAAAACTACTAATTAAAACCCTAATTGATAATAACAGGCAAATGTAGCTAAAAATGTCACAGATGCGACCCACTATTCTAGAATAGATGCAACTAATCAAACTATGACTACAAAAAAATGGAAAGCAAATGGAACACACTAGATAGTGACTGTCATGAACTAAAGAGCGATTGCGATAAACCAAAAAGTGATTGTGACTCACAATTGAAACATATACAGTGAACAACCTAAAAGCTACAAAAATACTTCAAATCTAGCAAAATTTAGAAAATCCTAAAATAGAAATAATGCAATTATCCTAAAACTAAAAAGCGGAGAAATGATACAAAAAAGTGAAAATAGATTAAAATAAAATGATTTTCTATATAGTTAAGCAAATACTGCTCTTGGTGCTATGAATATTGCTTTTTGTCTTCATAAATACATCACAAAATATATTGCATGCATTGTGTTGTATCACAAATGCATCACATTGTCTCTTAAATAAATCATTCAACCTTACAGATGCGTTACAGACTTGAAACTCCAAAATTTTTTCAAATCTGGCTAGTTCATGTTGGGTTCACCACTGTAGAATAGGCAAAAATTAAGGTGAAAGACATGAATCAATAAAACTCAAACCCTAGATCCCTAAACTAACAATGAAGCACAAATAAACATAGAAACATAAAATAATGAAGAAATGTTACCCATATTCCAATGTCATGGTTGATTCACCTCCATTACATCCTTCTCCATCTTGCTTTATATTCTTGATTTCCCTCAAATTTTGAGTATGCAACAATAAGCCTAGTGATAGTGATAGATAAATATTGAAGATTGTACTGGTCTCCTTGAGTAGCATGTGTTGGAATTGAATCTATTAGGAGTAAAATGACAATAATAGGTCTATTTTATAGAAAACAAAATTTGAATGAAGGGATACGATTAAAAGCCAATATGACATGAAAATCAATTGTCAAGATTGCTTGAGAAGCAATGAAATAGGGTTAGGGAAAAATTAGGGCAAAGATAGGGCTTGGTTAAGGATGGACAGTTGAGATTAAATTATAAAATAATCAATCAAGGGTGGAAATTAAATGAGATGTAAAAAGATAAGAATTACATGGATAAAGAGGTTGACATAGAAAAATAGGTTGTTGGAGGAAATTAACATGCATGGAGATTAACTTATATTTTTTTCTTGTGAGTCTATTAATTTTTTTCTAAAAGAGACCTTTTATCTTTGACAAATTCAAGAAGATACTCTCTCTCTCTCTCTCTCTCTCTCTCTCTCTCTCTCTCTTTGTCTCTCTTTATCTCTTTCTCTCTCTCCCTCCCTCCCTCTTTCCCCACTCTTAGTCCCTCTATTAAGATGCAAGACCCATCCTACCTAGACAAATCTATCTTAGTCCCTCTATTCCTCTAACACTACCTAGATAATTCTCCCTTCATCCCTCTATCCCTCTCTACCTCATTCCAACCACCCTATGTCTCTCTCATATTCCTCTATTAAGATGCAAGACCCACCCTACCTCAAAAAATCTCTCTCAGTCCCTCTATACCTCCCACACTACCTAGATAATTCTCCATTCATCCCTCTCTACCTCATTCCCACCTCTCTCTCTCTCTCTCTCTCTCTCTCTCTCTCTCTCTCTCTCTCTCTCTCTCTATGTCCCCTCTCTCACTCTCCCTCCCAATAACTATAATATTTTAAATAATTATATTATTTAAATATACATATATTATTTATGTGTGCATATCTTGGGCATTACATTAGCTACTTTGTCTACAAATTTTCAAATTAAAAAAATAATATGATTTTTTAGTGATATTATAATCAATAAACTTTAATCAATGAAAAATATATTATATTTCTAATAAATTAAAATATTATGTTTTACAATAAAAAGATAGTTATTTTAATTATAAAAAATTTAGTATAGAAATAAAAGATAATATTAATATAATTTTAATTAGCCGATAAGCTATTTTACATGGGGGAACCCCACCGGCATTTCTAGCAGTCTAACGTAGGTGGGAACCCCACAAACTTTACGACGGGGGATATTTATCTAAATTTATATTATTCCCGCATGTGTTGTCCACCATTTACCTACAAATTTCAATACGTGCCCAAAATCAAACACAAGACATCTCAATATAATCTTTATCCTTTTGTACAGTTGCATTTCCATTTAAATTTGATCTCGAGACACGAGCTGAATTACCTATGTTACCATGTATTTATTGAAGATATGATTCGAGCTATTATTTGTTAATGTAAGCAGGATTTGTTAAAAATAGGGCGTGAATGGAAATTTAATAAGTTATTTTATAAAAAGATGTAAGAAGTAGAAGGTTGTAGTTTAAGTGGTTAATAATAAATAAAATAAAATAAAATAATTTATGTAATAATAATTTATTTCTATAATAATAATTAATGCAATAAATAAATAAAATAAATAGAATAATATAATACTTTTTTAATAAAAATAAAATTTATTTTGTAGTATAAAATCCAAATAATAAAAACAAATTATATAATAAATAATGTAAAATAAAGTAAATAATAATTGAAGTAATAAATTAAAAAACTAGTAATTTATATAATAATGTGTGTAATAATAGTTTATCTATAAAATAATTTATTTATATAATAATTTATATAATAAATAAAATAAAATAAAAAAGATTCTTTAAATAAAATAATATAATAAATTTTTAATAAAAATAAAATTTGTTTTGTGTTATAAAATCTAAACAATAAATAAAATAAAAATTATATAATAAATAAAATAAAATAAAATAGTTTATATAATAAATAAAATAAAAAAGAATTTAAGAAAAGTAATATAATACATTTTTTAATAAAAATAAAATTTGTTCTATGTTATAAAATCCAAATAGTAAACAAATAGAAAAATGAAAAAGTAAAGTTGTATAGGAAGTGTTGTTTTTGGAATGAATTGGAGAGGAGGGTAAAGAAGTAGAGAGGGAAGGATAGAGAAAGAGAGAGAGAGAGAGAGAGAGAGAGGAGGGTAAAGGGACAAAGGGAGGTAAAGAGGGATAAATGAGATAGAGAGTGGGAGGGGAGGATAGAGAAGAGAGAGAGAGAGGGAGGGTAGGGACAAATGGAGTGAGAGGGATAAAATGAGATAGGGTGGGAGGGAGAGAGGTGGGATAGAAAAGAAGTAGAGAAGGAAGAGAGATATAGAGAGGAGTGAGGAGAGAGGAGGGAGGGTAGAGAGGGATATAGGGGAGTTATAGAGAGTGGGGGGGGAGAGGAGGGTATAGAGGGAATAAGTGAGAGAGGGAGAGAAAGTAGAGAGGAAGGAGAGGGTAGAGAGGGATAGGTGAGATAGAGAAAGAGAGAGGAGGTTAAAAAAGTAGAGAGGGAAGGATAGAGAAAGAGAGAGAGAGAGGAGGGTAAATGGACGGAGGGAGGTAGAGAGGGATAAGTGAGATAGAGATAGGGAGGGAGAGAGAGATGGGATAGAAAGAAGTAGAGAAGGAAAGAGAGAGCTAGAGAGAGTGAGAGGGAGAGAGAGGGAGGGAGGGAGGGAGAGGTAGAGAGGGAGAGGGGAGTTATAGAGAATTAGAGGGAGAAGGAGAGAGGTATAGAGAGGAATAAGTGAGAGAGGGAGAGAAGTAGAGAGGGAAGGAGAGAGTGAGAAAGAAATAGGTGGGATGGAGGGAGGGATAGGTAGAGAGGGATATGTGATATTGAGAGAAATAGAGAGGGAAGGAGAGAGAAAGAGGGGGAGGGAGGGAAGGAGGAATGGAGAGGTAGAAAGGGATAGGTAATATAGATCACTGCTTTCTTCACGTCGTCCACTACTTTTCACGATCGTAAATAATATGGGCTCAGCCTATCGGCATAAGTATTGCACCTTATTGGAGTGCAAGTGCTAGTATCAAATTATGATATATTCTTAATATTAACAATGTAAAGTTAGAATTAAATTTAGAATATAAAGTTACAATTCTAATATTAGATTATAAAAATATTATGCAAAAGAAATTACATATCAGGAATAAATAATGAATAAAAAATATTAATAATAATATATTATAAATATTATTTAAGTGGGTATATTGTGAAATATCACTTTTTATGGCTATTATTTATTGATTTATAGATATGGGTACTAGAACAACTAATGGCTAAATCGGAAAAAGTGGTTTACAATTCGAGTGAGGGAGGAAAAGTTGCAAAAAATGACTTTAAGAGATTTAATATTCTGTAAAAAAATTTGGTTTAAAAAATAAATTAATAAAGGATAAAAGTATATATATTCATAATTTAAAACTAATAACTATTTGCAGAAGAATTTAAAAAAAAAAAAGACTAATATTAAGAAAATAGTATGTAGAGCTAATATACTAATTTTAAAGTACTATTTAAATATTATTTTACATCTATTTTAAGAAAAAAATAAGAAGAAAACTAAGTACTTTAGTCACATTAAATCCTTAGTTTCTAATTTTAATTCATTTATATATCTCATATATATATTATTCTATTTTTAATATACTAAATGTTTAAAATATCTTCTATCATGATATTAATAAAGGAAAACAAGAAAATAGTATAATATTTTCCACATGATAGACTTCATAAAAAAATTAGTTGAAGAGACACACACTTTGAACTTGTCCTCATGATTGACTATATTTAATTAAACTAAATTATATTTGTAAAATTATTAATTTATTTAAATAAAAAACTTAAAATTCATAATCAATGGTTATTTCAAATAATCTAAATAATGTTGCTTTTCATGGAAAATTTAGAAACCCATGTTTTTTCCTATACTAAAGCATTGATTTTCTTGTTTACTTATTTTGAAAGCACAAAGTACAACCCTACTTTCTTTGGATGCTATTATTTCAAAGATTATGGATTTTATCTTTGGGAAAGTCTATTAAAACCATATCTATATTAATATTCAAGATTCCTAAAACTCAAATTTAAGAGTTTTCTCCTTGTCACTCTCTCTCTCCCTCCCTCTCCCTCTCTCCCATCATCTCTCCCTCCCTCTCCCTCCCTCTCCCTCTATCCCTTCATCTCTCCCTCCCTCTCCCTCTCTCTCTCCGTCCTTGTCCTCTCCTCCTCCTGTCTCCATCCATCTCCTCCTTTTCTCCATCTCCTCCTCCGGTCCTTCCACCCTCACCTCTCCAGTGTCTCACCTCCTCTGTCACTTCACTCCATGTGGTCCTCCGCCGTCTCCTTCTCACCTCCTCCTTCTCGATCCACTTCCTCTCCATTCCCTCCGTCTTTCTCTCTCTCCTCTCCTCTTCCTTCTCTCCTCCACCTCCTCTCCACTGCCTCACCTCCACTTGTTCTCACCTCTTGGGTCCTCCGTTTCCACTCCCTCACTCATTCCTTTGTCCTCCTTCCGTCTCCTCCTTCCTCCGTCTCTCTTCCGCTCCTCTCCACTCACCGTCCATGCTTCCTTCCTTCCTCCTCTCCATCTCCATCCCTCCCTCGTCCATGGTCCCTCATCTCATCTCCATCCATCTCCCTCTCCTCCATCCTCACCTCCTCGATTCTCCTCCTTCCTCCTCACCTCTCATCTCCTCTCACCTCCTCTCTCCTCTCTGCCTCTCATGGTCCCCATCTCCCTCATGTCTCCCCTCCTCCATCCTCACCTCATCCTTCCCATCTCCTCTCCTCCTTCCTCCCTATCCTCTCCTCTTCGTCTCCCCCTTCCCTTTCTCCTCCACCCTCTCCATCACCTCTCCTCCCTCATCTCACCCTCACCTTCATCTCGCCCCACCCTCCTCCTCCTCTTCCCTCTTCGGCTCCTCTCCCTCCTCCTCTTCCCTCTCTCTCCTCCTCCCCCTCCTCT
>CM021100.1:495546299-495569503 GCA_007115665.2 Sequoiadendron giganteum
TATTTTTTAAACCAATTTTTTTTAAAGAAAATTTAATCTATTAAAGTTATTTTTTGCATGGAGTCATTTTTTGCAACTTTTCCTCCTTCACTCGAATTCTAAACCACTTTTTTTGGTTTACCCAATAGTTGTTCTAGTACCCATATCTATAAATCAATAAATAATAGCCATAAAAAGTGATATTTCACAATATACCCACTTAAATAATATTTATAATATATTATTATTAATATTTTTCATTAATTATTTATTCCTAATATGTAATTTCGTTTGCATAATATTTTGTTTAATTGACTGTGAATTATTAAGATATTTAATATTCTTATAATCTAATATTAGAATTGTAACTTTATATTCTAACTTTACATTCTTAATATTAATAATATCTCATAATTTGATACTAGCACTTGCACTCGAATAAGGTGCAATACTTACTCTGATAGGCTGAGCCCACATTATTTACGACTGTAAAAAGTAGTGGACGGCATGAAGAAAGTAGTGATCTATCTCACCTATCCCTCTCTACCTCTCCATCTCTCCTTCCCTCCCTCCCCCTCTTTTTGTCTCCTTCCCTCTCTATTTCTCTCAATATCACATATCCCTCTCTACCTATCCCTCCCTCCATCCAACCTATTTCTCTCTCACTCTCTCCTTCCCTCTCTACTTCTCTCCCTCTCTTACTTATTCCTCTATATACCTCTCTCCTTCCCCCTCTAATTCTCTTTAACTCCCCTATCCTTCTCTACCTCTCGCTCCCTCCCTCTCTCTCTCACTCTCTCTAGATCTCTCTTTCCTTCTCTACTTCTTTCTATCCCACCTCTCTCTCTTCCTCCCTATCTCTATCTGAATTATGCCTCTCTACCTCCTTTCGTCCCTTTACCCTCCTCTCTATCTATTTCTCTATCCTTCCCTCTCTACTTCTTTACCCTCATCTCTCTACTTCTCTCCCTCTCTCACTTATTCCTCTCTACCTCTCTCTCCTTCCCCCTCTAATTCTCTATATCTCCCCTATCCCTCTCTACTTCTCCCTCCCTCCCTCTCTCTCTCACTCTCTTTCGCTCCCTCTTTCCTTCTCTACTTCTTTCTATCCCACCTCTTTCTCCCTCCCAATCTCTATCTCATTTATCCCTCTCTACCTCCCTTTGTTCCTTTTCCGTCCTCTCTCTCTCTTTCTCTATCCTTCTCTCTCTCTCTCTCTCTCTCTCTCTCTCTCTCTCTCTCTCTCTCTCTCTCTCTCTCTCTCTCTCTCTACTTCTTTATCCTCCTCTCCAATTCATTCCAAAAATAACACTTCCTATACAAATTTACTTTTTCATTTTTCTATTTGTTTACTGTTTGGATTTTATAACACAGAACAAATTTTATTTTTATTAAAAAATTTATTATATTATTTTATTTAAATTCTTTTTTATTTTATTTATTATATAAATTATTTTGTTTTATTTTATTTATTATATAATTTTATTGTTTGGATTTTATAACACAGAACAAATTTTATTTTTATTAAAAATTTATTATATTATTTTATTTATTATTTAAATTATTTTATTTTATTTTATTTATTATATAAATTATTATTTATTTTATTTTACTTTATTTATTATATAAATTTTATTTTTATTAAAAATTATTATATTATTCTATTTATTTTATTTAAAGAATCATTTTATTTTATTTATTATATAAATTATTATTTTATTTATTTATTGCATTAATTATTATTATATAAATAAATTATTATTACATAAATTATTTTATTTTATTTTATTTTATTTATTATTAACCACTTAAACTACAACCTTCTACTTCTTACACCTTTTTATAAAATAACTTATTAAATTTCCATTGACGACCTATTTTTAACAAATCCTACTTACATTATCATGTGAAAAAGTAAATAAGAGCTCGAATCATATCTTCAATAAATGTAGCCCCCCAAAAATATGAGCTACATGGTAACATAGGTAATTCAACTTGTGTCTCGGGATCAAATTTAAATGGAAATGCAGTTGTACAGAAAGATAAAGATTATATTGAGATGTCTTGTGTTTGATTTTGGGCATGTATTGAAATTTGTAGGTAAATGGCGGACAACACATGCGGGAATAATATAAATTTAGATAAATATCCCCTGTGTAAACTTTGTGGGGTTCCCACCTATGTTAGACTGCTGGAAATGTGGGTGGGGTTCCCCCATGTATAATAGCCTATCGGCTAATTAAAATTATATTAATATTATCTTTTATGTCTTTACTAAAATTTTTGTAATTAAAATAACGATCTTTTTATTGTAAAACATAATATTTTAATTTATTAGAAATATAATATATTTTTCATTGATTAAAGTTTATTCATTATAATATCACTAAAAAATCATATTTTTTTTTAATTTTAAAATTTTGGACAAAGTAGCTAATTTAATGCCCAAGATATGCACACATAAATAATATATGTATATTTAAATAATATAATTATTTAAAATATTATAGTTATTGGGGGAAGCACAAAGGGAGGGGGAGAGAGAGAGAGAGAGAGAGAGAGAGAGAGAGAGAGAGAGAGAGAGAGAGAGAGAGAGAGAGAGAGAGAGAGAGAGAGAGTTGGGAGTGAGGTAGAGAGGGATGAATGGAGAATTATCTAGGTAGTGTGGCAGGTATAGAGGGACTGAGAGAGATTTGTCTAGGTAGGGTGGGTCTTGCATCTTAATAGAGGGAATATCAGAGAGACATAGGGTGGTGGGAATGAGCTAGAGAGGGATAGAGGGATGACGGGAGAATTATCTAGGTAGTGTCAGACGAATAGAGGGACTGAGATAGATTTATCTAGGTAGGATGGGTCTTGCATCTTAATTTTTTTTGTGTTTTAAGGTGTGTATGCTCTTCAATCATAGGTTATATGATCTTGGGAATAAAAAATACTTCTCAAAACTTTCATTTTCACATGACACATTTTGTTTTACAAAGGTTAATGAATATTTGCTAGTGTGAGAAAATACATGTGTATTATCTCTCCTCACATTTTTATATGATCTTGGAGATCAAAATCATTGTATTTGTATAGCTTTTCTATACTCCTTTAGAAGGGTCTACTATTGAGACACATCCTAATAGAGAATTGATTGGTGACCCAAAGCGGTTTTCCCTCGGGCTGCTATATAAAAGGGTAGAATGAAAGTCAAGTACAATCTAATGTTAGCCTTTGTGATGCAGTGCCAATCCAAAAGGGGAAGTGCCCAAGTAGGTTTGGTTAAAGATTTAAGTGACTTGTTGGAAACTTGCAAGGTGTCAAGTCCCCAAGCAATGACTAGAAGACAATTAGTTAGAGGCCCACCCATTTTGATTGAGTTAATTATTGGTTTCATTTTGAGTGCAAAGGTTTAGTATCACAACTTGAAGTTACTCACCATATGGCTCCCTTGAGATGAGACAAAAATCCCTCGCTTGGCATAAGCTACTTGTTTACTTGTAGCTTTTCAATGAGAGGGTGAGTTGGTCATCCTTCCAGTCTTGGAGGCCCCTATCCATCCTCTATTGTAAATACAATATTGCATACACCCCCTAAAATTGTCCCTCCACTTGTGTCGAAGGAGATTCTAATTTTTGGGCCTATGATTTGTTGCCATTAGCCATTGACCTTACAAATAGGAAGTGTTTTATGTGTGTGAAGTATTTTAAAATTGTGATTAGACATGTGTAAATTGGGGTGAATTATTAGGAATAGGATTCCATTTAATTGCAATCCTAAACATATTTCATGTATCTCCTAAGTCCTTCAAAAGAGTTTCCCAACACTAGGATTAGAAAGATATTAAATTTGAATGAAATGAACATGTAAATTGACATTTTTAATTATTCCTAAATAATAGAAACATGTGGGGGCATCCATGAAGATTTCCTAAATAATAGCAGCATATGGGATAACCACATGGAAGGTGGAACCCACCTATTTTTAGTTAATTGTTTGGAGGATTGATAACACTTCAGTAATGCATATCTAGGTTCATAAAAATTAGGGATTTATATTTACAAGAGTGAAGTGGCACTATCAGTCTATTATAAGTTCAATATAAGTTTAGTTTAGTTTAGTTTAGTTTAATTGAATTGAATTCAATTGAATTCAATTCAATTCAATTCAAGTTAGTTCAACTCAATTATGGTTCAGTTATCTTTAGGGGCATGTAGTTCTTTTCAGTTGTATACTAGCTGACTTGACTAATGAATTTAGTTGCATGATAGATAATAGGTGGATACTTTCAATTAGGTTGTGATGATCAATCATGCATATTTTTTTCATAAATTGATGGAGAGATATGATTCAGTTAAGAGAGATTGACTTGGGTCCACCTTGGGCGCCCAAGTTGGCATCTTTCAGTTAGAGCTTTTACATGAGAATAAATTTACAAGGCTTAGTTAAGTGGGCCCATTCTTGGGTGACAACTTTGGGGTGGATTTTACAGGATATCTTCTTGACCAAAGTTCAGTTAAGTGTTTAGTTTGGGGCACCAACTTTTAGGAACACTTTTGTTTGACTTGTGTTTACATGGAGGAACTCTACTTTGCAAATTTAGGTGTAGGTTTTTGAGAGGATCTTTATTCTCTTGTAATTGACAACTCTTAGGAGTTTACGGAGCTCATAATTTCCTATTTATTGCAGCAAGTGCAGAATATTATTGCAAGGTTAAATAATATAAGCACTTATATGTTGTGTCACTTCTATGTTTTGTCATTCTTCTACAATCTTGTGTCTATTTCTATAAAAGATAAAATTTATCTAGATAGATTAATCATACACAAATAATTCTCACAAACAATACTTAATTATATTTATAGTCACATATTTTTAAAATTTTTAAGCTACAAATTTACCTTCATTTTCAACATGAATAAACCTTGAACATACACATAAAACTCAAAAAAATAAATTCACTCAATAGCTAAGACTTGTTTTCAAATTGTTTATTATGTTTTAAATCACATTTCACAAAAACTCAAGACAAAAAATCAATCCAAAACATTCAAACTAGGGATAAAACCACTATTCATGTCATCTTTCGAATTCTAAACCGCAATCAAAAAAATAGAGCACCACTTTTTTTGAAACTTATGCACCACATATGCAAGACAATAAAACACATTTGATAGAACATGAACCACATTTCCTAGTTGATAGAAAATTCTAGTGTGGTCTTATTCTGGATCAATTCCTGATTGTAATAATCTCATTAGATAACAAAATTTATCATTGTAGATCATTCATTTCATTCAATTTCATCTAGGTTACCATTTCATTAGTTGCATACACTTTTGTAGAATCTAGACTAGGAGGCTTATTAGACTTTTGATTAGATCATTTTCACAAATTTAGGCTATCTCGACCTTGTCACTTTATCAATCAATATTTTTCATTTGAGTTGGTACTTTAAACTCATGAGTCTAGTTTGGCATCCACTTTTTCAATCATCATCACTTTAGTCTTTGTCCTTTTTAAGCTCTTGATAATTAGATTTGGTACTTTGGACTATCTTAGTTTGTTTAGTAGTCTCTTCTTAGGTCCATAAAAGTGCTTAGTCTTCACATCATAACTTTGGTCATACCATAACCTTCATCATAAAATCACATTTGCATACTTTAATCTTAGTCACACCATAGATTTTGGACCATAGTGACATTACCACATCTCAGTTTCATTTATTGTTACTTCATATATTAATCTTGGGCATAAGTGCATCATCATTTGGAATTTATTATACATTGGAAAACCCAAAAAACATAGCATAGTTGTATACTTAGTCCTAGTCCCACCATTGCAATGATTATACTTCATCTACCATTCATCAAATTTTCGAGTCTTATATGGTCGAAATGAGATTATAAATGAAAAGAAAAGAAATGGACTATACCAATGAAGACCCATTTTTTATTCCTACTAGCAACATGAAGTTGAGGTCTTCATCCGATGAGACACCTATGGCAAGATCATCATTTCGAAATCCTTTAGAAATTTTCACAATAAAAGACACCCAAATAGCTCTAACTAAAGAAGAGATTGAGGCAACAACTCAAGATGGTAGTGTGGCATGGTTTGCAGATGAGATGGTAGCACAAGACCCACAATGATTCCTAAAAAAATTATTACAAAGTGGAGTTAAAAAACCTCATGGTTTTGATGTTAACACACTAGTTGAAACATCAATCAATCAGACTACACAAAACCAAGGACACGATGCATCTATTCCTAATAAAACTATCCCACAAATACATACTATCATTCCATTAGGAGGGACATCACAAAGTACCACAATAGGCAATGTGGCTCCACTATTTGGAACAAAAGGCTCACAAGCTATGACACAAACCCCTAGTACAATATTTAAGCCATTTGGCACATCATATAATTCTATGGGTGCTTTCTCGTCCAATCCCCTTTCAATGGGTAAAAACAAGTCAAACAAAAAAATGTGAAAGGTTTACATTAGTGGACCTAAGCCATAGACAAACACCACACCAAATGCCAATTTTAAATTAAAAATTAATACATCATCACAAGGTCCTTTTACAAGTATTCTCTTATAGAACAACACAAAAGGGAATGTTTTCAAGAATATGGTACCCAAAATCCACATTGTCAAACAAGTTCAAGCCTACTACAAATGCAATTTAATATGAATCCTCCACACATTAACCATATTCCAATTTTTACTACGGACATACCAAATCAAATTATGTCCTTCACTCATAACATTCAAAACCAAAACCTGACACATACATTTGGGACCAACACCAATTCATCCACCCAAAATATTGGATTGCAAGACTCAAACATGGGACCATATCATAATGCAATTGCAAACACAATGGACACAACATTTAATTAATTTGATGTTTAACAAATAAAATTCTTACACTACAAAGACAAGTTGACATCATGCAAATACCAACAAAAAAAACTTATTCAACATGAGATTTATTTCCATACCATTTTGACAAGAGCATATATATGCCTCCATTTCCTCACAATTATGTTACTCCAAATTTTACCAAGTATGGAGGAAAGGGGAGCTCAATTTAACAATTGAGGGAAGTTAACATGGCATGCATACACATCGCATCTGAACATACACACCTCATGAGATTATTCCCAAGGATTCTCACAAGACAAACACTCAAATGGTTTTCCCGCTTACCTACAAGCATATGAACGTAGGATAAACTAGCAGATAAATTTGTGACACATTTTTCGTATAACATTTAAATTAAGTGACCATAGCCACATCAAGTGTCATAAAAAACAAGAGAAAGATGAGTCATTTATATCATTTTTTCAAAGATAGATAATTTTGGATGGTTGATGTTATTTTGAGATACTTGAGAAACAAAGGGCTTTCATATTCATTCAAAACTTGGTCACAAAACTAAAATACCAATTACAAGTCCATTATTGCACTATATTCAATAAAATTTTGGAGAAAGGCATTACCCTCAAAAATAAATTGATTGTAAAAGGGGAGCTTAAAACTCTCAATAGAAAATAGAACACCCAAAGTACCTCAAATGATAAAAATAAGTATTGGGCTCACAATACAAATTATGGAGTTTTAGACTCAAAGGAAATACACCAAATTCATCCCACAATCACCCTTAGAGGACTTAATGCATCAAATTATTCACCACATGTCCTTGAGAAAACAAAAAACACCATCTAAAACAACCAAGGACATGCACCTCAAATAAATTTCACACCAAAATGAAAATACACTTCCTTATGGGAACCAATTGAATCTGTCTTGAAACAAACTTTGTAGTCTAAGGTCCCCCAACTTCATAAGGTAAAGCATTATGATACAGGTCAGTTTAAACCATCATGGTGGGATGATAATTCCTTCTGTGACATCATAAAGGTAAACAACCAACAACTTGCCTCCAATAGTTACCATACCATTTTTAAGAATCCTTTGCATGATCATGGGATAGGGAAAGTCTCCAATTCAGTTATAAATACCAATGATCAAGCTAACTTCATCCATGTTGCCTATGACTATACTATAAATAATATTTGAGTCATGGATAACCATGCTAATACCATTACCATCAAGAAGCCACTAGAATGTGCTGCCATAATGTGATGAGCCAAGGTGACCATACAAGGTGCTCCCCCTAAACAACAACAAATATCCCAATATCACCTCTTAGAGAACCTGGGGAAGACACCTACTTAGATATCTATCCTTGAGTTACTTTTCATATCTCTTGAACACAAAGCTATTCTTAAGAAAGTGTTGCAATAAAATTTTATGCCTACCGACCTTGATGTTAACTAATTCTATAAAATGGTTGGATAATTATCCAACACTCACTAGGTCACCTTTCCTAACCAAGACTTATCTTCACAAAAATCCAACCACAATGACCCTTTGCACCTAGAAGTCTACATTAATAAAAAATAAATTAGATGAGTCATGGTAGATGGTGGAGCTTGATTTTTTGTACAATAATTGGTTATGACATTAGGTTTCTTTGAAACTTGTGTGGATTCCTCAAAGAGCATTATCATAAAGGCCTACGATGATGCATCACTCTCTTCCAAGGGTGTTATATTGCTACCTATCAGAGTTGGGCCCAACTATATTGGATACCACATTCCAATTATTCGACCTGGATCTCCCCTATAACATCCTCTTGAGTTACCATGGATTCATTCTATGAAGTTCATCTTATCCACAAACCATCAATGCTTAAAAGTTTCCCCAAATTGGCATTGAAATCACAATAGCTAGTGATTTAATCCTTTCTAATACTTTAATAATTTGTGAGGGATTACTAAATTTCAAGTGCCTATTAATCAACAAGATTCATCCATCTCATCATGTTACATTGATCCATCTTCTGTGGTGAAATTGTCTACTTCGTTCAATGCACCTTCTAAAACCAAGATCTAGATCCATGACATGGGATGTGGAGGCTATTGTATGGACAATTAATTTTGTGCTAAGAATTCATCCATATGTGAAAATTTTAATACTGTTAATGATATACAGGCTTGCAAGAACGATGTTAAGTTTGCTTCAAATATTTGTGAAAATAAGTAAATAGATTGTTCTATCTAGATTGACACATTTTAGGATCCCGATGACACCTCTATATTTTCCATATATTCTCATGATCCTATTCATGATCATCCATCTTCATCTCATTACTATTTTCCTTCCACTCCATCTTCTGACCCATCATCTTTCCATTTTGACCATCCTGGGTTAGGGTATGCATCCCCTACCGTTGCATCTACTAAGCCTTCTTCCCAACTCATTAAGGGTTTGCAAGCTTCCTTTGATGTTAACAATGCCAAAAATTCTAGTCCCAGAGAATCCATTGAGTGTATCACCATTCTCTTTAATGAACCACACATTCTTGTCACCTCACCTGTCTCATCAATCTCATCCATCTCACTCACACCCCCCCACCTCATAAATATGGACCAACAAATAGCACCTCAAGAAAATAACAAGGATAAAGCTCAAGAATCAAAGGAGAAAGTTTCTTCTTCAAAAGGAGATCTAGAATCAAAAGAAAGAATAGAAAGAAAGAAAGATCAAGAAAATTCCTCTAGTCAAAATTAAAAGATATTGGGAAAATAGAAGATAAAAATAAAAGCCAAGAATGAAAGTAAGAAAAAATTGATATCCAATTATGCCTCTTCATAAAAAATAAGTGGGTCCATCTACCAAATTAGAATGTCAACAAAAAATCTCTTTGATGCAAAGTCTCCATCCTCATCACATTCACTCAATCCATACACTCTATTAAATCCATCCATATATTCGCATCCATCATATCACTCCATCTCCCTTGGTGATGTTCTTCGATGGACCTTTGATGATGACCCCTTAATGTACTATAACTTAGTGGTCACCCAAGATCCTTTTCATATGAATCCTGATGGCCCATGTAGTTTGCACAATAGGAATCATACCCTAGCTCCCTTCATTCACCATATTAGTCACCCTATGCATCCATCATTCACACCCTTCATTTAGATTATATCCCTTTGTCCAACATGGTCATCCAGATTTTAGCTTAATTAGTTGGGTACATACATTGTAATGGTAGTATATGGGTCTAGTGCATATTAGCTTTCAACTCTAGAAGGTGAACAAGGACCATGCGTAATTGGTCTTGTCTCCATCATCTACCATCATTCTATTTAGTTTTTTTCCCTTGCTCATAACAGATTCACCTTCACACTTTCTCACATCATCCATAATAACATTTTGTTGTCCTTCCCATAGACTATAATAATTGATATTTCACATGTATTCACCTTCCATATCCATCCATAATAAGGATTATTTGATCACATCCCTAATAAATTGATCCTATACCTAACTGGGGGTAAGTACTTTACTCATGTCTTGAATGGATTGTAGACTTGGTATCAAAGGTCACTATATCAAAAATCCAAAAAATTAGAAAACCTCAAAAATCTAAACAATTCAAAAAACATGTTAAAACTCCAAAAACATTAAAATATTCCAAAAATCTAAAGCGGTCCAAATAACCTTCAAAATCTCAAAAACAAATTCGGTGTCAAGTCATGTTGGTCAAAGTTCATTGAACTAGATTTCCACTATGTATAACATAAACAAGTCCATCAATTGATGAGCCCCTGACATACTAAGTCAGCCCTTTAGGGTCTGTCAAATAAATTCAATCATCATGAATAATAAAATTATCTATGGTCACATAAAGTTGAACTATAATGTATTTGTGCATTGCTATGTAGGAAAGGCCATCTTTGTGAAACCCCTGAGGCACTAAGTCAATCCTTTAGGGTTTTTCAAGTCAGACACTATTTGTAGCATAATCAATCAGACACTTTGATCAGACACAAGTAACTATCTAAGTCTTAATCAAATCATGAACCAACGGACTAATTATTCAAATAGTATTCAAACCAAATCAGTCAATTGCCTAATCAATCAAACATAAAAAAATAAAATCAATGATCTTATATAAGAGGTGGCATTGTTGAAACTAGAATCAAATTGTTATACGACTTACCTCATTTCTTAAAACTAGACCAGATCCTACCTTGTCTTATATAGGATGTGTCCTTCTTGAAATTAGACATTGTCATTATTTTCCTTATAAAAGTGGTTGCATGATTGAAACTAGACTAGATGTCTTATATGACATGTTTCCTCTCCTAAAACTAGATATTGTCAATCCATCAACCCATCAATCAGTCAATCAATAAATCTCATCAAATCCTATTAGCAAACAAATATTGGAAACCAATCTAAATGGTTGTATTTTTTGGTCTAGTTTATCTTTTATTTTTTTATTTTATTTTCGGTCATGTTATTAGCCACCTTGGGGATGTTCCAAGAAGGATTTACAGGAGTGATTATGTCTCATGACTTTATTTTCTTTAAATTATTTTTTGTGGTTTTCTTGAGAAAAATACTGGGGAAACCATTTTCCTAGTATGAGTCATGAAATTCCTTGTTTGTTATCTATCTTTTTTAAAAGTGGATAAGTTTTCACACCTTGGTCTATGTCATACCATGGTGTTTATTGTCCATTTTTCAATTTTTTAATGCCAAATTATGATTACATGCATAGCCTAGCATATCGTTGTCAAAATATCAATCTTTCTTTGTCTCCACTAACTCCACACTAACACTTCTTCTATCCACATCTTGATGGTGTCCTGTGCAATACAAAAATATCATGCATACATAATCATGTTAGAAGCATGTAGGCGTCATCATAAACATATTAGTTCATCCATATTGCATAAGAAAATACAAAATGTTGATAGAATTTCATTATAGGAATCATTTATGTATCCACATAGGCACTGCATGTCATAATCATATCATATCATCTTGAATACATAATTACTTAAGCATACATCATGTTGTATATAAATAAAATTTATATAACATGAAAACCATACATCATGTTGCAAATACATTAAATTTGCATAACATGAATAGAAATCATACATAGCATCGCATATATCATTGCATCCATAATCATCGCATAATAATCATAATACAACCATAACATCATAATGATTAAGTGTATAAGTATAAAAAATACATTAGGCATCTATAATGCATAATAATATATAAAATCATCACATAATCATATAAAATACATAAAACATCATAATGCATCCATCATATGAAATAAAAAAATGCATATAACATAAGGCAATAGCAGGGATAAATTTAAGAACCCCGCCCCTTGGCGAAGATGTAAAATCCTTGAAAATATTGTATACTTCCTGATAAAATATTAATTTTATTGGCAATTTTTTTTGTTTTTGAGGAAAAAATAACTACAATTGGTGAAACTTTTGTAATCGCTAGAAGTCTATGGAAAATCCTAGCGAATTGCATTCTTTTTAAAACCAATAAAATATTTTCATTAGCGATTAAAACCTATTTTCAAACCAATAAAATATTTCTATTGGTGAATTAAACATGTTTTCAAACCAACAAGATATTTCTATTGGTGAATTAATGCTATGCTCAAACAAATAAAATATATTTGTAGGTGATTCAAAAATGTTTCCAAACCAAAAAATATATTTTCATTGGTGAATTAAACCTATTTTCAAATCAATAAAAAAAACCATTGGTGAATTAAACATAATCTCAAACCAATAGAGGGTAAAAACACAAAGTTGTGTCACACTTTATAAAGGAAACGACCCACGGTGATCCAACTTTTAAACTTGAATCACTAAAAAGTGGCATATATGTTTTGAAATTTGAAATGACATAAACTATTATAATGTGTATTTTTTAGTATATTTTATGTTGGTATTAAAATAGTTTTTAATAATTTAACACTATAATTTATTTGCTGATAAAATGTTGAAAAATGAAGTTGTATGGGACGTCAAACTTTTAATAGTAATTTAATAACCAACCAAATGAATTAACAAGTACAATTCATTCACCATACAAGTACGAATCAAGTACAACTCAAGTACAATACAAGTACAAATATAATACAATACAAGTACAACTCCAACATCACTGACATAGGTCACATTACTTCTAGACATAAAGTAGATCAAGTATGTTCACAGAACCATACATATAAAACAATTAACAACAGTTATCCTAGATAGAGTGTCATCGCAAGGTTTGTCATGAGATCTCCTCTAGGCATTCTTCATAGGCTCCGGCACAAGTAATCCTGGTGGCCTCAACCGAATCTCGGCACTCATACTCACTCATGCGGAATCAACTACCTCTCGCAAGGACAGGATAGTTGATCTTGCCATTCCAGGCCTTCTCACTCATCCCAAGTCTAAACAAGCCCTTGTCTCTGTGAGTGAGGATTAAATTATCTTGATTAATGTGAAGTTAGTCCTAATCTTCTAAGTACATTATTTTAATTATCACTTATTTAAATCACTTCTAAAGGTTATGCAGTTTACCTCTTTGGGCTCTAGCACCTAACAAAAGCCACTCTTCTATTCGACAACACACACCCAAACAATCCACCAAGGGAACCACAAGTGCATACCAACTAGGCATCATAATCCACTCCAACACAAGGAGGATACAAATAATAGAAACTCACTCCAAACATCTTGGAGGAAACAATCACATAGTCCACTCCTTTCACAGAAGGTACCCAATATCTCACTCCAAACATCTTGGAGGCAACAACACATAGTCCCTTCCTTTCACAGGAGATACAAAAGATCTAACTCCAAACATCTTGGAGGCAACAACACATAGTCCACTCCTTTCACAGGAGGCAACAAGATGAAACCACATAACAAGGTCACTCCATACAAGGAGAAACAGATCCCATAATCTGCTTCTAAACCAAGGAGGTGCAAACATCCCCGTTCATGAAAACCGGGTAAAACTAAAAAGAAGCCATGCACTACCCAAGGGAAAACAACTGGATGGCCTAAAGATTCAACAACCCTTATCCTCTAAGTTCTTCTGGAAGACTTATAATTCAGGACTAACACTAAATCCTAAACCAACAATGCAACTTGATGACATAGCAACAAAAGCATTCAAGTCATGAATCAAATCTAATATTTGGATTTCCTAAATCCATACTCATTCAATAGGTAGTGTTGACAAGTCAAAGACACTATAACTAGATCATCTAAAATAATCATAACCCCTATTTCCCTTTTCATTATGGAAATCTAAAACAATTAAACTTACTTCCCTTTACTGAATACAGAGAATTAAATCCTTTAAGATAATCATGAGGAAGATAGTACTTTTGGATATACTAAATCCATATCTCTTTCATAATCCAATCACAATGTTTCAATTAATCTAAATAGAAATTAATAAATAACATAATTGATTGTCTCATCAGTAAAACAACTTCTTAATTTTACTTTTGAATCGACACAAATCCGTGCAAATAAACTCTTTCCATTTCCTAACCAAATCTTACATCTCATTCAATTTTCTATTTAAAACATTCAGTCACTTTAATATAATAACATATTGTTTCTCTATCCATTTAAAAACATGCAAATTTCATCAATGTATAAAAAATATCTTTTGGCTTATCAATTTGACCACGCATTCATATTGTTTCTAATTAAATCTCATTAATTAAAACAAACATTTAAATATAAATATTTTTATAATTCTTCAATATATTTAAATATCTTTTTTCTTATCAATTTTGACCATACATTCAAAACTTATCTTTTAAATTCTTCATGCAAAGCTAAATTACACGCACTTAAATAAAACAAGGTAACTACTAATTGAAAATACTCATGGATATATATATACATCTCAATATATTTTCTTCAATCATATTAACAAGATAAAAAAAAATTCTTTTAAATCAAATAATTAATTCTATTAAAAAATATATTTCTCTATACATTTTCTACACATACTAATAGTTTCTTTTAGAACACTAATAATACCCAATTTGCAAACAACGGAATAAAATGATAAAATATTATTTATTCTCTCAAATGGATATATGCTTTCAATATATACTAAATATAAATTAATATATTTAAATATATTTAATCATTAACATATTTTCTATTCTTTACAGAATATCAAATTGTTTAATTCAAAATAAAATATCCCTTATCATCAATATTCCAAAATATAAATATATTTTTCCAATTAAATCAAATTAATAATTGGACCTTTTACATATGAATTTAAATTCCACAATTAAATTTTAAATTATGCATTCTTTAAATCAAATATTTAACTCCTTCAATTAAACTTTAACATGCCATTTTAAAATAAACAATAATTTCTCCATACGTTTATAATTTTAATTCCACTAATCTAATATACAAATTTTATTTAAAATAATATAAATAAATATAATACTTTAGTATTATAAATTATAATATAAAATATTATTAAATAATATTGTAATATTATAATAACAATAGCTAAAATATTAATATTTATAAATATCAATTTATTATTATTTTATTTTCAGAATAGCCATGGGAAAATAACTTAACACTAGTCTCATGTTTTATGCATAACTCAAAAACTATAATCTGGGTATTTACGATTTTTCGACAAGGATAGGAAAATTTCAATGTACAAAAACGCTTTAGAAGTGAAGTTATAGGCGATGTAACCAGACCATTTTACCATGAAAATATAACTATACTACAGATTTTAAAATCTGTTTTTTAATAATAAATAGAAGGTTTCATTTTCTAAAAACATTCTAAATGCATTGTTCAATCTCTATGTTTGATTTCAATAACAACAAAATCGATTTGCCCAAATAATTTAAATTCAACTAAGGTTTTCACAATTTTCACTCAAGAATTTTCACAAGCAAAGGCTGAAAATTTGTTTAATTCTTTTTTTCTAATATCAAATCTATTTTCTAAAACAGATTTAACAAAAAAATCTTTAATCATTACTATTTTAAAGAAGAACAATCAAGAACAATAAAACACAAAGAGGAAAACCTGGTACAAGAAGCTACAGGAAGAGATGAATTTCTGATGCAAGCCTCCTCCAAAGATTTCCTGAATTTTCTTCAATCCTCTAATGAATCCAATCCAAAATCTAACAAATGCAAACAATCTTTCCTTCAATCAATTCCACAATCAAACTTTCTTCAAATCCTTGTGCAAATTTTTCAAAATTTCTTCCCTGCTAGAAAAATGTCTTTTTTTTGTAAAAGATTTTTCTGCCCTAAAATTAAAACATGTATTCTTTATAAATCAACAATATCTAATACAACCCTAATTCACATTACATGCAAATTAGATATTTCAATTTCAATTTCAAATTTCAATTTCAATTTCAAATAATAAATTAATTTCCAAAATTGCAACCAATTTCCCAAATAAACATTTAATTACAATTTTCAATGTAATTCCCACATGTTGAAATTAAATTCCAAAATTAATTTTAATTCTTTTATTTCCTTTCATTCTCTTGCATCACGTTTAATTAATTAATTTAACTATTTAATAACTAAACTCAACCCCCTTGGATTAAATTTATTTAATTAAATAATTTAAATATAATTAATTAATTTAAATATAAACTTTTATCCACATTGCATTATTTAAATTAAATAATCATCAACATGATTTAAATGCAATTATTCGAAATATCTATTTTCTAATCAAGAATTCTTCATAATTAAATAACATCAAAGCAAGACCAGACAATGACTCGACACACACAATTGACTACACACTAAGGCTAGGGTGTAAACTTGACACATGTTACCTAGCTACTATCTCCCGTTCAACTTAACTATTGGATCGACACGCTCAAACCTGTGAAACCAGGTGGAGTCGGTGTTATGTACCTGCAATCCTGCAACCAAGTAAACAACATCATACAATATATCCAGCATATAATACACACCGTGAAGAAGGAATTACGGATTCATAGGGCGCTCGCAAGCGAGTGATGCAAAACTATCCTCTTCACCAATACACTCATCGAAACTGACACTTCCATCATAATCCAGTAATCTCATAATAACATCTCATGTTAACTCTACAACATCATTAATCCATAATGCATGTGAAACAATAATCAGTTAACTAAATCCCACAATAATAGTTGTCACTAAATAATAGCGATCAAAACATCATAACAAAATGTATCCAGTATCAAAGTAATTGCAAACAAACATAGCATAAAACAATTTGAACAAGAATCAAAACGGAGGGGTATTACACATCAATATAACCCACAATCGTTCAATGATTTTTTTATGGATGATTGTAGTTGTATTCTTGAAGCAACTGCCTAAAGCACTAAACTTGTGAATTCAAGCCTCAGAAATAACACTAGAACCATTAGATTTCCAGAAATAAATGGTTGAAATTTTATTACTTATTAAATCACTTACAGTCATGAACTCAAAAATAATATTTTATTCTTGACAAGCTACAAAAATTGAAGGTTTCTTAAGTTATGACTTAAGCCTTTGGAGTCATCATTGTGATCGACCCCTCGACCTAGACATTTACCAATTGCATGGATTGTCAAAGTCAGGTGACAAATATTTTCTCACGAAAATCAATGGTTGAGATCAGTGATTACCTATCGGGTGACTCCTGTAGGCCCGCACTACTAAGAAGGTGATATCATTAGTTTTATGTGGTAATGCAAGATTATGTGATCTTTCCTCAGTGGGACCTAGCTTCAACTCATGGTTAATGGTCTAAAAGGAATCAATGGTTAGCGCTAAGTTCATCAAAGATCAACAATTATTGCAAGATGGATGACTGTAGATTCATTCTGGAAGAAAATGTCTGAAACACTAGACTTGTGAATTCAAACCTTCTGAATAATTCCAGAACCATTAGATTTAAAAAAAAAAGGTTGACGTTTATGACTCATTTTTTTTGGAGCAATATTGTCACATCAAGTGGTGAATCAAATGTTAAGTGTTGAGTATTTGATGTGATTGTATTCATTCTAACTTCTATATATACTTCACCAACTTGATGTTCTTCATATCATTTATAATATATTTGGGTTTTCTTTCTTTCTTCTCTTTTCTCAATTTAATTGTGATATGGATTCTTCATGGCATGTCATTCTACCCAAATGTTTTTAGGAGAAAAGAATCGATGATGCATACGACAAAGAAAAGCTAGGTATGTTTTTTATAATTCCTTGTGTGTAGGTTTAGGATGCTATAAGAATAATTATGGGTAGGGAATGGCTTGAGAAAAACCCTCGTGATCTACATTTTGAGGTAACTTTATATTTCTTGTCCAATTGCATGTACATTTTTCTCGATAAAGATTTGGTGAACACATTGGCAATACGTTATTTGTAGCCTTTCATTAATTTTATTTCTTCACTGGAGTTGGCACTAGGCATTACAATTTTTAAAGTGGGTTAACACCTATTGGTGGAATCTTATATAAAGTGGAATTGAATGCTTCTACAACGCGGGCTCTTGCCCTTGTTAATATGAGATGTGGTCTGCTATATGATACGAAAAAATGAATCATTAAAGAGTCTGGAGTTTTGGAGGAAAGTTTGGATGATTCCCTTTTCTTTCCTATTGTTAATTTGTTAAATTGAATTCACTTTTTTCTCTAACACCCAATTAAGGGCCTTTGCTATTGTTAGATATTTTTTTAGTAGTGAATTGTGTCTATATTTTATTATATAATGTAATAGTTCCTGTAATATGTATTTTGTGACTAGTTTTTTGTCATTGTTAGTGGATTTTTTTCTAGGATGGCTATGTAGTATGTACTTCAGCCTTCAACTACTTAAATTAAAATACTTTTTGTGTCTCCATTCTTGTAAATCCTTTTTTCTTTGTTCAATATAAAACTGTGGCTTTTAAAACTAATAGTAATTATCAACATATAGTTTTGATCATAAGTGACTGAAATTTATTGTGACTTATTACTGGACATTGATAGAAAATGATTAAGCTACAATAAGTTATTTATTTCTCTTTTTAATGCTTTGAAGTACTTTACTTCCCATTTAACTCTCAATATTTTTATCGATTTTTTCATATCTACCAGATTTTATTTCATTAAAGAAAATATGGTTATGGTACCATAGATTAATGCCATATGTACATCCGGAGTACATATGCCTTGAAGTACTCTACCTTTCATTTAATTCTAAATATTTTTATTGATTTCCCTATATCCACCATATAGTCTTTCATTGAACAAAATGTGTATGCAATACAATAGATTAATGTCATATGTACTTGGGAAATCTTTAAAATATTCAAAATTAGGTTACTCTTCTAATCAAAAGTGAGAAAATTGTTTGAATTGATCGCTTGATACTAAAAAATGGCAGAAAGTATGGCACATGGCATGTGCTTTATTTTTATTGATTTCTATCTTTTTAATCAATTTTTCATATATCTTCGAGAATGACTTTCTTTGAAGAAAGTGTGGTTTTAGTACTGCGGATTAATTCCATATGTACATCCGAAGAGATTGATTAGATAGTTTGATATTGAAAACTACATGAAATACTATATATTATTATGCCATTAATCCAATGATCAATTGAAACAAGATTTGTAATGATTTCATATCATTTTAGTGCCGATTTTGACAACTTACAGTGTGAGGTATAGTTTGGATTCATCCAAATTCCAAATAAAATAAACATTGTAACTGTAAATGTAAGACTTAAGTTACATGGTTAAGTTAGTTTTTTGGTTTGTGCAAAAATCATTATACCCAACCTCACATGACTCATGAGTAAACATGGATGGGGATGGTAGTGGTATTGGTGGCTCATAAATAGGGATAGTGGGCACAACTAAAATCATTTATAGAAGGCTAAATGATTTATTATTGAGTCGAATGTTCTGAATTATTGAGTGTATTGTATTGAGAATATGATAAATGTAGAACCATATTCAAGATCCCAAGATGCAAACCATGGTCGACAAGCCATGCGGTTTGAGAATATGGTTTGTATTGTCACCAGCAACAAAACTAGCTAGTGGCCCATCAACTTGGAATCAATTATGTCTGATATAAAATGAAATGTGTCATTTATACAAAATAAGAGCTTGAATTCTCTAATCATCTTTAAACAGCTATGTAATAATGTAACATTGTAATTTATTGGTAATAAAATAAATGTTTGTGTTATTCTTTGGTATTCATTTATAGTAAATAATAATTTTGTGTTTACAATATCTATTCAAATTATACAACTAATGTAAATGGAATAAAATAATAGAATGAAATATTCAATCAACTTAGAAAAATCATTTTTTTTTCCTTTAAGAGATTAAATATTGTCTATTTATGAAATATTTGCATGCAATTTTTTAAAAATAAAGTAATACAAATGAAAAAATAAAGTTCCCATCAACTTGAAAAAAACCACTAAAATTTGACACTCTTGCTAGGATTTTTTTTAATTTTATTGATTTCTAATTTTTTGTTGACTTGTTCTCCAAGTTCCTGTGACGCCCTGCCACACAACCCTAGAGGATATTGCAAACAACTACTTAAATAGGCTATTTTTTTTTGTTTAAGTACAATTAATATACAAGTTCGCTTCCCAATGCAACCATCCCCTAAGGTTACGAGACTGAATCTACTTAACAAACCACAACAACAACATGAATATAAACCATGATAATTATTTAGGCAATAATTAAACACATACATTCCAATTAAGATAAATACATCAAGCACACTAGATAACTTTGAAACTCATTTATCCATAATTAAATATTACAACTACTACTCTCATTCCCCGAATGAGGCAATTCTAATAAATCAGGTTATAGTTACAACTTCCACCTCGATAACAAATGCGGGGTAAAATAAAAGATCCAACTGAAATGAAACAATGCAAGAACTAAAACTGAATCCAATGAGCTCTCCAACTGGAAGTATCGTCCACAAGAACATGAAGAAATAACCCAACGGATTTAGGTGCATGCCACCCAACCAAGTGGAACCAAAAGGCCCACCTCCCGTGCTAGGAGATAGTAACAAGGAACCCTAACCAAGACCATCTACCACTAGACACAAGCTAACACAACTGAACCAAATTGAATCCACCGATCACATGTACAACACAAGTACAACTCATATACCACGTATGTACAACAAAGTCCAACTCAAGAGCATCATAAGTACCACACAAGTACAGCTCTACATGGCCTCATTGCTTCCAGAAATAAAGAAAAACAATTATGTTAAGAGAACCATACACATAATAATTGAATACCAACTATGGTCACATCAGGTATGTTAAGGAAACCATACCCTAAACAAGTACCAACTATTGTCCTAGAAAAAGTGTCATCACACAGCTCGCATGAGTTACCCACTGTGGATCTTCCTGGGCTCTGGCCCCCATAATGGGTTATCCTAGTGGCCTCTACCAATCCCCAACCGTCATACTTACTAATGCAAGATCACATATCTCTCATACAGACAAGATAGATGATCTTGCCATTCCAGGCCTTCCCACCCATCCCAAGTCTAAAGAAGCCCTTGTGTCTATGAGTGAGGCATAATTATCTTGATTACTGAGAAGTACCACCTAATATTCTAAGTTTGGTTTTAGTTATCACTTGATTAAATCACCTCCGTAAGTTACCCATTTTACCTCTTCCGAGCTCTAGCCCCTATAGAAGCCACTCTTCTACTTGACAACACACATACCATCCAAACACCAAGGGTAAAAAAGTGTAACAACCAAGATAACATGTCCACTCCTTTCTCAGGAGTTGACATAAGATAAACCCATCTCCAAAAACTGGAGGTAACAACAATAACAAAACTACTCCTGACAAGGAGGCACAATAACATAATCCACTCCTTTCTTAGGAGGTACAATACATTCCCATTCATAGAAACCGGGTAATAACAAATAACTTCTAATGCACTACGCAAGGGAATAAACAAATAGTCGACATCACAAGACGACAACCCCCAACCTCTAGGGTCTTCTAGAAGACTTACAAATTTAAGGCACTTGAACCATTTCCCAAACAAGAACACAAAGGGAATATTCACAATCAAGGTGAGCAAGGAGACGAGAATTTAAATTCTACTTTGGGTTCACTAAACCCATTTCCTCATCAGATTCAGTACTCTATTAAATTTAATAATCTGAATTAACACACATCTTTTAATTTAAGACTCAATATTTAATTTCCTAATTGCTCATAATTAAAAATAAAATAACATGTACACCTTCAATTCAAATATTTCATTTTAAGATAACAATATCCCCTTTGAAAAATGAAACATCGAGTAATTACAATATTAAACACGTCCTTGCAAGTATAAATCATTTTAAGGCCAAGGGCCTCGTTATTCAAACATGAAATCTTCAAATCTAATTTGTCTTTCCAAAAACATAATATTTGAAAATAAATTCAACAATTTGTTTAAGAACATCATATTTTAATTTCTTCAATTAATCTTACATCATGCCTTCAATAAATCAACTTTTAAAATGGATATAATCACTTGAATAATTTGCATAAGAATATAATATTATAATATTATATATTATAATATTAAATATCAATATAATAAATATTAATATTATAATATTATTGAAATATAATAATAAATAATTATTCTATTTAAAAAAAAAAACCCTTTCTATAAAAACAAAACCTATGTCCATAGGCATCCTCGAACTACGTGCCAACCCTAAAGGTTGGGTGGCTGCCTTGGTCCACATGCTAAGGATGCTGGCCATGTTAGGGCACCGGTGGTGGCTTACAATAGGTGGCGGCATTTTTTTGTGTAGGGCGCAGGCATGTACGGGTGGGGCAGCGGCTGTGTGTAACACAGCTGACCCCTGCCAAGAGTGGCAGCTATGTTAACACAGTCGTCCCACTTGGTGGGTGATGACTATGTTAACATAGCCATCCTCAGGTCTGGTGGCGGTCGCGTAAGGGAGGTGGTGGTGGACAGTGGAGGTGGGGACTTTGCTGGGCGCGACTCCCTCCACCCACCTCCCATGGGGCGTAGTGGGGGTCGAGCCCCCAGTGATCGCCCCAACAATGTTTTTTTTTGTTTTATTTTTATTTTTTTAAAACCAGAACAAACAAACGGCCTGCAGATTTTAATCCGAATTGGGTATTTCCAACTGGGTTTTTCTTTTCCCAAAATATTTAACAGCACCCCCCTTTTGAACTATTTAAAAAAAAAGAGATATATATATACGTGTAAATATATATATATAT
>CM021100.1:495569603-495839846 GCA_007115665.2 Sequoiadendron giganteum
TGTTTTATGCATAACTCAAAAACTATAATCTGGGTATTTACGATTTTTCGACAAGGATAGGAAAATTTCAATGTACAAAAACGCTTTAGAAGTGAAGTTATAGGCGATGTAACCAGACCATTTTACCATGAAAATATAACTATACTACAGATTTTAAAATCTGTTTTTTAATAATAAATAGAAGGTTTCATTTTCTAAAAACATTCTAAATGCATTGTTCAATCTCTATGTTTGATTTCAATAACAACAAAATCGATTTGCCCAAATAATTTAAATTCAACTAAGGTTTTCACAATTTTCACTCAAGAATTTTCACAAGCAAAGGCTGAAAATTTGTTTAATTCTTTTTTTCTAATATCAAATCTATTTTCTAAAACAGATTTAACAAAAAAATCTTTAATCATTACTATTTTAAAGAAGAACAATCAAGAACAATAAAACACAAAGAGGAAAACCTGGTACAAGAAGCTACAGGAAGAGATGAATTTCTGATGCAAGCCTCCTCCAAAGATTTCCTGAATTTTCTTCAATCCTCTAATGAATCCAATCCAAAATCTAACAAATGCAAACAATCTTTCCTTCAATCAATTCCACAATCAAACTTTCTTCAAATCCTTGTGCAAATTTTTCAAAATTTCTTCCCTGCTAGAAAAATGTCTTTTTTTTGTAAAAGATTTTTCTGCCCTAAAATTAAAACATGTATTCTTTATAAATCAACAATATCTAATACAACCCTAATTCACATTACATGCAAATTAGATATTTCAATTTCAATTTCAAATTTCAATTTCAATTTCAAATAATAAATTAATTTCCAAAATTGCAACCAATTTCCCAAATAAACATTTAATTACAATTTTCAATGTAATTCCCACATGTTGAAATTAAATTCCAAAATTAATTTTAATTCTTTTATTTCCTTTCATTCTCTTGCATCACGTTTAATTAATTAATTTAACTATTTAATAACTAAACTCAACCCCCTTGGATTAAATTTATTTAATTAAATAATTTAAATATAATTAATTAATTTAAATATAAACTTTTATCCACATTGCATTATTTAAATTAAATAATCATCAACATGATTTAAATGCAATTATTCGAAATATCTATTTTCTAATCAAGAATTCTTCATAATTAAATAACATCAAAGCAAGACCAGACAATGACTCGACACACACAATTGACTACACACTAAGGCTAGGGTGTAAACTTGACACATGTTACCTAGCTACTATCTCCCGTTCAACTTAACTATTGGATCGACACGCTCAAACCTGTGAAACCAGGTGGAGTCGGTGTTATGTACCTGCAATCCTGCAACCAAGTAAACAACATCATACAATATATCCAGCATATAATACACACCGTGAAGAAGGAATTACGGATTCATAGGGCGCTCGCAAGCGAGTGATGCAAAACTATCCTCTTCACCAATACACTCATCGAAACTGACACTTCCATCATAATCCAGTAATCTCATAATAACATCTCATGTTAACTCTACAACATCATTAATCCATAATGCATGTGAAACAATAATCAGTTAACTAAATCCCACAATAATAGTTGTCACTAAATAATAGCGATCAAAACATCATAACAAAATGTATCCAGTATCAAAGTAATTGCAAACAAACATAGCATAAAACAATTTGAACAAGAATCAAAACGGAGGGGTATTACACATCAATATAACCCACAATCGTTCAATGATTTTTTTATGGATGATTGTAGTTGTATTCTTGAAGCAACTGCCTAAAGCACTAAACTTGTGAATTCAAGCCTCAGAAATAACACTAGAACCATTAGATTTCCAGAAATAAATGGTTGAAATTTTATTACTTATTAAATCACTTACAGTCATGAACTCAAAAATAATATTTTATTCTTGACAAGCTACAAAAATTGAAGGTTTCTTAAGTTATGACTTAAGCCTTTGGAGTCATCATTGTGATCGACCCCTCGACCTAGACATTTACCAATTGCATGGATTGTCAAAGTCAGGTGACAAATATTTTCTCACGAAAATCAATGGTTGAGATCAGTGATTACCTATCGGGTGACTCCTGTAGGCCCGCACTACTAAGAAGGTGATATCATTAGTTTTATGTGGTAATGCAAGATTATGTGATCTTTCCTCAGTGGGACCTAGCTTCAACTCATGGTTAATGGTCTAAAAGGAATCAATGGTTAGCGCTAAGTTCATCAAAGATCAACAATTATTGCAAGATGGATGACTGTAGATTCATTCTGGAAGAAAATGTCTGAAACACTAGACTTGTGAATTCAAACCTTCTGAATAATTCCAGAACCATTAGATTTAAAAAAAAAAGGTTGACGTTTATGACTCATTTTTTTTGGAGCAATATTGTCACATCAAGTGGTGAATCAAATGTTAAGTGTTGAGTATTTGATGTGATTGTATTCATTCTAACTTCTATATATACTTCACCAACTTGATGTTCTTCATATCATTTATAATATATTTGGGTTTTCTTTCTTTCTTCTCTTTTCTCAATTTAATTGTGATATGGATTCTTCATGGCATGTCATTCTACCCAAATGTTTTTAGGAGAAAAGAATCGATGATGCATACGACAAAGAAAAGCTAGGTATGTTTTTTATAATTCCTTGTGTGTAGGTTTAGGATGCTATAAGAATAATTATGGGTAGGGAATGGCTTGAGAAAAACCCTCGTGATCTACATTTTGAGGTAACTTTATATTTCTTGTCCAATTGCATGTACATTTTTCTCGATAAAGATTTGGTGAACACATTGGCAATACGTTATTTGTAGCCTTTCATTAATTTTATTTCTTCACTGGAGTTGGCACTAGGCATTACAATTTTTAAAGTGGGTTAACACCTATTGGTGGAATCTTATATAAAGTGGAATTGAATGCTTCTACAACGCGGGCTCTTGCCCTTGTTAATATGAGATGTGGTCTGCTATATGATACGAAAAAATGAATCATTAAAGAGTCTGGAGTTTTGGAGGAAAGTTTGGATGATTCCCTTTTCTTTCCTATTGTTAATTTGTTAAATTGAATTCACTTTTTTCTCTAACACCCAATTAAGGGCCTTTGCTATTGTTAGATATTTTTTTAGTAGTGAATTGTGTCTATATTTTATTATATAATGTAATAGTTCCTGTAATATGTATTTTGTGACTAGTTTTTTGTCATTGTTAGTGGATTTTTTTCTAGGATGGCTATGTAGTATGTACTTCAGCCTTCAACTACTTAAATTAAAATACTTTTTGTGTCTCCATTCTTGTAAATCCTTTTTTCTTTGTTCAATATAAAACTGTGGCTTTTAAAACTAATAGTAATTATCAACATATAGTTTTGATCATAAGTGACTGAAATTTATTGTGACTTATTACTGGACATTGATAGAAAATGATTAAGCTACAATAAGTTATTTATTTCTCTTTTTAATGCTTTGAAGTACTTTACTTCCCATTTAACTCTCAATATTTTTATCGATTTTTTCATATCTACCAGATTTTATTTCATTAAAGAAAATATGGTTATGGTACCATAGATTAATGCCATATGTACATCCGGAGTACATATGCCTTGAAGTACTCTACCTTTCATTTAATTCTAAATATTTTTATTGATTTCCCTATATCCACCATATAGTCTTTCATTGAACAAAATGTGTATGCAATACAATAGATTAATGTCATATGTACTTGGGAAATCTTTAAAATATTCAAAATTAGGTTACTCTTCTAATCAAAAGTGAGAAAATTGTTTGAATTGATCGCTTGATACTAAAAAATGGCAGAAAGTATGGCACATGGCATGTGCTTTATTTTTATTGATTTCTATCTTTTTAATCAATTTTTCATATATCTTCGAGAATGACTTTCTTTGAAGAAAGTGTGGTTTTAGTACTGCGGATTAATTCCATATGTACATCCGAAGAGATTGATTAGATAGTTTGATATTGAAAACTACATGAAATACTATATATTATTATGCCATTAATCCAATGATCAATTGAAACAAGATTTGTAATGATTTCATATCATTTTAGTGCCGATTTTGACAACTTACAGTGTGAGGTATAGTTTGGATTCATCCAAATTCCAAATAAAATAAACATTGTAACTGTAAATGTAAGACTTAAGTTACATGGTTAAGTTAGTTTTTTGGTTTGTGCAAAAATCATTATACCCAACCTCACATGACTCATGAGTAAACATGGATGGGGATGGTAGTGGTATTGGTGGCTCATAAATAGGGATAGTGGGCACAACTAAAATCATTTATAGAAGGCTAAATGATTTATTATTGAGTCGAATGTTCTGAATTATTGAGTGTATTGTATTGAGAATATGATAAATGTAGAACCATATTCAAGATCCCAAGATGCAAACCATGGTCGACAAGCCATGCGGTTTGAGAATATGGTTTGTATTGTCACCAGCAACAAAACTAGCTAGTGGCCCATCAACTTGGAATCAATTATGTCTGATATAAAATGAAATGTGTCATTTATACAAAATAAGAGCTTGAATTCTCTAATCATCTTTAAACAGCTATGTAATAATGTAACATTGTAATTTATTGGTAATAAAATAAATGTTTGTGTTATTCTTTGGTATTCATTTATAGTAAATAATAATTTTGTGTTTACAATATCTATTCAAATTATACAACTAATGTAAATGGAATAAAATAATAGAATGAAATATTCAATCAACTTAGAAAAATCATTTTTTTTTCCTTTAAGAGATTAAATATTGTCTATTTATGAAATATTTGCATGCAATTTTTTAAAAATAAAGTAATACAAATGAAAAAATAAAGTTCCCATCAACTTGAAAAAAACCACTAAAATTTGACACTCTTGCTAGGATTTTTTTTAATTTTATTGATTTCTAATTTTTTGTTGACTTGTTCTCCAAGTTCCTGTGACGCCCTGCCACACAACCCTAGAGGATATTGCAAACAACTACTTAAATAGGCTATTTTTTTTTGTTTAAGTACAATTAATATACAAGTTCGCTTCCCAATGCAACCATCCCCTAAGGTTACGAGACTGAATCTACTTAACAAACCACAACAACAACATGAATATAAACCATGATAATTATTTAGGCAATAATTAAACACATACATTCCAATTAAGATAAATACATCAAGCACACTAGATAACTTTGAAACTCATTTATCCATAATTAAATATTACAACTACTACTCTCATTCCCCGAATGAGGCAATTCTAATAAATCAGGTTATAGTTACAACTTCCACCTCGATAACAAATGCGGGGTAAAATAAAAGATCCAACTGAAATGAAACAATGCAAGAACTAAAACTGAATCCAATGAGCTCTCCAACTGGAAGTATCGTCCACAAGAACATGAAGAAATAACCCAACGGATTTAGGTGCATGCCACCCAACCAAGTGGAACCAAAAGGCCCACCTCCCGTGCTAGGAGATAGTAACAAGGAACCCTAACCAAGACCATCTACCACTAGACACAAGCTAACACAACTGAACCAAATTGAATCCACCGATCACATGTACAACACAAGTACAACTCATATACCACGTATGTACAACAAAGTCCAACTCAAGAGCATCATAAGTACCACACAAGTACAGCTCTACATGGCCTCATTGCTTCCAGAAATAAAGAAAAACAATTATGTTAAGAGAACCATACACATAATAATTGAATACCAACTATGGTCACATCAGGTATGTTAAGGAAACCATACCCTAAACAAGTACCAACTATTGTCCTAGAAAAAGTGTCATCACACAGCTCGCATGAGTTACCCACTGTGGATCTTCCTGGGCTCTGGCCCCCATAATGGGTTATCCTAGTGGCCTCTACCAATCCCCAACCGTCATACTTACTAATGCAAGATCACATATCTCTCATACAGACAAGATAGATGATCTTGCCATTCCAGGCCTTCCCACCCATCCCAAGTCTAAAGAAGCCCTTGTGTCTATGAGTGAGGCATAATTATCTTGATTACTGAGAAGTACCACCTAATATTCTAAGTTTGGTTTTAGTTATCACTTGATTAAATCACCTCCGTAAGTTACCCATTTTACCTCTTCCGAGCTCTAGCCCCTATAGAAGCCACTCTTCTACTTGACAACACACATACCATCCAAACACCAAGGGTAAAAAAGTGTAACAACCAAGATAACATGTCCACTCCTTTCTCAGGAGTTGACATAAGATAAACCCATCTCCAAAAACTGGAGGTAACAACAATAACAAAACTACTCCTGACAAGGAGGCACAATAACATAATCCACTCCTTTCTTAGGAGGTACAATACATTCCCATTCATAGAAACCGGGTAATAACAAATAACTTCTAATGCACTACGCAAGGGAATAAACAAATAGTCGACATCACAAGACGACAACCCCCAACCTCTAGGGTCTTCTAGAAGACTTACAAATTTAAGGCACTTGAACCATTTCCCAAACAAGAACACAAAGGGAATATTCACAATCAAGGTGAGCAAGGAGACGAGAATTTAAATTCTACTTTGGGTTCACTAAACCCATTTCCTCATCAGATTCAGTACTCTATTAAATTTAATAATCTGAATTAACACACATCTTTTAATTTAAGACTCAATATTTAATTTCCTAATTGCTCATAATTAAAAATAAAATAACATGTACACCTTCAATTCAAATATTTCATTTTAAGATAACAATATCCCCTTTGAAAAATGAAACATCGAGTAATTACAATATTAAACACGTCCTTGCAAGTATAAATCATTTTAAGGCCAAGGGCCTCGTTATTCAAACATGAAATCTTCAAATCTAATTTGTCTTTCCAAAAACATAATATTTGAAAATAAATTCAACAATTTGTTTAAGAACATCATATTTTAATTTCTTCAATTAATCTTACATCATGCCTTCAATAAATCAACTTTTAAAATGGATATAATCACTTGAATAATTTGCATAAGAATATAATATTATAATATTATATATTATAATATTAAATATCAATATAATAAATATTAATATTATAATATTATTGAAATATAATAATAAATAATTATTCTATTTAAAAAAAAAAACCCTTTCTATAAAAACAAAACCTATGTCCATAGGCATCCTCGAACTACGTGCCAACCCTAAAGGTTGGGTGGCTGCCTTGGTCCACATGCTAAGGATGCTGGCCATGTTAGGGCACCGGTGGTGGCTTACAATAGGTGGCGGCATTTTTTTGTGTAGGGCGCAGGCATGTACGGGTGGGGCAGCGGCTGTGTGTAACACAGCTGACCCCTGCCAAGAGTGGCAGCTATGTTAACACAGTCGTCCCACTTGGTGGGTGATGACTATGTTAACATAGCCATCCTCAGGTCTGGTGGCGGTCGCGTAAGGGAGGTGGTGGTGGACAGTGGAGGTGGGGACTTTGCTGGGCGCGACTCCCTCCACCCACCTCCCATGGGGCGTAGTGGGGGTCGAGCCCCCAGTGATCGCCCCAACAATGTTTTTTTTTGTTTTATTTTTATTTTTTTAAAACCAGAACAAACAAACGGCCTGCAGATTTTAATCCGAATTGGGTATTTCCAACTGGGTTTTTCTTTTCCCAAAATATTTAACAGCACCCCCCTTTTGAACTATTTAAAAAAAAAGAGATATATATATACGTGTAAATATATATATATATATATATATATATATATATATATATATTTCCATAACTAAATTGCAACACAAATTGAAACAAAATTAAAATAGAAGCAACCATAAACAATCATAAATCTCATTTTTAATTTGAAGCAATCCATTACTAAACAGAGACTTTATCCCCAGTTTGAAAACAAGAATCTAATTGAGTTTCCTTGAAATCATACAACAGATTTCAAATACTTTTCTACATGATTTTCAACAACCAAATATACAATTAAAATTTCCAAAGCAACTAAATTTAAAAAGAACCAGCATGAACCTGGTGTTCTTGAGTTTGAGAGGATCCAACTGGTGCTCAAATTCTTGCCTCAATTCCTACTTCAACCCCACAAATTTTCACAGCTTCAATCCAAAACCCACAAAAATGAACAAAATCTTCCTCCTATCCTTTCAATTTTCTCCAAAACTTCATGATCCAAAATTGTGAAAGAAAATTTAATAATAATCCAAATTCCAAACAAAATATCCATACAACAACCCTCATAAATTTCTGAAAACAGAAAATGCAAGATATCCCATTTTTCAATTTTTTTTCAATTTTTTTAGTTCAACTTTCAAATTTGACTTTTAACTCATTTTCTTATTTTTTTTAATTTCACATAATAAAATTCATAAATTTCAAAATAAACGTATCCAATTTCCACAAAATCAATTTAATTAATTAATAAATAAATCTAATCCACAATTAAATTATTAATTAATTAAATTAAATTAATTAATAAAATAAATTACGTTTTTAACATCATATGAGTACAATTTCAATTTCAAAATTAAATGCATACAACCATATGATTACCCTTTTTTAACTTCCAATTAAATAAACAGAGAGAGGGAACAATATTAGCAACAACACAACCCAACTAACATCTGACGACATACTAGGACTAGGGTGATGACTTGGCACGAAAAACCTAGGTACTATCTCCCAATCGAGTACCGTTGGGCATTGGACACGCTTGAACCTATGAAACTAGGTGGAGTCGATGTCCTATACCTATCAACCTATGAACACAGAGTATATCCACATGCATATATATGTTAAAATTAAAACACACCGTGAAGAGGAAATCTCAGAATTGTAGGGCGCTCATAAGCAAGTGATGTGATCCATCGCCTTCACCAATACAGTATAGCTAACTGATGAATCTAACATCATTAATTCAATTATCCACTATGCTAATCCAAATCATTACATAATGATAACATCAAGATCAAATACCATCACAACAAGATATCACAATCACATCACTTTATAGATAGTGATCAAACAAAAACTGAGTTCTAAGCCAAAGTACAAACAAAAAGTACAACATAAGCAAATGAAACACGGTCTGATCAAAGAGAAAAATGGAGGGGTCTTACAGTTCCTAGTATCATTAGTCATTTTATTAAGTCATTTGCAACATAATGTTATTGGCCTCTTGGCCTTGATGTCAATCAATGTCTTGCTTTTAAAGGGATTATGCGAGTTTGCGTGATGCTTCAAGTAGATCTATATGTGGCCCATAGAACCACAAAATGGACACATGGAGTCATCTTGATGACTCCATTAGGATTGTGTATCCTAACACCACTAAATTTTAAATTTTTAAAACAACTTTAAAACAAAGTTTTAAAACAAATTTAAAACAAATGTTTATTGTTTATATTATAAATTACTCAAATATTCGATGAACATTTGATGGATGGTTGTAGTAGAATTTTGGAATGAAATGCACAAAGAAATAGTGTGAGGTGCACCTCTATGATACATTTATTGCTTATACTATTTTGAGTTTTAGTATTATTGACTACATCTGGTGATACCATTTAGGACATGATATTTTAAACATTTGAGTTATTTTGATGATTTGATTATGATGTTTATACATTTGAGTTCTTATGATGACTTCATTATGATTATGCTACATGCTTAGTTAGCTTATTATGATGGCTGACCTAAATTAATGCTAGTTACTCTGATTGTTCAATTTGAATCTGGAAATGATGACAAAATGAAATATGTGATGTGAATCAACCATGTTACAATTTGAAATTAAGGTAAAAGGAATTGGGGATGATATGTAATTAGTGATTTTTTCAATTATAATATGAGATATATATGCTATGTGAAATTATGAAACTTGAGTATATGAAATAGTGATTCAGTTGTTTTGATATATGATTTATTTGAATGGAAACTTGTGTATATTATATGGCTATTCAATTATTTTTAAATATGATTTATTGGATGGATTAACATGTGCATCAAGTGTCTAGGTTTAGTTTGCATGGCCAATGGAAATTGGAGGCAACCTCTAGGAACCCTAAGTAAATTAGCTAGTGAAACAAAACTATAGTTCATATGGGGTGTAATACCCCTCCGTTTTGCTCTTTTGATCAAACAATTTTCTTCTCCTGTATGTTGTGTTTATGTTAATACTTTAACTATGGTACTCGATTACTATTAGATTGCTATATGTTAAGCGATGTGAATGTGATATTTCGATGTGATGGTATTTTATTCTGATGTTATCATTATGGCATGTTTTATATTAGCATATATGATATGTGAATTAATGATGTTTTATGCCTTTGATTATATTGTTGATGTTAGATTCGTCAGTTGGTAATACTATATTGGTGAAGGGGATAGGATTGTATCACTCGCTTGCGAGTACCCTGCGATTCTAAGATTTCCTCTTCACGGTGTGTTTGAATTATGACATATATATGCATGTGGATACACTCTTTGTTCGCAGGTTGATAGGTACAGGGCATCGACTCTACCTAGTTTCATAGGTTTGAGCCTATCCATTGCTGAACAACATTTGATTGGGAGATAGTAGCTAGGTTTTTTCATGCCAATTCATTACCCTGGTCATAGTATGTCATCGGCTTTAAGTTAGGTTCAGCTGTTTTAATATTATTTTATTTGTCTTGATTCTATTTAAAATTGCAAGTTAGAAAAAGTTAAATAAATGGCCTATGTAGTTAAGTTGTTGATTAAATGAATCTGTTTATAATGTTAGAAATGTTATTTAATTTATTGATTAATTTAATATAATTAATAAAATAATTTAACCTTGGATTGGATTTATTTTATTGATTAATTAAATTAACAGTGTTGAATTGAATTTAGTTATTCAATTTGAAATTAATGGTTGTTTTGTTTGAAATTGGAAAATTAGAAAAATATTTTAATTTGCATTTTATTTGAAAATTTGAATGCAAAAAGAAATTAAGATATTTTTTGTTTTCTATCTATGAAAATTGATTATGGTGGTTGAATAGATATTTTTCTTTTCTTCTATTAATGAGATATTTTTGGATATTTTGGAGGAGGATGGATTTTCGATTTTCATGGAGTTTTTGGGGAGAGGATGAATATTGGAGAAAAATAAGAGGAAGGAAGAACATAGTTGTAGTTTTGTGTGTTTTTGATTTTTGGGAAGGAGCCAAAATCTGAGGAGAAGGATTTGTACATTTTTTATCAACCTCTCAAGCTTTTGGATGCAGGTTTTTTCTAACTGTTAATGTAATGCCTCGCCAAGTGACCTTAAAGGAAGTTACAATTAATGTCATAAGCGAACCAATTTTTTTTTATAAAGTGCATTTAACATAAACATTCACTTAATAATTAACAACAACCTCTAAGGCTACAAGGTTAGGATTACTTAAACCCACACATACATATTACATATAACCATAGCATTATGAACTTTATGAAAAAAACATCATACATCATAAGAATACCACATAACCTAATAAGATAATCAACCAAGATACAATCTCATAAACATTATCTTAATCCAATAGTTACATCACTCATTCCCAGAATGAAGCAATAGTACAAATGTATTACAATAACATAACTCCACCTCATAACAAAAGAGGGATAAAATATCTTATACAAATTGAAATATTACAATGCAAGAAATTACAACAAGAACCACGAGCTATCCATCTAGATGTCTCGCCACCAAGTACTGCAGATAGATGGGGATCCAACGGTTTTGGTGCATGTTCCACCCAACCAATGTGGTACCCGAAGGCCCACCCCCCATGCTAGGAGATAGTAACAAAGTAATATGGACAAAGATTCTACTACCTCTAACCAAAGGCAGACTCATACTAATATGACCAAACAATTGAACTAACAAGTACGACTCAATAACCATACAAGTACAAAATAAGTACCACTCTAACATCACTGACATAGGTCACATTGCTTCCAGACATAAAATAGATCAAGTATGCTCACAAAACCATACATATAAAACAATTAACAACAGTTGTCCTAGATAGAGTGTCATCGCAAGGTTTGTCATGAGATATCCTTTGGGCATTCTTCATAGGCTCCGACACAAGTAATCCTCGTGGCCTCAACTGAATCTCGGCCCTCATGTTCACTCATGTGGAATCAACTATCTCTCATACGGACAAGATAGTTGATCTTGCCATTCCAAGCCTTCCCACTCATCCCAAGTCTAAACAAGCCCTTGTGTCTATGAGCGAGGTAAAAATTATCTTGATTAGTGAGAAGTTAGTCCTAATCTTCTAAGTACATTACTTTAATTATCACTTGTTTAAATTACTCTTGAAGGTTATCCAGTTTACCTCTTTGGGCTCTAGCATCTAATAGAAGCCACTCTTCTATTTGACAACACACACCCAAACAATCCACCAAGGGAAACATAAGTGCATACCAACTAGGCATCATAATCCACTCCAACACAAGGAGGATACAAATAATAGAACTCACTCCAATCATCTTGGAGGCAATAATCACATAGTCCACTCCTTTCACAGGAGGCAACAAGATGAAACCACATAACAAGGTCACTCCATACAAGGAGACACGGATCCCATAATCCGCTCCTAAACCAAGGAGGTGCAAACATCCCCGTTCGTGAAAAATGGGTAAAATTGAAAAGATGCCATGCACTACCCAAGGGAAAACAACTGGATGGCATAAAGATTCAACAACCCTTATCCTCTAAGTTCTTCTGGAAGACTTATAATTTAAGACTAACACTAAATCCCAAAACCAACAATGCAACAAAAGCATTCAAGTCATTAATCAAATCTAATATTTGAATTTCCTAAATCCATACTCATTCAATAGTCAAAGACATGATAACTAGATCATCTAAAATAATCATAACCCCTATTTCCCCTTTCATTATTGGAAATCTAAAACAATTAAACTTACTTCCCTTTACTGAATACAGAGAATTAAATCCTTTAAGATAATCATCAGAAAGATACTACTTTTGGATATACTAAATCCATATCTCTTTCATAATCCAATCACAATGATTCAATTAATCTAAATAGAAATTAATAAATAACATAATTGTTTGCCTCATCAATAAAACAACTTCTTAATTTACTTTTAAATCAACACAAATCCATGCAAGTAAACTCTTTCCATTTCCTAACCAAATCTTACATTTTATTCAATTTTCTATTTAAAACATTCAATCACTTTAATATAATAACATATTGTTTCTCTATCCATTTTCCGTATATACTAATCAATCCATTTTTAAATCTCTATGAACAATAATGTATTGCATGCATCTCATTAAAATAAAATACAATAATGAATTTTACACTCAATATATATATATATGCTCCATATTATATAGATACCAAATATATATTAATAAATTTAATTACATATATTCTTTAATATTCCATTCACAATGACAAGATTACCCTATGGAACTAAATAAAACATAATAACTATTTTCCTTTTTCAATATAGTTAGATCCTAAATTTACTTCTAATGCAACCTAACACTATTGCAAACAATCTTTTCAATTTTCTATCTGGAGTCTATGTCTCTTCGACTATCTATTTAAAAACATGAAATTTCATCAATATATAAAAATATCTTTTGGCTTATCTATTTGACCACACATTCATATTGTTTCTAATTAAATCTCATTAATTAAAACAAACATTTAAATATAAATATTTCTATAATTTTTCAATATATTTAAATATACTTTTCCTTATCAATTTTGACCATACATTCAAAACTTATCTTTTAAATTCTTCATGCAAAGCTAAATTACATGCACTTAAATAAAACAAGGTAAGTACTGATTGAAAATACTCATGGATATATATATACATTTCAATATATTTTCTTCAATCATATTAACAAAATAAATATTTCCTTTTAAATCAAGCAATTACTTCTATTAAAAAATATCTTTCTCTATACATTTTCTACACATACTAATCATTTCTTTTAGAACACTAATAATACCCAATTTGCAAACAACAGAATAAAATAAGATAAAATATTATTTATTCTCTCAAATGGATATATACCTTCAATATATACATACTAAATATAAGTTAATATATTTAAATATATTTAATCATTAACATATCTTCTATTCTTTATAGAATATCAAATTGTTTAATTCAAAATAAAATATCCCTTATCATCAATTTTCCAATATATATATATATATTTTTCTAATTAAATCAAATTAATAATTGAACCTTTTACACATGAATTTAAATTCCACAATTAAATTTCAAATTTTTCATTCTTTAAATCAAATATTTAACTCCTTCAAATAAACTTTAACATGCCATTTTAAAATAAACAATAATTTCTCCATACGTTTATAATTTTATTTAAAAATAATATAAATAAATATAATACTTTAATATTATAAATTATAATATAAAATATTATTAAATAATATTTTAATATTATAATAACAATACATAAAATATTAATATTTATAAATATCATTTTATTATTATTTTATTTTCAGAGCATCCATGGGAAAATAACTTAAAAACAGTCTTATGTTCTAAGCATAACTCAACAACTGTGATCTGGGTATTGACGATTTTTTGATAGGGATAAAAAAATTTTAAAATGCAAAAACCCTTTAAATTTCCTGACAACCCAGTTTGGGTAAGTGGAGTTATAGGTGACGCAACTAGACCATTTTACCATGAAAAATATAACTATCCTGCAGATTTTAAAATCCGTTTTTTAATAACAAACAGAGGGTTTCATTTTCTAAAAATATTCTAAATGCATTGTTCAATCTCTATGTTCAATTTCCATAACAACATAATTGATTTCCCCAAATAATTTAAATTCAACTGAGGTTTTCACAATTTTCACTGAAGAATTTTTATAAGCAAAGGCTATAACTTTATTTAATTCTTTTCTTCTAATATCAAATTTATTTTCTAAAACAGATTTAACAAACAAATGTATAATCACTACTATTTAAAAAAAAAAAAATCAAGAACAATAAAACACAAAGAGAAAAACCTGGTACAAGAAGCTACAAGAAGAGATGAATTTATGATGCAAGCCTCCTCCAAAAATTTCTTGAAATTTCTTCAATCCTCCAATGGATTCAATCCAAAACCCAACAAATGCAAACAATATTTCCTTCAATCAATTCTACAATCAAAACTTTCTTCAAACCCTTCTTGTGCAAATTTTTCTAAAATTTCTTGTCTGCTGTAAAAATGAATTTTCCTAAAGATTTTTCTACCCTTAAATTAAAACATGTATTCTTTATAAATCAAAAATACCTAATACAACCCTAATTCACATTATATGCAAATTAGATATTAATTTGAATTTCAATTTGAATTTCAATTTTTACAACCCTAATTCACATTACATGCAAATTAGATATTAATTTCAATTTCAATTTTTACAACACTAATTCACATTGCATGCAAATTAGATATTAATTTCAATTTCAATTTCAATTCCAATTTTCGAAAACCCACTTTCAATTTAAAATGCAATTTGAAATAATAAATTAATTTCCAAAGTTGAAACTCATTTCCCAAGTAAACATTTAATTACAATTTCTAATTTAATTCCCACAAGTTGAAATTAAATTCCAAAATTAATTTTAATTCTTTTATTTCCTTTCATTCTCTTGCATCACGTTTAATTAATTAATTTAATTATTTAATAACTAAATTCAACCCCCTTGGATTAAATTTAATTAATTAAATAAATTAAATATAATTAATTAATTTATATATAAACTTTAGCCCACATTGCATAATTTAAATTAAATAACCATCAACATGATTTAAATGCAATTATTCTAAATATCTATTTGCAAATCAAGAATCCTTCAGAATTAAATAACATTAAAGCAAGACAAACAATGACTCGACACACACAACTGATGACACACTAAGAGTAGGGTGTAAACTTGACACATGTTACCTAGCTACTATCTCCTGTTCAACTTAACCGTTGGATCGACACGCTCGAACCTATGAAACCAGGTGGAGTCGATGTCATGTACCTGCAATCCTGCAACTAAGTAAACAATATCATACAATATATCCAGCATATAATACACACCGTGAAGGAGAAATTACGGATTCGCAGGGCACTCGCAAGTGAGTGATGCGAACTCGTCTTCTTCACCAATACACTCATCGAAACTAACACTTCCATCATAATCCAATAATCTCATAATAACATCTCATATTAATTTTATAACATCATTAATCCATTAAAGCATGAGAAACACTAATTAGGTTAACACATCACACAATAATAGTTGTCACCCAATAGTAGCGATCAAAACATCATAACAAAATGTATCCAGAAGCAAGGTAACTACAACGAAACATAGCATAAAGCAAACTGAACAAGAAGCAAAACGGAGGGGTATTACAGTTAAATCGATTTTTATTTTTTTTAAAGATTCGTAGATTAATATTCTGGTTTAAAAATAAATAAATTATATAATTAAACTTTGTTAAATTTGTGATGAAGAGAAACCCATGTGAAAAATTATTTGAAATTGAAAAAAAACCTCTGTTGAAAATGAAATTCTTCAAGAAAAAACTTGTGTTCTCGACTGCAAATTATCTTTTTGAAAATTATTTTCTCAATTAGTTTTTGAAAATCTTAAATCGGTATTAAAAAAAAGAGATATATACACACACACACACACACACATATGTATATATACATATGTATGTATATATATATATATATATATACATAAATAAACTAATTTATATATATTTTGCATTTATGTTATGCTATTAAATTTTATCTTAAAATAAAATGAAACCCTTTTATATTTGGTTTCTGGGCGGATTAAATCCGTGGGTTTTTTCTTTAAAAAAAAAATAAAAATGAAAATTAAAAAACCCAATTTTTTGGGGGTTGCTGGGGGCTCAACCCACAATCGCCCCCATGGGAGGCGCTATGGGGATACATGCCCAGCGCTCCCCCACGCGCCTTCCCACAGTGAGTGGGACGACTGTGTTAAACAAAGCTGTCGCCACCCACTTCTTTGTGGGTCGACTATGTTAAACATAGCCACTCCCACACCAATGGCGGGTCGATTGTGGTTAATACAGCCACCCCAACCCTTAACAATGGCACACTTTCCTAAGTCCATGACATGATTCCCAACGTCTCTCATTAATTTGTTCTTTAATATATATATATAATATTTTATAATATTAAAATATTAATAATAATATTTTATATTATATCTTATAATATTAAAATATTAATATATATTAAATAATTGTATATATATATATATATATTTTTCTAGTTGAGATTTTAAATTTTAAGATATATATATATATATATATATATATGTAAATATATACATATTAGAATGTTGATCTGATAAATAGCATATTTTAATGTAATTGAGAAAATTTTGAATATTTCAAGGGATGATTTAATTATTTATATATATATATATATGTATATATATTGAGTTCGCAATTTAAATGATGGTATGTTTTAAATTTAATTGGAGAATTTTAAACTAACATGTTATAGTCGAATTAATGAAGTCATTTTAAAAGGATATATTTTGATGAAAACAATAATTTTGATTTTAAATAACATGTTTATTAAGATGAGTTAAGTATTTTTAAAATGGTTATTTTGAGTAGAAGGAACAATTATTTAGTTTAAAACGATATTCTTTGGATCTAAAAGTAATATGTTTCAGTAGCAAGATTAGTCATCTTTTAAGAGAAGATTTATTTTGCAAGGGACTTAAAGTCATTTTAAAAGGATATGTTCTAAATTGCATAAGTAAATGTTTATTTTATGACTATTTAAAAGCTATTAGGGAATAAAATATTGAGTTTAAATTTCATCATTGGTCTGGAAGAGATACAGTTAGATTAGTCTAATTGAGGCAACGAACTAGTGAATTTTAATAAGGCCAGTGGATTTATGTGGTTTGTAAAAGTAATCATGGTTTTGAATTGTTTATTAAATTTAGTTTTCCCTTCTCAGTAATTAGAAGGGAAATGGATTATTTATTTAATTATTTTGTTAGGGAATTTGTTTCTTTACTATGAAATGAATTTTAAAGGGAAATGGATTTAGTATATCCAAAATTAGATATCTCCTCGCAATCACTTTCATGATTATTTCCGCTGTGTTCATGTTTGGGGAAATCAGTTCAGTGAGAGTCAATAATATGTAAGTTTTCCAGAGGATCCTTAGAGGATGGGGGGTTGTCATTTTGTGATGTCAACCACTATACTTCCCTTGAGTAGTGCATGGTTCCTTGTGAGTGAGTAACCCGATTATCATGAATGAGGATGATTTGTGCCTCCTGTGGAAGGAGTGGATTATGTGAAATTGTTGCCTCCAAGGTTTGGAGTGAGTTTCGTTCATGTTTCCTCCTAGAGTTGGGGTGTTTGTTTTATCTATTTTGTATGCACTTGGGCTCCCTTGGTAATTGGTTTTAATGTGTGATGTCAAGTAGAAGAGTGGCTTCCATTAGGGGCTAGAGATCACAAAAGGTAATACTGAGTAACCTTCAGAGGTAGTTGAATTGAGTGACGAGTTGTGCGATGACACTCTGTCTAGGACAACAGTTGATATTTGATTCTGTGTGTATGGTTTTCTTAACATACTTGATCTATTTCATGTCTGGAAGCAATGTGACCATGTTAGAATTGTACTAGTGTTGTACTTTTTTTATTCTTGCATGGTACATGTGATTGGTTGTGTCAGTTTGGTTCAGTTACGTGTTATCATGTGTCTAGAGGTAGATGGCCTTGGCTAGGATTCCTTGTTACTATCTCCTAGCACATGGGGTGGGCCTTCGGTTACCACTTGGTTGGGTGGCGTGCACCTTACTCCATTGGGTTTTCTTCTTGTTCATGTGGACGAGATTTCCAGTTGGAGAGCTCGTGCGATCCAGTTACTTTTTATGCTTTATTCATTTCAGTTGCTCTTGTAATTTATTACCCCTCATTTTTTATCGAGGTTGAAACTTGTAAATTGTAATCATGCTTATTCGATTTACCTCCTTCGGGGAATGAGAGATGTAATCTTATTGTTTAATTATTACTATATGTTGTCCATGATATCTTTTACTTTTATGAAGTAGTTTATCTTGTATGGAACGTATGTGTTCTTGATTTCTTTAGTAAATAAATTTTATGGTTTCAATTCTTGTTTAAGTTGTTTGTGGGTTATTAGGAGAAACTTAGTCTCGTAACCTTAGGCATTGTTGGCAATGTGTAGTGATCTTGCATATTAATTTTACTTAAACAAAAATTAAAAAAATTGTACGTTTGAGTAGTTAATTGCAACTTCCTCTAGGGTTACGTGGTGGGGCATTACATGCGGGGACTATAGTTCCATTATGTAATGTATTTTATTTTTAATTTTATTTGTAAATGGTTGTAAGTTAATTTTTATTGCCATGTAAATCCATCTAGATGGTGAGTTGTCCACCCAAGTGTACAAACTCGGATTTGACCTTTAGGGAAATTTTTGGGGGTTGAAAAGTTATGTTTTTAAGGGTTAAAGGTCCCTAGGTCAAGTACCTATGGGTAGATACATTTATAACTTAGAATTTTGAGTCAATTTCATGATTGGGTACCCTTTTTGAGGCCTTAAAGAGGTTTGAAGAAAATAAGGTCTTGAGAAGTGGGATGGGGACTAGTCTCTTTCCATTCCCACTTCTCCATGTTGTCTTGGAAGTCTCCCAAGCTCTCACACATGTGTGAGAACACATAGGTGAATGTGCTTGGGAGAGTGAATTTATGAGTGTCAAGTGACACTCCCCCATTCAAAGGAATTAAAACTTGAATTCCTATAAAGAAACCAACAAGAAGGGTTTTGGGGGTTCTCAATTTTTGCATTCTTCTTTTTTGGGAGTTGTAATTTTTTTGGAGAGCTCTTGGATTTGTCTTGAGAGATTGGAGAGAAAACATGGAGGAGGATTTGTTCTCACACTCATCACTTTCTTCCAAATCTTAGATTGAGGTAGGTTCACCACATCCTTTTTTTTCTTATGTATTAAATTTGTAAGTTATGTACATGTATTTATGTGTTTTGAAATGCTTCCTTTAAATTTTGTTTTCTATGTATATTATTGGAAAAAAGGGTTGTAGTGGGATAGGCTCACCCAAATTTGGATAGAGAATCCCAATATGGGAATCATTGGAGTAGGAACCTACATGGGGACATGTTATTCCTCCTTAGAAAGGAGAGGTTAAAAGAGGGGTATGAGTAGCCATATGTCTTGTGAAATGTTAAGGGTGGGTGGATAACAAAATATGAAGGAAAGGTTGATAATGAAGGGTTGAAACTTGTGATGGTTATCGAGGATCTTTATTTTTGAGTCACAAAAATGGAGTGCGTAGTCCACCCCCCATTCCCCATTTTGGGTTCATAATGAACTCTTTGTTATGTGAAATTTCCCTTGGGTGGGTATGTAAATGTTCTATGAGTATTTGGTGTGTTAAATATATTTGGATTGCATGAATATACCTAGTTCCCAATGTGCCTCCTTGCTTGGGGGTGGTTGGTTTTCCAACCAAAAGCTAGGAGGTGAGCACCCATGGCCTATGGAAAAACTTTTATGTATTGTGTAGTTTACAGGTTGAAGAACCCACAACTTGAAAACAACTATGTTCTTTTTTGACCAGTATTAGTGTTACCTTCAAAGAAATAAGCCTTGTTGAGATTTATGTTATTGTATTCAAAGGTTGATGTAAAATAGTAAATGTGTCTCTATTTTAGTTATATAGATTTTGTACTAGATATGTGCAAATATCCATGGTAGTGTAGATGTAAACAAAATATTCCTCCTTATCACACTATTATATTTGGTGTATGTAGTTGTTGTTTAAGAGTTCCAAAGAGTATTTTTTTTCATCATTCCAATGAGTGTATAAAGTAAATAAATGTTGTTTGAAACCTACGTATTTATGTGGTTACATTGTTAGGCAAGAGAATAGGATATTATATTTATACTCTATTGTGGTTATTCCCTATGTTTCCTTGTATAATTGCATTCTATATTTTGTGCAACAAGAAATAAAAAAATAAAATTAAAGCTTCTTAGTTTTTGTAATTAAAAGAAAATATATAATGTATGCCTAGAAAATGGGATATATCATTCAATCGTTGAAAGATCAATATATTAGTCTTTATCATTTGAAATAAAATGCATAATTCATTGCAAAAATGCATTCTTTAAGTAGGATATTAAACTATAAGTTTGTCACATTTCCTTGAAATAAGAATGTTAAGTTTTAGACATAATCTATTTTCCTTACTACAAAAATAAATGAAAATGGTTATACCATTTTATTTTGATAGTTGAGGAAAGAAACCTGAAAGGGAAAAGGATGCATGAAAGTATTCATTGTCAAGGTTTTCTTGCTATACTAGAAATTCTTTCATAAGTGAGATTTTCATACTGTTTCTTTTAAATGTATTCATGTTGTCGTAATGTAAAATGGTTTTCAATAATTCTGTTGAATGCGTAAATGATTCAATTTATTCTATGTTAGCATACATAGGTTCTACCGAGTTAGTATTTGTCAGTTAATAATAGACAATACATTTTACTTCAGGACAAAATGACCAAATGTAGAAGTAGTATTATGTTGTGTAATTATTTTTATATTTAAACATGGTCATTGAGAAAACTCATATACCAATACTTTTCCCCTTAAAATTCCTAAAAAGGAAACTCACATTCTAGTTGTGTCCCTTGTTGTTTGTAGTTGAGTTTAATAATGGATTCAGTATAAAAGAAAATGCTATAGTAAGAGTTTAAGCCACATGGAAGTTAAATAAATACAACTTGAACCTAATATACTGTCTTGTATGATAAAAAAACTTTGAAGCTTAACTCTTTTAGGTAGTTGCCTCATAGTGGATCCCTGATGGGCCATCCAACAAGAGTTTCAATAGAAGAATCTCACAGGCCTAAGTTGGAGTCCTATTGCCTCCTTTGACCTCCCTTTGAGCCTCACACTGTGTAGACAGAGGAATGGGATGTGCATCTATATGGATCTGCAGATAAATGAACAAAATAAATAGGATTGATTGCATAATAGTCACCACACTTGATGAATCTACAACTCTTGGGCGATCCAGGCAATTGTGGATCCCATAGGTAGTGGTCATTTGGCCAATTCCATATATTGGTTATGGAAAATATGTAGCTCATGGTTGCCAAAACCTATATTATAGGACTAAAAAAATAGGAGTCACATAAGTTACACCTAAGAGTGCCATCGACCTAAACAAATGAAATAATAAATGCATGAAGATACCTGTATAGAAGAGACACTCAAACAATGATCTCTCGCTGCCCAAGAAAAGTCTAGAAATAAGATTAGAAAAACAAACCTGCCCAAGAAAAGTCTAGAAATAAGATCAGAACAAAAAACCCTAGGGCATTGCTTTGATCCTATCCCAACCCTAGATCTTCTTATCAAAGACAATTAGGGTGTCCTTGATGGAAGACTAAACGACTTTTTATTATCTTATTTTATTTTGATAAACAAGTTAAAATGGTGTAATCTTCTTTTCTCCACATTTCATTCACGAGAATCTAAAACAACACGGATAAAATTTACTTTTCCAAAAGTATAGGATAAAGCCTCGAATTAACCATTCAATAAGGGGTAATATTGATATTTGAACAATAGTGGCAATGTGTGTTGGAAGTGAACCACCAAAAATATAACACTGGACCTAGGGCGAGAGGATTCCCTCTACTAGGCCATTAGGGTTTTTCACCCTAGGAGCTTTTAGGAGCTTTCGGTGTGTGGGAATGTCACTCTTTCCACTTGGTGGTTATTGGATTTTTTGAAGTTACATTCAAAGAGAAGGTTGATTGACTAAGTTAGTGATGTGTGGCTAGAAACAAAAAAATGAAATGATACTAATATAATGTATGAAATGTAAACAAAGTAAATCTAAAATAATGCAGATTAATCTAAAATGGCCTAAATAGATGCAATACAAAAAAAAAACGGGAAGGATAAGAACTTGTGGCCCTGGAAATATGATGTTGCAAATGAGAGGTCCTGAAATATTCTAGAAAATGTATGAAATCGGAAGAGGCACACTTACGCCAAGTTGGGCGACCTAGTCCTTTTTTCAGGAAATTTTGTCAAGCTAGGTTTCGGGGAAAAGGGTACCCAAAAATATAAAAAACCCTTTTTCAAACTTAGGATAGGGATAAGGTTTCCAATAATGGCAACCTAGTCCTCTTGATTCTTTTCAAGGATTTAGGGTTCTATTCTATGGGTTCCAACTGGTAGTTCCTTCCTTTGTAATAGTTTGTGTCTGAGACTCCTAAAAATGGCCTACAACTTGTCTTTTTGCTCCTTCTAGGGTTTGATTCTTTGATGTGACTTGAGTGGAATTTTTGTACTTTCTCCAACACTTTGTACCTCACCAAATCTAGATACAAAGCTAAAAAATACATGCAAATGGCAAGAAAATGTTGTGGTTAGGAAATAAGGGTTTGCCTAAGTCAAACCCCTTTGGTGGTAACTAAACTGAAATGAGAAATAAATCAAAGGATAGATGCTTGAACTATAAACAATATAAATTCTCACCAAATCCTTTGTTGTTGAGGTCTGCAACATGCAAGAAAAACTCCAATTTGGGCAGCAAATAAATTGAAGTTTAAGTCTAATAATACCAAATTGGTACTCTTTAGTACATATAGGAGATCAAATAATTTCAGGCACATATGTAAAAATTTGTAAAAAACTAGAGGCATTTACTTCATTGTATTCTTTTATGATGTTATATCCATATTTATTAGACCTTTTGTCCCTATCTAATAGATAAAGAATGATATAAAGTGTTTGTGAACTACCGAAGAATACCGGTATGCTTCTATAAGTAACATTTCATGTTGGTGTAAATAAACTGACTATACTTCCCCTCCAGACAAATGTTGTGTCAAACATTTTTTTGGTATATACTAATATGAGATCTATCCATTTGTATATTATAAAAGAGGAATTTCCCCCCATTTCAAAATCCTTCAATGGATATGCGCAAAAAACGGGCTAATTTGGCAGCTTTCTGTTCTATTTCACGTAGGGTCAAATTTTCTTCAGTGCGAGTTAAGGGGATATCTTGTTGGCCCTTTATTTCTATATAAAGAACATGACGAGGAAAAATACCTTCTTCAACTTCCATTTTGATCGCCTGAATATCTTTAATAAGAAATTGGAGGAAAATACAACGATTTCTTTCAGGAAATCCCCAACGAAAAAGGCATACAATTCCTTCTTTTTCATCAAACTTATTATAGCCACTGCCCACATTGCACAAAATAGTTCACTACAAATAAGAGCTAATAAATAGACCTGCAATCCCATAAAAACACATCACAATTCCTTGTGGAACAAAAAGTATTTGCTGAGATGGTAATAAGGGTATCAGGTTCCTACTAAGGTAACTTGAAATTCCGACCACAAAATCCTAGTGAACCCAAAAAGAGGAGACAAGAAAAACAAAAATTGCTTATTTTTTGAGACCCTGTTATGCGTTCTATCCAGAGCCATTTGGATCGACGATTCATAAAAAATTACGTCCTATTTAATTTGAGGGATTGAAAAAAAATTCACTCCCACCCCGAAGTCATTCTCATTAATTGGCTATATTAATAAACTAGCCATATACATATAAGCATTTTTTTTTAATAGTATATATCTATAACGATTTTATTATTCTTCTTTTCCCATGATCTTTTTTTGTCTATGCTTTTTTGTAACATGGAAATTTTGTCCTTAACTTATTGACTATCAAAATGATACTTCATTGTATGAGTCAAATGAAAATATCAATCTCTATATTGAAATGTATATATACACATATTTTGAAGTATAAGTAAAAAAGATTTATTCTTTCACACACAAGTCTATATACTATGTATTATACATATTATACCATATGCATTTACATTCTATCCATAGATTGTTATTTATCATATATGAATAGATCTAAATAAAGAGAAATATCTATTTAGATCTATTTACTAAGGTTTTATCTTATATTAGACAAAATAACTATATATAGGTATATATATATTGATCAGATTCATAGAATTTTGTCATTTTGAATATAGAAATAAAGAAAAACCATTGTAATTCCTAGAAAAAACAAGCCCACAAAAAGCACGAAAAAAGAGGGTAAGTTGTTCATTATTATATCAAAAGTATATTAAATAGTCTTTTTTTCTATTACAAAGATAGATTATAGGACCAAATAAGCGGGCGTGCCTTTCTTCGTAAAATACCTAATTCATTAGGTCTTTTGTAAAGTAATTTATTACTTTACTTTGTTTGATACAAAAGAAATGGGACCAATTTCCACATTGTATATTGGTACATATAAATGATAAAATATATCCGCTTCTCAATTCTATTTTTTGAAACTCTTCTATTAATAGATGTTCATCTTTGAGACAAAGGTCTAACTCCATAGCATAATCTTCTCTAATGCGAGAAAGTTACATAGTGTCTAGTTTTTCTGATAAATGGGTATTTTCATGGGTTTGCATTGGTATCATTTCCATACCATCATGTTGAATGATCCTGGCTAGTTAATCGCTATGCATATAATGCATACAGCTCTAGTTTCTAGATGGGCCGGTTCAATGGCTCTTTACGAGTTAGCAGTCTTCGATCCATTCGATCCTATTCTTGATCCAATGTGGAGACAAGGTATGTTCGTTATACCTTTTATGACTCATTTAGGAATAAAGGATTCATGGGGTGGATGGAGTATAACTAGAGAAACTGTATCTAATGTAGGTATTTGGAGTTATGAAGGTGTGGTTGGGGCACATATTGTGTTTTCTGGCTTGTGCTTTTAAAAAGCTATCTAGCATTGTGTATATTGGGATCTAGACGTATTCTGTGATTCCCATACAAGAAAACATTCTTTAGATTTTCCTAAAATTTTTGGAATTCATTTATTCCTCTCAGGAGCAGCTTGTTTCGGATTCAGAGTATTTCATGTAACTGGTTTCTATGGCTCTGGAATATAGGTGTTTGATCCTTATGGACTAACTGGAAAAATACAATGTGTAAATCCGGCATGGGGAGCTGAAGGTTTTGATCCTTTTGTTCTGGGAGGAATAGCTTCTCATCATATTGTAGTAGGTATATTAGGTATATTAGCAAGTCTATTCCATCTCAATGTTCATCCTCCCCAATATTTATACAAAGGATTACATATGGGGAATATTGAAACTGTCCAATCCAGCATTATTGCTGCTATGTTTTTTGCATCTTTCATTGTGGCCGGAACAATGTGGTATGGTTCCACAACCACTATGATCGAATTATTTGGTCCTAATCATTACCAATGGGATTAGGGATACTTCCAACAAGAAATAGATCGATGGGTTCGTGCCGGTCTAGCTGAAAATCTAGGTCTATCTGAAGCTTGGGCAAAAATTCCTGAGAAACTTGCTTTTTATGATTACATTGGGAATAATCCAACTAAAGGGGGGTTATTTAGGGTGGGTGCAATGGAAAATGGAGATGGAATTTCTTTTGGTTGGTTAGGACACCCTATTTTCAAAGATTGAAAAGGATATGAGCATTTTGTACGTCGTATGCCTACATTTTTCAAAACATTCCTAGTCGTTCTAGTAGATGAAGAAGGAATTGTGAAAGTTGATGTTCCTTTTAGGAGAGAAAAATCCAAATATAGTGTGGAACAAGTAGGTGTTACTGTTAAGTTCTATGGTGGTGAACTTGATGGAGTTCGTTTTGGTGATCCTTCTATAGTCAAAAATATGCTAGACATGCCCAATTAGGTGAATTTTTTGAGTTAGATCACAGTACTTTGAAATTGGACGGTGTTTTTTGGAGTAGCCCAAGGGGTTGGTTTACTTTTGGGCATGCTACATTTGCTCTTCTTTTCTTTTTTGGACATATTTGGCATGGTGCTAGAACTCTATTTCGAGATGTTTTTGTTGGTATTGATCCGAACTTGGATGCTCAAGTAGAATTTGGGGCATTCCAACAACTGGGAGATCCAACTACTAAAAAACAAGTGGTATAATATGGTATTGCTCCATTCGTTAATGCAAAATCTTAATTAGTCATTTTTTTAAACTAATACTGATATTCTTCAAAAGGATCTCAAAGTTGTTTAGAAGGTTACCCAAAGGCGGTGTATAGGGCATAAGCAGTAAAACTAACAAGTAAACAAGATATGGAGATAGCGACTAAGGTTGCAGTTTCCATTGGTAGGTAATCCTATGTATGTATATATGCATAATAGTATACAAAGTTAATTAGATCTCAATAAATACTATTGTTTTTATGCCTACATAGACCATTGATGATACTTCTAGAACCAAACTAATACAAACTATTGTAGGAAATTATTTAAAACCACTTAATACAAAATTTGGTAAAGTTGCTCCCGGATGGGGAACTACTCCTTTTATGGGTATTGCAATGGCTCTATTTGCAGTATTCTTATGCATTATTCTGGAGATTTATAATTCTTCCATTTTATTAGACAAAATTCCAGTTAGTTGGGGCCAGAAAAACTAAAAAATCCGCTTGGATCCTGAGTTCATCCAAAAGAAAAAGAATTAAGAAAGAGTTTTTTTTTAATAGCTTTCATTTTTAGGTTATTACATTCTGGTAGTTTGACCATGCAATTACTTTTATCTAAGGATTTTTGAGATTATGGGTGTGTGACTTGTTAAAATTGATCTCTATTCTAGTATAGAAAACTAGCCTGTTGTCTTCATAAAAAAAAGATGGTCCTTCTACCTTGTTAGATGTTGCTCTAATAGTTAATATCTGGAGCACGAGGTAATATATTCAAGAAAATCTGAACTATGGTTTATGCCTATTTTTGAGACCTTGTGACCAAGCTTCTTAATAATTGAAAAAACTATGATAATAAATTAAGGGATCTCTCTTCCTTTTTATACTGATGCTGACTTAAGAATGAGATAGTATTTCATTTTATTTAATTAGTCTATTTCATTAAGTAAGAATGAAATGGAAAGGTTATAACCCATAAAACCTTTCGAGTATTCAAAAAATCATCGGGGTGAAATGAAAATCTTAGGTTTAGATTTATTCATCTATTTAGATCTTGACAATATAATTCCTATTGATCATCCATACTAATTGTTTTGTAGGTGATTTATATCATGAATAGGATAAAAGATCGTTCAAAAGGCCTATAGCGATTTATTTTGCATAACAATGAGCCAACTTGAAATTTGAGCATTATCACTATCAAGTTTATTTTTCAAAATTGTAATCGGTGTGCTTGAGGCCATTCCATTAATAGGAGCTCTTTTGGTAGAGTTATTACATGGAAGTGTTAGTGTGGTTCAATCTACCTTGACTCATTTTTATAGTTTACACACTTTCATATTACCCCTTGTTACTGTTGTATTTATGTTAATGCACTTTCTAATGATTTGCAAGTAAGGTATTTCTGGTTCTTTATAGAAAGGAAATATACATTTTGAATCAGTATTCAAAACCTATTATTTTATGATATATCATTGCTGTGAATATTTCTTATTGAAAACAGGGAAATAAGAAAGCATGTTTCTCAGATTTCTGCTTTCAATTTTGAAGTATTATTTATTTAATACAAAGAATTGAAGTAGATACTCATCTCAGATGGAGAAAATGGATTATGGGAGTTTGTGACCTGAACTATTGGTTAGGTCGTGCAGATCAATTTTAGGATTTTCCATATAAAGATTCATCACGAAATGTGTGTCTGTCCCAATTTTCTTTCCAAAAATAGGAATTTTAGAACCTAGGTGAAAGGCGAGCACTTTGTTGTGTTCCAAGAGATTTATTTCTATCATCGAATATGAATTAGGATCTATGAGATCTAGGTAATAGTAATAACATATCATAAGTCCAATTTATTACTTCAATTTTAGTTTCCTTTTCATATTATGAAAATGCATGCATTTCCCTTCCATTTCAATAGGGTAAACTATTGGAGTAAAAGAAGGGGTCTAAAGAAGGAAAAAGGCCAGATCAGTAACAAGTGAATACCTTCTATGCAAAAAAATTTGTGGTAGTCGAGATGAACATAGATTACAAGGAATAAGATGATCCAAAAGGCATATTGATCATGATCTAATTTGTGAGCTTACTTGGGTACTAGGCATACGAAACAATAAAATTATGAATTTTATATAGATCTTCTTAGTTATACTTATTCTAATGATACATCATTCATTATTTTTATTTCAATTATTCCTCAAGTCGGATGATCCAAATTGACATGTCTGGTTCTTTTGGGGGATAGATTCATAATAATCTACTTATCCCAATAACAAAGAAACCTGACTTGAATGATCTTATATTAAGGGATAAATTAGTTAAAGGCATGGGACATAATTATTATGGTGAGCCCGTTTGGCCCAATGATCTCTTATATATTTTTCTAGTAGTTATTTTTGGTACTATTGCATGTACCGTAGGTTTAGCAGTTCTAGAACCATCAATGATTGGTGAACCAGCAAATCCATTTGCAACTCCTTTGGAAATATTACCCAAATGGTATTTTTTCCCCGTATTTTAAATACTTCGTATAGTATCTAATAAATTATTAGGTGTCCTTTTAATGGCTTCACTACCTGCAAGACTATTGATAGTCCCTTTCTTGGAGAATGTCAATCAATTTTAAATCCATTTCAGCATCCAATAGCTACAACAATATTCTTAATCGGTACCACAGTAGCTCTTTGGTTAGGTATTGGGGCAATGTTACCTATCGATGAATATTTAAGTCTAGGTATTTCCAATTTGATATAATTTAGAATATCTTAATATAGGAGAGGAGGGAAATATTTTGTTTATATATCTAGGGAGTAGTTGCTTTAAGACAAATGGTCTCTCCCTAGATATATTTTTTTGAATAAGATATTTTCTAATATTGTTATAAAATGGTCAAATATTTCTTCCAATTACTCTCCATAATAACTTAAAAGAAAGGAATGAATGGATAGATTCAATAGAACTATTTATTGAGAAATCTAAACCGGATTCCCGGTGAATCAATTCCAATATTTCTTTGACAAATTGTTCCCCAAGATGTTTGATTTTCATTAAATATTCTCCCATGTAATTCGAGAGGTCCGATACTATATTTATATTGGCCTTTTTGAGGCAGTTATATACCCTAGTAGAGAAGTTTAATTGGTCAATATACATTTTATCAAAATCGATTCTCTTCGTATCAGTCGATATATGCGAAATAGGTAAGGAAGGAGTAATATTGTCACTTAGACTATTTGTTCCATCGATGTTCTCTTCCTTTGCATTCAGAAAGGGAAGGAAAAAATCAATCAAATTCCGAGATGCTTCATAAAGTGCTTCTTTAGGCGCTAATCCTCCATTCGTCCATATTTCAAGAAATAGAATTTCTTGTATCTCATTTTCGCTCCAATAGGAGTGAATACTGTAATTGACATTTTGAACAGGGACAAAGGAAGCATCTATAGGAAAAATTCCGTCCTTAGAATTGTAATTATTTGGATTTTGAATAATATATCCGCGACCTTTTTCAATTTGTAATGATATATCTAAGGTAATTGATTTGTTTATGTTAGCTATATGTTGTGTAGTATCAATTATTCTCACAGAAGGTGGTAACATTATATCTTGAGGGGTTACTTTTTTTGGTCCGACAACATGGATACATCCTTCTCGAATTCCGTACACATCACTTCGAAGTACAATTTCTTTCAGATTCATCAAAATTTCATGTATTGATTCTTCAATACCTATTATCACGGAATATTCGTTTGATATATTTTGAAATTAAGCACGTGTGATACATGTTCCTTCTACTTCTCCGAGTAAAACTCTTCTTATTGCGCTGCCTATTGTATTAGCTTGACCTTTGCGAAGCGGAGATAGAGTGAAATGACCATAATTAAAATGCTTATTCTCTGTTCTGAATTCCACGCACTTTAATTCTGGTATCTTAATTGAGACTGCTATTTTATTCTGATTCATAATATTATTGAAATAAATAATTTAATCATTTCTTTCTCTTTCAATTTATTCAATTCTTACACATGTCTCCTTTTGGGAGGTCTACATCCATTATGTGGCATAGGAGTTCCATCATGTACATAACTTAATCGTATACCAGTTTTAACAATGGCTCGTAAAGTTGTTTCTCTCCCCGGACCAAGGCCACTTATCATAACTTTTGCTTCTTTCAGAAGACCTTGATTTACTAAGGTATGAACAACATTTGCTACTGCAGTTTGAGCAGCAAATGGTGAACATCTTTTTGTACCTTTAAATCTACAAGCACCTACAAAAGACCAAGAAACCGCTTGCCCTCGTGTATCTGTAATAGTAACAATGGTACTCTGAAAACTTCCTCGAACATAAATAACTCCTTTCAGTATTCGATGTTTAGTTTTACGTGGCAAAAAGCTTCTTGTAGCTCTATGTGGCAAATATTTTCTTCTAGTTTTTGACACAATTTTTTTTGTATTTTTTGACACAACACAAATCTTCTTATAATTTTTCATCAATTTTTATATTTAAATTAGTAAAAGAAAATATTATATATATATATATTTATAATATAGAAATATATATATATATATTTCTATATTATAATTAAAATTGATTGCCGAAATTTATTTTAGAATTCATATCTTGATATACAATAGTAATAGAAATTATCCCTATTTTTGTTTATGCCTCGAATTGTAACAAATTACAAGAAGGCGTTTATGTCTATGAATTAGGCAACACTTTTCACAAATTTTGTGAACAAAAGCATGAATTTTCATATTTTTGGTTCTTTATTTAATGCTAAAATCTTGTTTTTTTTTATAGATTTAATGGGCCTCAAAATTCATCGGGAGCAGGTAGAAAGTTATCGTCATCATTTCATTTGATGGGATATCTATATATTATATGTGCTTTGCTTAAATCGTAAAGTGGTAATTCAACTCTCACTCTATCTCCCGGTACTATTCGTATTGTTTGATATCTCATTTTACCCGATACAACCGTTAAAACCAACATATCGTTATCTAGGTAGACTGTAAACATACCATTAGGATATGTTGTGCTAACTACACCCTCAAGAATGACAAAAAAAAATTCGGTACCCATTCAAGCTAGACTCGTCTTTTTGTAGTGGATGGATATTAATTATTACATTTCTAAAAGAGGAATTAAATTTCATTATGTTAAAAACTAGACTCCTTTTTTTTGTAGTGGATAGTTTTTAATTCTTACATTTCTAAAAGAGGAATAAAAAATTCATTATGTTTAAATAAAATAAATTTAACATAACAAAAATAATAAAAAAGAAAGAATTTGTTTCTTTTTTTTGATAAATTCAATAGCTTTTCTTTGTTAGCCAAATTGTTGACACTGAATAATATTTAGTATTCAATGAATATCATGAAGAAGCTCTTTTGTCAATATTATTTGAATTGCATTCCAATATTGGAGGCAAAAATACAAGGCTCTTCAACTATTTACTTTTTGTTTTGGAGTTACCATAAAATACATAATAATTCCCCTCCTATATTTTTTGTCGAGCTTCTTGATCAGTCATTTTTCCTTGCAAAGTAGAAAGGATTTCAATTCCAATTCCACCTAAAAATTTAGGAATCTCTCAAGAATTCGAATAGATTCTCAAACCAGGTTCGCTAATGCACTTTAAAGCGATTCTATATCTCTTTTGCATCCTTCCCCTAGATTTTGAAGTTAAAACAAAAAAGATTTTTTACCTTCTCGTAGAAGAATCCTTGTGATGTTCTCGGTAATAGTAGTAGCTGCCACTCAAACTATGTTTTTTTTTACCATGTCAACATTTCTTATATAAGTCATTAGATTAGCAATAGTATCGTTACCCATGACAAACTAATTCTTAGGAATTTACAAGCTCAATATAAAGACACTTTTATCTTTTCTTAGGAATATGCTTGACATTAATTTTACATAGTGTATAATTATAATACTTCAGGAGCTAATGAGATTATTTTGGTGAAATTCAATTCTATTAATTCCTCAGTAACTGAACTAAAAAACTCGAGTTCCTCTTGGATTTCCTTTCTGATCAATGACAACTGTTGCATTGTCATCAGATCGTATTATCATTCCATCACTACGTTTAAGTTCTTTACACGTACATATAACTACGGCTCTAACTATTTCTGATTCTTGCAGAGGCATATTAGGTGTTGCTTCTTTAATTATAGTGATGATAATATCGCCAATATTAGCGGTGTTACGATTACGTGCTCCTAGCACTCTAATACACATTAACTTTTAGGGTCCACTATTATCTGCTACATTCAAGTAAGTTTGGGACTGAATCATTTTTCCTCCAAAATAATTGTTTCCTTGGAAAAAAAAGTATTTCTTATCAATTAAATAATCTTTTTCTACCAGAAATATCTCTTTGGTTCAACATTATTTACGCAAACTAGTAATAAATTTAGTATGTATAGGCATTTTATCTGCAACGATTTGAAAAGATGTTCTAGCTATAGTCTCAGATACTCCACTTATTTCATAAAGTATTCGACCTGGTTTGACAATGGATACCCATTATTCTAGATATCCCTTAGCTTTCCCAGAACCCATACATATTTTTGCAGGTCTCGTTCTAATAGGTTTTTTGGGAAATATACGTATCCATATTTTTGAGCCACGATAGGCATAATGAGTAATTGCTCGTCCTCTTGCTTCTATCTACCTAGATGTGATCCAAATAGGTTCCAATGCCTGAAGAGCGAATCTACCAAAACAAATGCGATTTCCCCGAGAAGATACTCCCTTGATTCTTTCCCTATGTTGGATATGAAATTTTCTTCTCATTCGGCTCCTTGTGAAGATCTATGGCCAAATTTGATAAGAAATATTGAGATCCTCTGTTATATAGAAATAAATCTATATTTACTCATTACACATATCATATACATATAATATGAGGATACAAATACCTCTTTTATTATATATCGGTACTTCTCAATAAGTATCTTATAGGCGAATAATTACTCTTTCAATATTTGGGGTAGACTTATGGACTCCAATGAAATTAATTCTTTATTGATTTATTTCGCCATCCTTTCCAATGAATGATTAAGATTTTTATATGATCTTATGCAGTCACAGGTTCCATCGTTTCCATCGGTTTCAAATGGTTGCTTAGGTTTACCCTCTACAATGGAACTCTTATTTATATTTCTTACAAGAATCAATTTTTGTTTTCTTTTTTCACTCATAAAATGACCGAATATAAATAATCAGGATAATTTTTATGGTTTATCGCACTGCTCTTTGGGGGTTATTTATGAACCATACAATACTATAAGAAATAAGATTTCATTTTATCTTTTTCTCCTTCCTCCACTTTTTATTTTCTTGCATTACCAAAGACTCTTTTTTCGCTATATGAGAGATATAGGCTTATCTTTTCATCTAAAAAAGTTTTTTGTTTATTTGATAGAACTATTTATATTTAAATAACTATCTTATTGGGTCCTAGTAATTAATAAAAACAAATATACTAGAGACCAATTTGTTTTTATTTCGAGTTCTCTATAATTTTAGAAAAGAAGGCAAAAGCTTGATCTCAACGAGTCATGCACTAAGCATAGCACTGCTCCAAGATATTTAATTCTTTTAATTTGATCTTATAGAATTTAAGATTTATATTATAGAAGGATATTTCTCATCTTAAACAAAGATCCAAATTTTGATCCCTAATACTCCATAGATGGTTTGAACCGCATAATAACAATAATCAATTTTAGCTCGAAGGGTTTGTAGGGGCACTCTACCTTGCATAGACGATTCTTTATGAGCTCTCTCAATTCCGTTAAGATGACCTTTAATTTGTATTTGAATACCTTCGACATCTACCTTTTCAGCCAGCTCAATAGCTTTTTTCATTATTTTTCTTATTTCAACTCTCTCCTTTAGTTGTAGAGAACTATATTCCGCAAGAATTTCGGGTTCTCTATAAGGTTTCTCAACTTTTTCTATAGAAATGACAAGTTCTTTGTTTATAGAATCAAGCATACTTTCTACAAGAATATTTTGTACTTCCTTTTTTAATTTCTTAATTTCTTCTTCTTCATCTTTTTCTTCACTCTATTTTTCTTGACCCTGTTTTTCTTGACCCTGTTTTTCTTGACCCTTTTTTTCTTGGCCCTTTTTTTCTTTACCCTATTTTTCTTTACCCTATTTTTCTTTACCCTTTATTTCTTTACCGTTTTTTTCTTGGCCCTATTTTTCCATAAACAAGTTGACAAATTCAATATATATTTACTGAAATCAAGTCGGTTTGTTTGAGAATCTCTATACGTGTAATTCCTGCATAACTAGAATTTATCGAACCTTTGATATGTTGTACATAATTTTCAATGCAATTATATATTCTTGCATCTTCTTGTAGATCCTCAGAATAATCCCTTTCTTCAAACCAAAGGGAACAATTTTTTTGAGTAAAACCAAGTCTAAAACCAAGTGGATTTATTTTGTTTCGCATGCATTTTTTTTTTAGTACTTTTTTTGCTAGTAGTATATTTATGACATAAATGGATTATGCTTCCATCTATTTGGATATTTTTTTTCTATTTTTTTACCATAATTGAGTTAGAGTCATCTAAATCCTCCAATGTAATACTTATATGACAAGTAGGTTTCTATATTGGATAACCGTGTCCCCAAGCTCTAGGTCGAAATCTTTGAAAAATAGGACCTTCATTCACTTCAGCCACAAAGACAAATAAAGAGCCCTTATTATTATTCATATTATGATATGCATTTGCGGCTGCAGAACGAAGTACTTTTAATATGGGATAACATGCTCTATAAGGCATCCAATTCAATATTGAAAGTGCCTCTATATAGGTACAATCATGAATTTGATGAGCTACTGTACATGCTTTATTCGAAGACATACGCACATGTTTAGCTACAACTCGTATTTTTCTAGTTGAAGCCCTATTTATAAATTTCATCTTCATCCTCCATAATGAATTAATGTATATTATTTATATACAACGATACTTTTTTAATTGTTTATCTCTTTTTTTAAATTTTTTTTCTTTTATTTATTTATTTATTTATTTTTTTATCATTTTTTGATTTTTTATCCTTTTTCACATGTCCCTGAAAAATGGAAGTAGGTACAAAATCTCCTAATTTGTGGTTTATCATACCATTTGTTATAAAAATGGGTAAATACAGCTTTCCATTATGAACAACTATGGTATGACCAATCATTGTGGGTACAATGGCAGATCTTCGAGACTGGGTGACTATTATCCTCTTCTCTTTATTGATGTTTAGATCATCTATTTTACTCAACAAATCATTAGATACAAAAGTATTTTTTCTTAGTGAACATTCCATAGTTAATTACCTTTCCTTTTATTGATAGAAAATAAAAAATGGACTTACGATGATGTTTATTCCTACTTACATCGACGAAGGATTGAAACATCACTATATTTATTTCTTTTCTGACTTTTTCTTCCAAGTGCGTTATAGCCCCAAGGTGTCAAGGGTTTTTTTCTGCCAATTGGAGCTCTTCCTTCACCACCCCCATGAGGATGACCACAACATTTATAACTACTCTTACTCCAAGATGTTTACCCATCCATCGTTTGGACCTAGCTTTACTTAAAGTTCTATTTTTCCATTTAACGTTGCCTACTTGTCCAACTATTGCTAAGCAGCTCTTAGATATTAAATGAACCTCCCTAGATGGTAATCTTAATGTGGTCAATCGACCTTCTTTTGCGATCAATTTTGTTGCAGCACCCGTTGCTCTAGCTAATTGTCCGCCTTTTCTAACTTGTACTTTGACATTATGTATACTCGTGCCTAAAGTTGCAAAACTTAGGACAATTCATTATGCAGATCTTGTAAAGATAACCAAACAGACCTTCATTTACTTATAAAGTAAAGTAAAAAGACAGTGCATAAATATAAATGTTAAATGCACAACTCATGAAAATAACTATAAGTAGAATGTACTAAGCACATTGTATAGTAATTGAAAGAAGTTGTGCTATATTCAATAGAAATAGGATATTAATTTTAACATAAGTAGATCAATTACACACTTGGGTTTTTGGAAATGTGCACAAGAAATTAACCAAGGGTTTCATAATAATAATTCCTTACTTGTAGGAATACATAAGGGTGTTTTCTGATAGATGTGGAATATTCTAGGCAAGGGTTTGATGAGATTAATTTGCAGACATGTGGTCAAAACCCACAAAATTCCTCATCATTTCTCGAGACAATATCATGAGACAATCAACTTTACCAGGTCGTATTTAATCATTTAACCCCAAGAAAACCCATATTTGGAAAAATAATGCAAGGGTTTTCACAAAAATGGTGACCATTAAATGGGTTTACCGATTTATGCTCGTATTCACATGGGTTTTTTATAAAACGGTCGATGTAGACCAATAATCATTTTTTGCAGACATGTGGTCAAAGCCACGAAATTCCTCATCATTTATGGAGACAATATCATGATACAATCAACTTTACTAGGTCGTATTTAATCATTTAACCCCAAGAAAACCCGTATTTGGAAAAATAATGCAAGGGTTTTTGCAAAAATGGTGTATACTAAATGGGTTTGCTGATTTATACTTGTATTCACATGGGTTTTTTATAAAATGGTCGATGTTGACCATTAATCATTTTTTGCAGACATATGCTCAAACCCACGAAATTCCCTTATCATTTTTGGAGACGAAATCATGATACAATCGACTTTACCAGGCTAAAAGTGCACGAAAAAATGAGGAGAGGAAATCATTTAACCCTAAAAAAACCCATGTGTAGAACACCAGCACCATGACCCAACAAAATCAAATAGCACACGGCTAAAATGTGTGGAAGAGGAATGATTTATTTCATAGACAAGTAGTAATTATTTTTCAATCATCGAATAAACCCTTCACGGGTCATGAAAGATGTAGAAGAAAATGATTAACTAGTACCATTGTTTGCATACTCAAAGGAAAATGATGTTTGATGTTACCTCGAGACTAGTCAATGTTCACTTCCATTGTCATGGAGACCAGTCAACTCTCGCTTCCATCACCGTGAGAACCTTCCAAAGAGCGCACATGGTAAAATGATGGGAAATAATGGGGTGCCCACCAAAAAATGTAGAAGAAAATGATTAACTAGTACCATTGTTTGCATTTTGAAAAGGATAGTTAAAATATACACATACATACACACATATATATATGTATGTATGTGCATACATACACATACATACATACATTCATTGAGAAGATTTATATATATGTTTGTATCCTTTAACTATCCTTTTCAAAATGCAAACAATGGTACTCATTAATCATTTTCTTCTACATTTTATTAAATTTTTAAAAGAATGTGTACAATGTGGATACATACATACACACACACACAAACACATATATATATGTATGTATGTATATATGTATGTATGTATGAATATACATACATATATACATACATACATACATACATACATGCATACATACATACATGCAATGTGGGAAACAAAAATAGCACCATGACCCAACAAAACTGAAATAGAACACAGAAAGAATGCATGTAAGAGAAATGATTTATTTCATAAGCAAGGAGTAATAATTTTTCAATCATCGAAAAAACCCTTCACGGTTCATGACAGATGTGAAAGAAAATGATTAACTAGTACCATTGTTTGCATTTTCAAAAGATAGTTAAATGAAACAGACATATATATCAATCTTCTCAATGAACAAGAGACAACATACACATAATTTGTAAATGAATGTATAAAACATTCCATAGATTCATTTAAAATTTGAAACACACTACTTAATGTGTGTTTTATAGGTATATATATAAATAACATTGTACACATTCTTTTACAAATTTAATAAGACGCAGAAGAATACGATTAACTAGTACCATTATTTCCATTCCCAAAGGATAGAAATAGGATAGACACATATATATCGATTTGTTGAATGAACAAGAGACACACAATGTAAAATGACAAATATATGTATGCTAGCCTACTATACATCCAATGAAAAGTATAAAAATACAAATAAATGCTAGTCTGTTGTATTGGACAGCCAAAGGAAATGTATTCAAATGCTAGTCTGTTGTTTTGGGCAGCCAACGGAAATGTAGTAAATGATATAAAAGAATTGCTGCAAAACTTAGGAGAATTTATTTTGCAGATCTTGTAAAGATAACAAAAAAGACCTTCACTTACATATAAAGTAAAGTAAAAAGACAGTGCATAAATATAAATGTTAAATGCACAACTCATGAAAATAACTATAAGTAGAATGTACTAAGCAAATTGTATAGTAAATGAAAGAAGTTGTGCTATATTCAACAACAATAGGATATTAATTTTAACAGAAGTAGATCAATTACACACTTGGGTTTTTAGAAATGTGCACAAGAAATTAACCAAGGGTTTCATAATAATAATTCCTCACTTCTAGGAATACATAAGTGTGTTTTCAAATAGATGTGGAATATTCTAGGCAAGGGTTTCATGAGATTAATTTGCAGACATGTGGTCAAAACCCATGAAATTCCTCATCATTTCTTAAGACAATATCATGAGACAATCAACTTTACCAAGTCGTATTTAATCATTTAACTCCAAGAAAACCCATATTTGGTTAAAAAAAACAAGGGTTTTCACAAAAATGGTGACCATTAAATGGATTTGCTGATTTATGCTCATATTCACATGGGTTTTTTATAAAAAGGTTGATGCGAACCATTAATCATTTTTTGCAGACATGTGGTCAAAACCCACGAAATTCCTCATCATTTCTAGAGACAATATCATGATACAATCGACTTTACCAGTTCGTATTTAATCATTTAACCACAAGAAATCTCATATTTGGAAAAATAATGCAAGGGTTTTCACAAAAATGGTGTATACCAAATGGGTTTGTCAATTTATGCTCGTATTCACATGGGTTTTATATATAAAAAGGTCGATGTAGACCATTAATTATTTTTTACAGACATGTGCTCAAACCCACGAAATTCCCCTATCATTTTTGTAGACAAAATCATGATATAATCGACTTTACCAGGCTAAAAGTGCACAGCAATATGAGGAGAGGAAATCAGTTAGCACCAAAAAAACTCATGTGTAAAACACCAACACCATGACCCAACAAAATCAAATAGCACACTACGAAAATGTGTGTAAGAGGAATGATTTATTTCATAAACAAGTAGTAATAATTTTTCCATCATCAAATAAACCCTTCATGGGTCATGAAAGATGCAGAAGAAAATGATCAACCGGTACCATTGTTTGCATTTTCAAAAGAAAGTGATGTTTTCTGTTACCTGGACACTAGTCGACGTTCACTTCCATCACCATGAGAACCTTCTAGAGAGTGTGCGCAGTAAAATGATGGGAAATAATGGAGTGCCCACCAAAAAAAACATTAGTCATATGCTTAAATCGGGCCCCAAATGAAGATTAATTGGGGTGTAATGTGTTTGGTGTCTAGTGCTAAAGTAAGGAGATTAATATGTAGGAGTGATTTTTAATGGACACAAAAATGATTTTTTAAGGTGCCAACGTGAATTAGATCCATTGAATTTTGAGTGGATTTGAATGATATAATAGTTTTATTTAAATGTTAATAGTGACACATTTAGGTGTTTTTAAAAAAAAAATTGGTGGTTATAGCTAGCAAGTACTGGGACGTTAGGTGGTAGGGAGTAGACGACACCTCTAAAAGGTGTCTTTTCGACCTCCACGCACATATCCAATGCTCCTGCACTCTACCGAATTGCCTAGAAGTCAAAACCTTAGTTATAAGCTCTTAACTCGTGAGCGAAAAAAAACCCATAAAAAGAAAATTCGATTCGATGTATGGTTTAGATTCTATGGTTGCGCAAAGTTAGCCCTGGTAGATACTGGGTCTTCCTCCCTAGTTCTAACTACTATTTTCTTAATATTAGTCAATTTTTTAAAAAAAATTCTTATGCAAATAGTTATTAGTTTTAAATTATGAATATATATACTTTTATCTCTTATTAATTTAATTTTTAATTCATTTGTTTTTAAAGAAAATAAAATCTCTTAAAGTCAACATGGAAAATATTGAACTTTATAAATTTTAGGAATTATTTTTCTTAAAAAGGATTGGTTAAAAAAATTTTGGTGTTAAAAGGGTATATTTATAAGAAACATTTAAAATTTTATTGGTTGAAATATTTGAAATCTTTTTGGAATAATATAGAGAATTTTTTTTCCCATGGAGTCATTTTTTACAATATATGCACTTAAATAATATTTATAATTTATTATTATTAATATTTTTCATTAATTATTTATATCTTAATGTAATTTCTTTTGCATAATATATATTTTTTTCATTGAATTTGAATAATTAATATATTTAATATTCTTATAATCTAATATTAGAATTGTAACTTTATATTTTAAATTTAATTCTAACCTGGCATTGTTTATATTAGGGTTATCTCATAATTTAATATTAAAATTATATTAATATTATCTTTTATGTCTTTACTAAATATTTTATAATTAAAATAACAATATTTTTATTGTAATAACATAATAGGTTAATTTATTAGAGATATAATATATTTTTCATTGATTAAAGTGTATTCATTATATAATATCACTAAAAAATAATATTTATTTTTTAATTGTAAATTTTTGAGAAAAAGTAGCTAATGTAATGCCCAAGATATGCACACTTAAATAATATATGTATATTTAAATAATATAATTATTTAAAATATTATAGTTATTGGGTGAAGGATGAAGGGAGGAAGAGAGAGAGATGACAAAGGGAGAGGGAGAGAGAGAGGAAGAACAGAGAGAGAGAGAGAGAGAGAGAGCTAGGTACGGTGGTGGGAATGAGCTAGAGAGCGATAGAGGGATGAAGGGAGAATTATCTAGATAGTGTCACAGGAATAGAGGGACTGAGAGAGTTGTCTAGGTAGGATGGGTTTTTCATCTAAATAGAGGGACTAAGAGAGGGGAAAGAGGAAGGGAGGGAAAGAGATAAAGAAACAAAGAGAGACAAATAGAGACAAAGATAGAGATAGAAAGAGAGAGAGAGAGTATCTTCTTAAATTTGTCAAAGATAAAAGGTCCTAAAATATTTAATTCTTACTTTACTCTTTAATGGATTCTCTAAATAGAGGGACTCACAAGAAAACAATCTAAATTAATCCCCATGGATGTTATCACCTCTTTAAAAAATTAGGCAAAAGATAAGAAATATCCCTATAAACCTAACGAAAAGGGTATGAAATCTCCTAACAAACCTAAGAGACGATCGACATCAAGAAACAAGTAATAATATATGAATAAGAATAAATTAGACAAAAAACCCACATCATCTTAACAATTAGGAATTAATTCTTAAAACTTAAAGTAGAAAAGAAGAGGTCCATGTGCTTTTTATGGATCACAAAATTATAATGACAAATTTTAATTTAAAGAGGGTTGTATCTCTAGAAGAGATCATGAAGAAACACAACATTGATCTTCCAAAACATACTAAGGGAAATTCTCATATATCTAAATGTTTAGAGACATCTACCAATAGTTGGTGTAGACACTGAAAAATGTCCTAAGCTTGCGAACACCATTTTCCCCCATAAATTCCCTTTCTTCCCTAAATAATTAATTAAGTATAATTATTTTACTATAGCCTAAGTCATATTTCTTCTATTAATTAAATAATTTTAATTTTTTAACTAATTCATCTCTTTCCTTTTATTCCTTCTTTTTGATTAATTAAATAAATTATATTTATTTAATTACGTCACTAATGTCCCCTTTCCTCTATAATTAAATAAATTTGATTTATTTAATTGTTGTCATTTTCCTGCCTATAATTAAATAATTATTTTAATTATTTAATTACTCATTGGCCTCTTCTTCTATAATTAAATAAATTTTATTTGTTTAATTATTTACTAACTTGTCGTTTTCCTCTACTTTTTAATTAAATCATTATTTAATTAAAAATTCAACTTTCCCTCTTCTTCTATAATAAAATAATTGCTTAAATTATTTAATTATTCATTTCTCTCCTAAATTAAATAATTTAATAATTATTTAATTTACTGCAACAACCTTTTTTTCTATGTCAACCTCTTTATCCGTGTCATTCTTATCTTTAAACATCTCATTTAATTTCCACCTTAAATCTCAACTGTCCATCCTTATCCAAGCCCTATCTTTGCCCTAATTTTTCCCTAACCCTATTTTAATGTCATATGTGCTTTTAATCCTATTCCTTTATTCAAATTTGGTTTTCTATGAGAGAGACCAATCATTGCTATTTTACTCCTAATAGATTCAATTCCAATACATGCTACTCAAGGAGACAAGTACAATCTTTAATATTTTTCTATCACTATCACTAGGCTTATTGTTGCATACTCAAACTTTGAGGGAAATCAAACATATAAAGAAAGAGGGAGAAGGACAATGGAGGTGAATCAACCATGGCATAAGAATATTCGTAATATTTATTCATTTTTTTGAGTTTCTATGTTTATTTCTACTTCATTGTTGGTTTAGGGCTCTAGGGTTTTATTTTTATTGATTCATGTATTTCCCCTTAATTTTTCCCTATTCTACATTGGTGAACCAAACATGAACTAGCTATATTCGAAATATTTTTTGAGTTTTAGGTCCACAACTCATCAGTAAAGTCGAATGATGCATTTGAGAGACAATTTGATGCATTTACGATACAACACAATGCATTCGATAGATTTCATGACATATTTATGAAGACAAAAAGCCACATTCATAACACCCAGAGCAAAATTTGCTTAACTATAGGGAAAATCATTTTATTGGTCTATTTTCATAATTTTTTATCATTTCTCAGCTTTCTAGTTTTAGGATAATTGCATTATTTCTATTTCAATATTTTCTAAAATTTTCTAGATTTGAAGTATTTTTGTAGCTTTTAGGTTGTTCACTACATATGTTTCAATTGGGAGTCACAATCACTTTTTAGTTCATGACAGTCACTATCTAGTGTGTTGCATTCACTTTCCATTTTTTTTAGTCATATTTTGATTAGCTGCATCTATTATAGAATAGCGGTTCACATCTATGATATTTTAAGCTGCATTTTCTTGTTATTGTTAATTAGGGTTTTAATTAGGAGTTTTTTATTTTATTCTTTTCTATTTGGTAGAATATAGTTTTTTGTGTTATTGATACTTTGTTGGCAGCTTGTGGCATTCGTGGGGACAAGACATTACTATTGAGACTACTAATCTATGTTCTTGTAGGGCTTTATTGTTCTTTGATTTTTAAGTAGGAACATTTGGATTTGAGAATTAAAAATAAGCAAGTGTCTTTGCTTTATAAATTTTTTAATTTGGGATTAAAAAGTATCATTGTTTTCTTTATCTTGAGATCTTTTCTCCTTTTTAAGGTGTGTATGCTCTTCCCTCATAGGTTATATGATCTTGGGAATAAAAAAAACTTCTCAACACTTTCATTTTCACACCCAACATTTTGTTTTCCAAAGGTTAATGAATATTTGCTAGTGTGAGAAAATACATGTGTATGCTCTTTCCTCATATTTTTGTATGATCTTGGAGATCAAAATAATTGTATTTGTATCACTTTTTTATACTGCTTTAGAGGGGTAGATACCATTGAGACACATCCTAACATAGACCTCATTGCCGACCCAAAATGATTTTTCCCTCGAGTTGCTCTATAAAAGGGTAAAATGATACACAAGTACAAATTGATGTTAGCCTTTTTCATACAGTGCCAATCCAAAAGGGGAATTGCCCACATGGTATTATAAGTAACCAAGTAGGATTGGTTAAAGCCTTGAGTGGCTTGTTATAAATTCAAGAGGGTTCAAGTACCCAAGAAATGACTAGAAGACAATTAGTTAGAGGTCCACCGTTATTTATTTGGTTATCCTTCCAGTCTTGGAGGCCCCTATCCATCCTCTCTTGCAAATACAATATTGAATACACCCCCTAAAGGTGTCCCTCCACTTGCATCAAAGGAGATTCTAATTTTTGGGCTTGAGATTTGGTACCATTGGCTATTGACCTTAGGGATAGGAAGTGATTTATGTGTGCGAATTATTTTCAAATTGTGATTAGACCTATGTAAATTTGGGTAGGATGTGATTTAATTGAAATCCTAAACATATTTCACGTCTCTCTTAAGTCCTTCGAAATAATTTCCCAACACTAGGATTAGAAAGATATTAAATTTGAATGAAATGAACATAAATTGACATTTTTTATTTATTCCTAAATAATAGGAACATGTGGAGGCGTCCAAGATGAGTTCCTAAATAATAGTCCAGCACATGGGGCACCCACATGGAAGGTGGAACCCACCTTGTTTTAGTTAATTGTTTGGAGGATTGATAACACTTCAATAATGCATATCTAGGTTCATAAAAAATAGGGATTGATATTTACAAGAGTGAAGCGGGACTACCAGTCTAGTATAAGTTCAGTATAATTTTAGATTAGTTTAGATTAGTTCAATTCAATTCAATTAAGTTCCGTTCAATTAAGTTTAGTTCAATTATGGTTTAGTTATCTTTAGTTGCACATATTTATTTTGAGTTGTATACCAGTTGACTTGACTAATGACTTTAGTTGCATGACAGATAATCGGTGGATACTTTTTATTAAGTGGGGATGATCAATCATGCATATTTTTTGCATAAATTGAGGAAGAGATATGTTTCAGCTAACAAAGATTGACTTGGATACATCTTGGGTGCCCAAGTTGGCATCTTTCCGTTAGAGCTTTTACATGAAAATATTTTTACAAGGCTGAGGTAAGTGGGACCATTCTCAAGTGACAACTTTGAGGTGGATTTGACAAGATATCTTCTTGACCAAAGTTCATTTAAGTGTTCAGTTTGGGGCACCAAATTTGAGGAAGAATTTTGTTTGAATTTTGTTTACATGGTGGAACTCTACTTTCCAAATCTAGGTGTAGGTTTTCGAGGAGCTTTATTCTCTTAAAATTGACAACTCTTAGGAGTTTACAAAGCTCATAATTGTCTATTTATTTCAGCAAGTGCATAAGATTTTTAAGAGATTTTTTTGCAGCTTGTGAAGAAGCATTATTGAATAAAAACGAATCATATCAATCAAGGATTGATACAACATTATTATAATATTATTGTAAGGTTAAATAATATAAGCACTATTGATTCTAGTGGAGTTTTTTATCGAAAGGGTTTGTCCACACATATGTTGTGTCACTTCTATGTTTTATCTCATTCTTCCACAATCTTCTGTCTATTTATACAAATGATAAAATTGATCTAGATAGATTAATCATACACAAATAATACTTAATTAGATCTACAGTCACATAGTTTTACAAGTTTTAATCTATAAATTTACCTTCATTTTCAACATGAATAACCCTTGAACATACACATAACACTCACAATTTTTTTTCACTCAATAGCTAAGACTTTTTTTTAGATTGTTTATTTTGTTTGACATCACATTTCACAAAAACCCAAGACAAAAAATAAATACAAAAAATTCAAACTAGGGCTAAACACACTATTCACCGCATCTTCCAGAATGTAAATGCTAACCAAAAAAATAGAGAACCACATTTGTTAAGAATTATGCACCACATATACAAGACAATAAAACACATTTGATAGACCATGAACCACATTTTCTAGTTGATAGGAAATTCTAGTGTGCTTTTATTTTGGATCAATTCTTGATTTGAATAATCTCATTAGATTATAAACTTTATCATTTTAGATCATTCATTCCATTTTATGTCATTAAGGTTACAATTGAATTAGCTGTATACACCTTAATTCAAACCTTGGGACACTCATTAGTTGCATACACTTTTGTAGAATTTAGACGAGGAGGCTTATTAGACTTTTGATTAGATCATTTTCACAAATTTAGGTTATCTTGACCTTGTCACTTCATCAATCAATCTTTTTCATTCGAGTTGGTCCTTTAAACTCATGAGTCTAGTTTAACGTCCACTTTTTAAATCATCATCACTTTATTCTTTGATCTTTGTATGGTCTTGAAAAATAGATTTGGTACTTTGGACTATCTTAGTTTCATTAGTAGTCTCTTCTTAGGTCCATAAAATTTCTTTTTCTTCACATCATAGTTTTTTTCATACCATAGCCTTCATCATAAAATCACATTTTCATACTTTAGTCATAGTCACACCATAGATTTTGGACCATCGTGACATTACCACATCTCAATTTTATTTATTGTCACTTTGTGCCTTAATCTTGGCCATAAGTGCATCATCATTTGTCATTTATTATACATTGGAAAACCCCAAAAAATAGCATAGTTGCATACTTTAGTCCTGGTCCTAACATTAGAATGATTATAATTTATATACCATTCATCACATTTGCAAGTCTTATATGGTCCAAACAAGATTATAAAGGAAAATAAAATAAATGGACTACACCAATGAAGACCCCTTTTTCAATCCTACTAGCAGCATGAAGTTTAGGTATTCATCCAATGAGACACCTACAACATGATCATCATTTCCCAATCCTTTTGAAATGTTCACAATAAAAGACATCCAAATACCTCTAACTAAAGAGGAGATTGAGGCAACAACTCAAGACTGTAGTGTGACATGGTTTTTAGATGAGATGGTAGCACAAGACCCAAAATGATTACTAGAATTTTTTTTACAAAGTGGAGCTAAAAAACCTCACGGTTGTGATGTTAACACACTAGCCACAATATAAATAAATGAGACTACACACAACCAAGGACACAATGCATGTAATCCTAATCACACTATCCCACAAATACATACTACCATTCTATTAGGAGGGACATCAAAAAATACCACAATGGTTAATATGGCACCACTATTTGGAACACAAGGTTCACAAGCTACGACACAACCCCCTAGTACAACATTTAATCCATTGGCTCATCATCTAATGCTATGGGTGCTTCATCTTCCAATCCCCTTTCAATAGGGAAAAGCAAGTCAAACAAAAAAATGTGAAAGGTTTGCATCAGTGGACCTAAGCCATAGACAAACACCACACGGAATACCAATTTTAAATTAAACTCTAATACATCATCACAAGGTCCTTTTACAATTATTCTCTTATATAACAACACACAAGGACCTTTTCAATAATATGGTCAAACAAATTCAAGACCTCTATAAACACAATTTAAGATGAATCCTCCACACATTTTAACCATATTCCAATTTTCACTCCTAACATCCGAAATAAAATTCCATCCTTCACTCATAACATTCAAAACAAAAACCTATCACACACATTTGGGACCAACACAAATTCATCCATCCAAAATATTGGATTGCAAGACTCAAACATGGGACCATATCATAATGCAGTTGCGAAACTAGTGTACACATCATTGACTGAACTTGATGTCTTGACAAACCAAATTCTTACACTAAAAAGAAAAGTCGAGATCATGTAAATATCAACAAAGAAAAATTACTCAACACAAGAGCATATACATGCCTCCATTTCCTCACAACTATGTTACTCCAAATTTTACCAAGTATAGAGGAAAGGGGAGCCCAATTTAACATGTGAGGGAATTTAACATGGCCTGCATAAACATCACATCTAAACATACATACCTCATGAGATTATTCCCAAGGATTCTCATAGGACAAACACTCAAATGGTTTTACCACTTACCTACAAGCATATGAACATAGGATGAACTAGCCGATAAATTTGTGATACATTTTTCTTATAACATTAAAAAATAAATTACCATAGCCACATCAAGTATCATAAAAAAAAAGAGGAAGATGAGTCATTTATATCATTTTTTCAAAGATGTAGAAGTTTGGATAGTCGATGTCCTTGTGAGATATTTGAGAAACAAAGGGTTGTCATATTCATATAAAACCTGGTCACAAAACTAAAATACCAATTACAAGTCCATTATTGCACTAAATTCACTAAATTTACAGAGAAAGGAATTACACTAAAAAATAAATTGATTGTAAAAGGGGAAATTAAAAATTTCAACAAAAATTAGAACACCCAAAGCACCTCAAATTAAAAAAACAAGTATTGGGCTCACAATAGGAATATAATAAATTATGGAGTTTTAGATGCAAAGAAAATACACCAAATTCATCCTAAAATCACCCTTAAAGGATCTAATTTATCAAATGACTGACCACATGTCCTTGAGAAAACAAGAAACACCATCCAAAACAACCGAGGACATGCACCTCAAATAAATTTTCCACCAAGACGAAAATACACTCCCGTAGGGGAACCAATTGAATCCATCTTGAGAAAAAATTTGTAGTCTAAGGTCACCCAACTTCATAAGGTAAATCATTATGATATAGGAGAGTTTAAGCCATCATGCTGGGATGATAATTCCTTTTGTGAATATCACCATACTAAAGGACACAATACTTTGTCATGTCAAAAACTCAAGAACATAATTCAAGACCTCATTGAAAATGGAATCATAGAAGTAAAAACCCAACAACCGACCTCCAATAGTGACCATAGCATTTTAAGAATCATTTTCATGATCATGGGATAGGGAAAGCCTCCAGTTCAGTTACAAATACCAATGATCAAGCTAACTTCATCCATGTTTCCTATGACTATACTATAAATAATATTTGATTCTTGGATAACCATGCTAATACCATTACCATCAAGAAGCCACTAGAATGTGTTTCTCTAATGTGATGAACCAAGGTGACCATACAAGGTGTTCCCCCTAAACAACAAAAAAAATCCCAATATCACCTCTTTGAGCACCTGGGGAAGGCACCTACTTAGATATCTCTCCTTGAGTTACTTTACATATCTCCTGAACAAAAAGCTATTCTAGAAAAAGAATTGCAATACACTTTTATGCCTTTTGACCTTGATGTCAAATGATTCTAGAAAATGGTGGGATAATTATCCAACACTCTCCATGTCACCTTTTCTAACCAAGACTTCTCAACACAAAAATCCAACCACAATGACCCTTTGCACCTAGAAGTCTACATTATTAAAAAAAAAATTAGATGAGTCATGGTATATGGTGGAGCTCATTTTTTTGTACTCTAATTGGTTATTCCATTAGGTTTCTTTGAAGATTATGTGGAATCCTCAAAGATAATTATCATAAAGGCCTACGATGATGCATAATGCTCTTCCAAGGGTGTCATATTGCTACGTATCAGATTTGGGCCCACTATATTAAATACCGCATTCTAATTATTAGACCTGGATCTCCCCTATAACATCATGTTGGTTGACCATGCATTCATGCTATGAATTTCATCTTATCCACATACCATCAATGCTTACAGGTTTCCCACAATGGCACTAAAATCACAATAGCTAGTGATCTTGATCGTTTCTAATATTGTAATAATTTGAGAGGGACTACTGAATTTCAAGTGGATATTAATCAAGAAGATTCATCCTCCATCTCATCACATTAAATTCATCCACCTTCCTTGGTCAAATCATCTACTTCATTCACTGCACCTTCTAAAACCAAGATCTAGATCCATGAAATGGGATGTGGAGAGTATTGTATGGAGAATTCATTTTGTGCTAAGAAGTCATCCATAGGTGAAAATTTTAATATTGCTAATGATATCCGAGCTTGCAAGAATGATTTTACGTTCGCTTAAAATATTTGTGAAAATAAGCAAATAGATGGTCGTGTCTAGATTGACACCTTTTGGGATCCCGATGACACCTCTATCTTTTCCATATATGCTCATGATCCTATTCAATATCATCCATCTTCTGACCCATCATCCTTCAATTTTGAACATCCTCTGTTAGGGTATCCATCCCCTACTATTGACTCTACTAAGGCTTCTTCCCAACTCGTTAAGGGTTTGCAATCTTCCTTTGATGTTAACAGTGCCAAAAAGGATAGTCCCAGAGAATCCATTGAGTGTATCACCATTCTCTTCTATGAACCACATATTCTTGTCACCTCACCTATCTCATCGATCTCATCAACTTCATTCAACTCATCCATCTCACTTATACCATCCCACCTCATAAATATGGACCAACAAGTAGCACCTCAAGAAAATAACAAGGATAAAGCTCAAGAATCAAAGGAGAAAATTTATTCTTCAAAAGGAGATCTAGAATCAAAAGAAATAATGCAAAGAAAGAAAGATCAAGAAAATTCCTCTAGTCAAAATCAAAATCTATTTGGAAAATAAAAGATAAAAACATAACCCAAGAATGAAAGTAAGAAAAAAATGATATCCAATTATACCTCTTCATAACAAAATAATTGGGTGCATCTATCAAAGCAGAATGTCAACAAAATATATCATTGATCTAAATTATCCATCCTCATCACTTTCACTCAATCCATACACTCTATTAAATCCATCCATATTTACACATCCATCATATCACTCCATCTCCCCTACTGATGTTCTTCGATTGACCTTTGATGATGACCCCATGTCCTATAACTTAGTGGTCACCCAAACTCCTTTTCATATGAATCATGATGGCCCATGTAGTTTGCACAATAGGAATCATACCCTAGCTCACTTCATTCACTACATTAGTCACCCTATGCATCCATCATTCCTACCCTTCATTTAGATTAGACCCTTCATCCAACAAGGTCATCCAAATTTGAGCTTAACTAGTTGGGTACATACATTGTAATGGCAGTATATAGGTTTGGTGAATATTAGCTTTCAACTCTACAAATTGAACCATTGTTAGAACCTATTTGTAGTATGAATTTACAAAAATTCTACACCTTGCTTCATAGAGCCATCTCAAAACCTAAAAATACAAAAAAAAAATTGTCACCTTGATGAAAACTTGGCAAAGAAAAATCTTGGTGACACAAAAAAAATAACAAATCAAAAAAATATTAAAGAGAAATAATTCATCCAATAGTGAAAATCACTTTGGTGGCACTTTGGATAAGTATCATGGTGAAAACCTCGCAAACAGGCACCTTGCATAGTTGGTCTTGTCTACATCATCTATTATAATTCTATTTGGTTTTCTACCCTTACTCATAATAAATTCACCTTCACACTTTCTCACATCATCCATAATAACACTTTTTTGTCCTTCCCATAGCCTATAACAGTTGACATTTCACATGTATTCACCTTCCATATCGATCCATAATAAGGCTTATCTTATCCTATACCTAGTAAATTTATCATGTTCCTAACTAGGGGCAAGTACTTTACTCATGTCTTCAATAGATCCTATACTTGGTATCAGAGGTCACTATATCAAAAATCCAAAAATTTAGAAAACCTAAAAAATCCAAAAAAAATCAGAAAACATGTTAAAACTCCAAAAACATTAAAATATTCCAAAAATCTAAAAACATCCAAATAACTTTCAAAATCCCAAAAAAAAATTCAGTGTCAAGTCATGTTGGTCAAATTTCATCGAACTATATTTCCTCTATGCATAATCAATCACACACTTTGATCACACACGAGTAACTTTCTAAGTCTTAATTAAATCATGAACCAACATACTAACTATTTAACTAGTATTCAAACCTAATTAATCAAACATCAAAATTTTCAATCAATGGTCTTATACAACAGGTGGCATTGTTGAAACTAGACTCAACTTCTTATACAACTTACCTCATTTCTTAAAACTAGACCAGATCCTACCATTTGTCTTATATAGGATGCCTCCTTCTTGAAATTAGACATTGCCATCATTGTCCTTATAAAGGTGGTTGCATGATTGAAACTAGACTAGATGTCTTATCTAACATTTTTTATCTCCTAAAACTAGACATATTCAATCCCTCAACCCATCAATCAATTAGTGAACCAATCTCATCAAATCCTATTAGCAAAAAAATACTAGAAAACAATCTTAATGGCTGTTGAATTTGTTGGTCAACTTTGTCTTCTCATTTTTTCTTTTTTTTGGTCATGTTATTAGCCACCTCGAGGATGTCCCAAGAAGCATTTAGAGGAGTGATTATGCCTCATGACTTTATTTTCTTTTAATTATTGTTTGTGGTTGTTTTGAAAAAATACTGGGGAAACCTTTCTCCTAGTATGAGTCATGGCATTCCTTGTTTTTTATCTGTATATTTCACAAGTGGATAAATTTGCACACCTTTGTCTATGTCATACTATGGTGTTTATTGTCCATTTGTCAAACTTTTAATACTAAATGATCATTACATGCATAGCCTAGCATCTCTTCATGTAAATATCAATCTTTCTTTGTCTCCACTAACTCCACGCTAACACTTTTTCCATCCACATCTTGATGTTGTCTTGTGACATACAAAAGTATCCTACATACATAATCATGTTAGAAGCATCTCGTAATCATCATAAACATATTAGTTCATCCATATTGCATAAGAAAATACAAAATATTGATCACATTTCATTATAGGAATCATATATGTATCCACATAGGCACTCCACGTCATAATCATCTCATATCATATTGAATACATAATCCATTAAGCATACATCATGTTGTATATACATAACATTTACATAACATGACAACCAAACATCACATTTCATATACATTAAATCTACCTAATGTGAATAGAAATCATACATAGCATTACATATATCATTTCATCCATAATCATCACATCATAATCATAATGCAACCATAACATCATAAAAATTAAGTACATATAAGTATAAAAAATACAATAGGCATCCATAATGCATAATAACATATAGATTCATCAGATAACCATATAAAATACATAAAAAATCATAATGCATCCATCATATGAAATAAAAAAATGAATATAACATAAGGAAATAATAGGGTTAAATTTAAGAACCCTCCCTCGACGAAGGTGTAAATTCTTGGCAAATATTGTATGCTTCAGAACAACCCTTGTGATCTACATTCTAAGGTAACTTCAAATTTCTTGTCCAATTGCATGGACATTTTTCTCGATAAAGATTTGGTGAAGACATTGGCAATACATTATTTGTAGCTTTTCATTTATTCTATTTCTTCATTGGAGTTGGCACTGGGCATTAAAATTTTGAAAGTGGGTTAACACCTATTCATGGAATCTTATAGAAAGTGGAATTTCATGCTTCTACAACATAGGATTTTTCCCTGGTTAATATGAGATGTGATCTGCTATGTGATACGAAAAAATGAATCATCAAAGAGTCCAAAGTTTCAGACAAAATTTTGGGTGATTCCCTTTTCTTCTTTGTTGTTACTTTGTTAAATTAAATTCACCATTTTCTCAAACACCCATTTGAGGGCCTTTGCTATTGTTACATATTTTTTTAGTAATGAATTATGTCTATATTTTATTGTATAATGTAATAGTTCTTGTAATATGTATTTTGTGACTAGTTTTTTTTCACATTTAGTGGATTTTTGGCTAGGATGGCTATGTAGTATGTACTTCAACCTTCGACTACTTAAATTAAAATACTTTTCATGTCCCTATTCTTGTAAATCCTTTTTTGATTGGTCAATATAAAAATGTGGCTTTTAAAACTAATAAGTGAGTGAAATTTATTGTGACTTATTAGTGGACATTGATAATGATTAAGCTACCACAAGACATTTATTTCTCTATTTTTAATGCTTTGAATTACTCTACTTACCATTTAACTCTCCATATTTTTATCAATTTTTGCATATCTACCAGATTTTCTTTCATTATAGAAAATATGGTTGTGGTACGATAGATTAACACCATATGTACATACAAAGTACATATGTCTTTAACTACTCTAAATTTAATTTAATTCTGAATATTTTTATTGATTTCCCCATATCCACCATATATTCTTTCATTGAACAAAATGTGTATGTGATACTGTAGATTAATGCCATATGTACTTGGGAAATATTTAAAATATTAAAAATTAAGTTACTCTTCTAATCAAAAGCAAGAAAAATGTTTGATTTGATAAATTGATACTAAACATGGTAGAAAGTATAGCACATGGCACGGTCTCTTTTTTTTTCTATCTTTTTAATCAATTTTTCACATATCTTCGAGATTGTCTTTCTTTGAAGAAAGTGTGGTTGTAGTACTATGGCTTAATGCCATATGTACATCTGAAGAGATTGATTAGATAGTTTGATATTGAAAACTAAATGACATACTATAGATGATGAGGCCATTAATCTAGTGATCAATTGAAACAAGATTTGTAATTATTTCATATCATTTGAGTGGTGATTTTGACAACTTGTCAACTTGGGGTACAATTTGCATGTAGCCAAATTCCAATCAAAATAAACATTGTAATTATAAAAGTAAGACTTAAGTTGCATGGTTAAGTTGTTTTTTTAGTTTGCATAATTATCATTATGTAACCCAAACTCACATGAGTCATGAGTAAATATGGACCAGGATGGTAGTGGTATTGGTGGCTCATAAATAGCGATAGTGGGCACAACTTAAATCATTTGTAGAAGGCTAAATGATTTTTTATTGAGTGCAATGTTCTGAATTTTCATAAGGGTTTTTATTTTGCAAGGTTAATAAGGAAGAAGGTGGTGTGGTATTATTAGGAATACTCTAAATTCTCCTACCTTGAATTATGTAGTTACAAAGTAAAAGACCAATTTTCTTCAAGTTTAGAATGGGTGGAATTGGAAAGAAGTAGATCTAGTTGACGTGAAAACTGACACAGGTTTTGAAACAGGACAAGGAGCTCTGATGCAGATAAGTACTTTCATAGAGAGTAATCCCACATAATTATTTTATTATTGTTTGCAATTAAAGTTGGTGACTTCTCATACTCCATTTTTACTGAGGCCCTCGAAGAGGAACTATGGACTTTTAGACTCATTGTATGTTATCCCAATGCATGGAGGTTGTATGTAGAAGGTGGGAAAATATTTACTACCCCTCATCTTCTGCATCGCTCTGGTTCTCAAACAAGATAGGCACATTTTGTATCTTCACAACTCCCATTTCTCCAACATGGTAGGCAAGTCCTATGGATTCTCAAAGTCACTTGTTTTATAATATGGTCTAGATTCCATAGCCACCACTACCAACTTAGAATTATTTGTTTTATTTTGCGGTGTTTTGGTGTATTGTATTAAGAGTATTATGAATTTTGAACCATATTCAAGATCCCAAGATCCAAACCATGCTCAACAAGCCACGCGGTTTGAGAATATGGTTTGTATTGTCACTAGTAATGAAGTAGCTAGTGGCCTGTCAGCTTGGAATCAATTTTATCTGATATAAAGTGACATGTGCCATTTATACAAAACAAGAGCCTGAATTCTCTACTCATCTTTAAAAATCTATGTAATAATGTAACATTGTAATGTAGTGGTAATAAAATAAATGGTTGTGTTATTCTTTGGTATTCATTTATAGTAAAGAACTATTTTGTGTTTACAATATCTATTCAAATTATATACAAGTAATGTAAATGACATAAAATAATGGAATGAAATATTTAATAAACTTAGAAAGAAAAAAAATTTCCTTTAAGAGATTAAGTATTGTCTATTTACGAAATATTTGCATGGAAATACAAAAATAAAGTATTGTCACTCTTGCTAGGATTTTCTGAAATTTTATTGATTTATAATTTTCCGTTGACCTGTTCTCCTAGTTCATGGTATCATTAGTCATTTTATTAAGTCCTTTAAAATGTTAAGCTATTGGCCCCTTGGCCTTGTTGTCAATCAACGTATTTCTTTTAAAGGGATTATGTGAGTCTGCATGATGTTTCAAGTAGATCTATATGTGACCCACGAAACCACATAATGGACATGTGGACTCATCTTGATGACTCCATTAGGATTGTGTATCCTAGCACCATGAAATTTTAAATTTTTAAAACAACTTTAAAATACATGCTTACAACAACTTTAAAACAACTTTAAAACAGCTTTAAAATAACTTTAAAATAAATTTAAAACACATGTTCATTGTGTATATTATAAATTACTTAGCTATTCAATGAACATTTGATGGATGGTTGTAGTAGCATTTTGGAATGAAATGCACATAGCGCTAGTGTGAGTTCCACCTCTATGATACATTTATTGCTTAAACTATTTTGAGTTTTAGTATTATTGACTACATCTGGTGATACCATTTAGGACATGGTATTTTAAACATTTGAGTTCTTATGATGATTTGATTACGATGTTTATACATTTGATTTCTTATGATGACTTGATTATGATTACGTTACATGCTTGGTTAGCTTATATTGATGGTTGATCATTTTATGCTAGTTACTGTGGTTGTTCAATTTTAATTTAGAAATGAAGAGAAAATGAAATATGTGATGTGAATGAACCATGTTACATTTTGAAATTAAGGTCAAAGGAATTGGGGATGACATGTGATTAGTGATTTTTCAATTTATGATATGAGATATATATACTATGTGACATTATGAAACTTGAGTATATGAAATTAAAGCTACCAAAGGCACTACTGATCTTGGATGTTTCTTTGAGATGACCAAAAATTTCCCTATACTACCCTTAAACTGTAAATCATAATCCCTAAACCCTCCACCCCCTCCCCTCAACTCTCAACCCTTAAACCTCAAACCTCAAACCTCAACCCTCTAGCTTGAACTAGGTTAAACCCCAAACCCTTAAAACCTCTACCCTTAAATTATAAACCCTAAACCCTGAACCTTAAATCCTCTACCCTCCACACTCAACCCTCAACCCTCGACAATTAACCAGGTTAAACCCCAAACCCTTAAACTATCTACCCTCTACCCTTAAACTTAATAACCTCTACCCTCAACCCTTAAACCCTTTTAAACCTAACTAGACTCTCTACCCTAATCCCTCAACCCTCAACTCTTAATCCCTCAACCCTTAAACCCTAAACCCTCTACCCTCAATGGTCAACCCTCAACCCTCAACCCTCAACCCTCAACTCTTAAACTATAAACCCTAAACCCTAAACCATGTACCCTATACCTTCAACCCTTAAACCCTCTACCATCTACCATAAAGCCTTAAACCCTCTACCCTTAAACTATATACCCTATATCCTTAACCATTAAACCCTTAAAACCTGAACCCTAAATGCCTAAACCCTCTACCCTCAACCTCCTTCTCTCTCTTTGAACCCTACACCATCTACCCTTAAACCATAAATCATAATCCCTAAACCCTCTACCCTTAACCATTAATCCCTAAACCCTAAACCCTTTACTTGAAAGAGAGAGGGAGAGGTGGTGGGAGGGAGATACTTGAGAGAGAGGAAGAGGGAGAGGGATATAAATAGAGGGAGTGAGATAGAGGGAGTGGTTGTGAGAGGGAGGTGGGGTAAGAGGGGGTAGGACTAAGATACTTGAGAGAGAGAGGGGGGGTGGGAGGATGAGACCCAAGGGAGAGGGAGAGAGATAAAGTAGTAGAGAGATAGTGGAAGTGAGAGAGAGAGAGAGGGAGGGACAGGTCACATAGATATGGAGAGAGAGAGGGGGGTAGGACGGACATACTTGAGAGATGGATAGAGGGAGCATGAGAGGGTGGTAGGGAGAGGGGGAGAGGGTGGGAGGGAGACAACTGAGAGAGAACGAGAGGGGGACAAAGTGGGAGAGAAGGGGTGGGAGGGAGAGACCTAAGAGAGTAGGAGAGAGAGGGAGTGGGAGATAGAGGGATGGGAGAGATACAAGGAGTGAGAAAGAGAGAGTTAATAGAGGGAGAGGGAGTGGGAGGGAGAGGGAGTACTCAAGGGAGAGGGATGGAGGGATTGAGAGATATATATATAGAGAGAGAGGGGGTGGGGGAAGAAACCTAAGAGAGAGATAGATAGAGGGAGTGGGAGGGGGTGGGAGGGAGGGAGCGAGAGATAAAGGGTTAGAAATAGAGGGATTGAGAGAGATAGGGTTTGGGAGAGATAGAGGGAGTGAGTGAGAGAGACAAAGAGAGACCTAACAAAGGAAGAGGGGGTAGGATGGAGAGACTTGAGAGATAGAGGGAGGAAGAGGGAGAAGGGATGGGATGGAGATAGATAGGGGCATGAGAGAGAGGGGGACTTGGGAGAGAGAGGGGGAAAAGGTGGGAGGGAGATACTTGAGAGATAGAGGGAGTGATTGTTAGAGGGAGAGAGGGTAGGATGGGGAGACTTGACAAAGAGAGATAGGGAGAGGGGGTGGGAGGGAGACACTTGGTAGAGAGGGAGAGAGATAGAGTGGGAGAGAGATAGAGGGAGAGAGAGGGAGATAGAGAGTGGGAGAGAGAGAGAGAGAGGGAGAGGGGTTGGGAGGGAGAGACTTGAGAGATAGAGAGAGGGTAGGAGGGATATTAATGAGAGGGAGAGGGGGAAAGGAGGTTGGAGGGAGAAAATTGAGATAGGGAGAGAGAGAGATGGAGTGGGAGATAGATAGGGAATGTGTGTGTGTGAGAAACGGAGAGGGGGGATGGATATACCTGAGAGAGAGTGAGAGAGAGGGAGATAGATAGAGTGAGTGAGAGAGGGAATGGGAGAGAGATAGAGGGAGTGAGTGAGAGACCTAAGAGAGGGATAGGGGGTAGGAGGGAGACACTTGAGAGAGAGAGAAAGATAAAGACCAAAGAGAGGGAAATGGAGTGAGAGAGACAAAAATAAGAAAGGGGGAGAGAGAGAGGGATAGTGAGAAAGGGGCTCAGAGTGAGGTTTATTTATTTAGGTATATAGGTGGGAGGGAAAGAGACCTGAGAGAGGGGATTGGACTGAGAGAGAGTAGTCTAGGTCACGTGGGAGGGAGTGAGACTTGAGAGAGATAGAATCTAGAGGGATAAGGAGTTATCTAGTTAGGGTAACGAGTTAGAGAGCGTATGAATGGTAAAACCATAACTAGCCATCTATGAACATAAACTATGTACTCTAAGCATTATCAAAGTTGTTGACCAAAGAGAGGGGCAATTCAGGTTTTGTTCAAAGCAGGTCATTTGGCAAGCACCAAATTTGGAGCTTGCCAAATAACACATCACATCTGGTGCTCGCTAAATATGACGTGCCATTGGGTGAGTGCCAAATTTGGTGCTTGCTAAATGACCTGTTTTGGACATGCTAATTGACAGGATTTTCCAAATTTCCTCATATTTCCATCTGTGCTCCTCGCTTCATTCTCATGTATTTCAATGAAGTTTATAAAGTCGAAACTAAGGGGAGGGGAATGTAAGGCCCAACTAATTTTGTAATAATTATCTTATGATGGTTCTAGATCTATTTACTTTGAAATAATTGTATTATATTTGGATATGTAATTATTGCATGCATTATTCTGTATTAGCTAATCATGGTACATAGAAAACTAAATCCCATAGGTTATTGATGATTATGATACCAATAAGAGTAAGGTGATTTAAAACTTACAAATAATGGTAAGTTGACCTCTAAACCTCAATAGGTTTTGATATTATTATGATCACTCTTTTATGAAATTGGGCTATCAGTCCATGGTTATTTCTCCTTTAGCAGTAAGTTATAATCATGTTGGACTAGCTAATTTTGGGATCATTGAGAGTATATGAGGTCATTATTAAATGTAATTGTTCAAAGGCTATGTTAATATATGTAGAATAAGTTTAAATTACAATTATATCCAAAAAAATGGAAATATGTCGAAGTGATGTGATTCACCATTATTATTTTAAGTAGGAAAGACATAAATGGGTATGTGTAGGATCATGATGGGACAAAAAGTGGTGGTATGTAAGTGACATGATGGCCCATGTGGTTGAAAAATTTTTCTTACCCAAAATTGATGAAACAAAAAGGGTTTTTAAAGGATACTCTCAACTTTCCACCAATATAAATTATGCTTTAGTTTAAATTTAATAAATAATTACTACTTATTTTTTATTTGAATTACGACTAAAGTCCGTATTGATAGGATGGCTGAAAAACATCTATAGCTTTCAAATGGTATCACATTTTTTGAATCTGAAACATGTATCATATTCTATGCTTCACATACTATAGGATTAAAAAAAAAAATAATAATTTCAGGAAGTTTTCACCAAGTTAAATTTTTCAGACATACGAGTTTTTTTTATTTTTTCCAAGTTGTAATGAAAAAATCATAATTAATTATGTACTTGGAAAAAAATTACAAAAATATATGCATCACATCGAGACATGAGTCCTCTACTTATATCTAAAATATTATAAAAGACTATTATCATTTTATTGTTTTTAGGGTGGTCAGACAGACACCTACTTCTTATTTTTTTCTTGAAATTTGAGTACTACTGCATTGAAATTTCAAATTTTCACCAAATAGATTTTCATAAAAAAAAAAACCTAGTAGTTTAGAAACTACATTCAATTTGCTACATATTCTATTCTTACATATTTTTGAAATAATATAGATAACTTGTTAAAATTTTTACATCAACTTGCCTAACTCTGATTTTTTGAATTTTCATGGCCACTTCAGGGCCTTTTTTTCCCATGATGATCCTACACATACCCAACTGAGATCACCATGTTGTGATGTTAATAAATGCTTCGATTTTGGTTGAGTTGATATTTTTGTATATAATAATTAAATTTGTTATCATTTTAATTTGTATACCTATTTTGATGTATTTGATCTGTGCATTGAGTGTACAGGAATATTTATGAGATTGGCCAAAGGGAGAAGGAGAGACCACCAAAGAATGTTAACCAATCCTTGTTAAATAGCTTGTGAATAAATGTGAGTTTACTTGTTCCTACCAAACCCTTTATTTCCTACACTTAGTTTTGGAATCACTAAAATATGTTTTATGTTTTCTTATGGGTTAAAAAAATAAAAAAAATAAAAAAGAAGCCACCCATCCTAGTAGCCTAGATTAGGTAACTCTCTACATATAGGGTGGAGTAAAAAATTTGGAGGGGGGCTTTTGAGGAGAGTTTTTTTTTGGAGGGGAGCTAAAGAAAAAATGTTACAATGGAAAAGGTGAAGGAGTAGTGACGGGAGTGATGGGTAGGACTTCCATGAAAGTGATGGGAGAGAGATGGAGGGATTGAGAGATATATATAGAGAGAGAGGGGTGGGGGAAGAAACATAAGAGATAGAGGGAGTGGGAGGGGGTGAGAGGGAGATATGGAGGGAGCGAGGGAGAGATAAAGGGGTAGAGATAGAGGGATTGAGAGAGATAGGGTTTGGGAGAGATAGAGGGGCTGAGTGAGAGAGACAAAGAGAGACCTAACAAAGGAAGAGGGGGTAGGATGGAGAGAGTTGAGAGATAGAGGGAGGATGAGGGAGAAGGGGTGGGAGGGAGATAGATAGGGGCATGAGAGAGAGGGGGACTTGAGAGAGAGAGGGGGAAGTGGTGGGAGGGAGATACTCGAGAGAGAGGGATAGGTAAAGGGAGAGAGATATAGGGTGTTAGAGAGGGAGGGAGTTGAAGAGAGATAGTGGGAGTGATTTTCAGAGGGAGAGGGGGTAGGAGGGGGAGACTTTATAAAGAGAGATAGGGAGAGGGGGTGGGAGGGAGATACTTGATAGAGATGGCGAGAGACAGAGTGGGAGAGAGATAGAGGGAGTGAGAGAGAGATAGAGAGTGGGAGAGAGAGAGAGAGGGAGAGGGGTTGGGAGGGAGAGACTTGAGAGATAGAGAGAGGGTAGGAGGGAGATTAATGAGAGAGGGGGAAAGGAGGTCGGAGGGAGAAACTTGAGACAAGGAGAGAGAGTGGGACAAAGATAAAGGGAGTGAGATAGACGAAGTGGGATATATATAGGGAGTGTGTGTGTGTCTGAAAGAGAGATGGGGGGGATGGAGATACCTGAGAGAGAGTGAGAGAGAGGGAGATAGATAGAGTGAGTGAGAGAGAGGGAATGGGAGAGATATAGAGAGAGTGAGTGAGAGACCTAAGAGAGGGAGAGGGGGTAGGAGGGAGACACTTGAGAGAGAGAGAAAGATAATGACCAAAGAGAGGGAAATGGAGTGAGAGAGACAAAAATAAGAAAGGGGGAGAGAGAGAGGGATAGTGAGAAAGGGGGTTGGAGCGAGCTAGATTTATTTAGGTATATAGGTGGGAGGGAAAGAGACCTGAGAGAGGGGATTGGACTGAGAGAGAGTAGTCTAGGTCATGTGGGAGAGAGTGAGACTTGAGAGAGATAGACTCTAGAGGGATAAAGAGTTATCTAGTTAGGGTAACAAGTTAGAGAGCATATGAATGGTAAAACCTCAACTATCCATCTATGATTATAAACTGTGTACTCTAAGCATTATCAAAGTTGTTGACCAAAGAGAGGGGAAATTCAGGTTTTGTTCAAATTAGGTCATTTAGCAAGTACCAAATTTGGAGCTTGCCAAATAACACATCACATCTGGTGCTCACTAAATGTGATGTACCATTTGGTGAGTGCCAAATGTGGCGCTTGCTAAATGACCTGTTTTGGACGTGTTAATTGACATGATTTTCCAAATTTCCTCATATTTCCATCTATGCTCCTCGCTTCATTCTCACATATTTCAATAAAAGTTTATAAAGTCTAAACTAAGGGGAGGGGAATGTAAGGCCCAACTAATTTTGTAATAATTATCTTATGATGGTTCTAGATCTATTTACTTTGAAATAATTGTCTTATATTTGGATATGTAATTATTGCATGCATTATTTTGTATTAGCTAATCATGGTACATAGAAAACTAAATCCCATAGCTTATTGATGATTATGATACCAATAAGAGTAAGGTGATTTAAACCTTACAAATAATGGTAAGTTGACCTCTAAACCTCAATAGGTTTTGATATTATTATGATCACTCTGTATTGAAATTGGGCTATCAGTCCATGGTTATTTCTCCTTTAGCAGTATGTTATAATCATGTTGGACTACCTAATTTTGGGATGATTGAGAGTATATGAAGTCATTATTAAATGTAATTGTGCAAAGGCTATGTTATTATATGTAGACTAAGTTTAAATTACAATTATATCCAAAAAAATGGAATTATGTCGAAGTGATGTGACTCACCATTATTATTTTAAGTAGGAAAGACATAAATGGGTATGTGTAGGATCATGATGGGACAAAAAATGGTGATATGTAAGTGACATGATGGCCCATGTGGTTGAAAAAATTTTCTTACCTAAAATTGATGAAACAAAAAAGGTTTTTAAAGGATACTCTCAACTTTCCACCAATATAAATTATGCTTTACTTCTAATTTAATAAATAATTATTACTTATTTTCTATTTGAATTACGACTAAAGTCTGTATTGATAGGATGGTTGAAAAACATCTATAGCTTTCAAATGGTATCACATTTTTTGAATCTGAAACATGTGTCATATTCTATGCTTGCATACTATAGGATTAAAAAAAAAATTTCAGGAAGTTTTCACCAAGTTAAATTTGTCAGACATACGAGTTTTTTTTATTTTTTCCAAGTTGTAATAAAAAATTCATAATTAATTATGTACTTGGAAAAAAATTACAAAAATATATGCATCACATCGAGACTTGAGTCCTCTACTTATATCTAAAATCTTATAAAAAACTATTATCATTTTATTGTTGTTAGGGTGGTCAGAAAACACCTACTTCTTATTTTTTTCTTGAAATTTAAGTACTACTACATTGAAATTTCAAATTTTCACCAAATAGATTTTCATAAAAAAAAAACCTAGTATTTTAGAAACTACATTAATTTGCTACAAATTCTATTCTTACATATTTTTGAAATAATATAGATAACTTATTCAATTTTTTACGTCAACTTGCCTAACTCTGATTTTTTGAATTTTCATGGCCACTTAAGGGCCTTTTTTTCCATGATGATCCTACACATACCCAAATGAGATAACCATGTTGTGATGTTAATAAATGCTTTGATTTTGGTTGAGTTGATATTTTTGTATACAATAATTAAATTTGTTATCATTTTAATTTGTATACCTATTTTAATGTATTTGATATGTGCATTAAGTGTACAGGAATATTTATGAGATTGGCCAAAGGGAGAAGGAGAGACCACCAAAGAATGTTAACCAATCCTTGTTGAATAGCTTGTGAATAAATGTGAGTTTAGTTGTTCCTACCAAACCCTTTATTTCCTACACTTAGTTTTGGAATCACTAAAATATGTTCTATGTTTTGTTATGGGTTAAAAAAAAGAAAAAAAAATAAAAAGAAGCCACCCATCCTAGTAGCCTAGATTAGGTAACTCTCTACATATAGGGTGGAGTAAAAATTTTGGAGGGGGGCTTTTGAGGAGAATTTTGTTTTGGGAAGGGAGCTAAAGAAAAAAGTGTTACAATGGAAAAGGTGAAGGAGTAGTGATGGGAGTGATGGGTAGGACTTCCATGAAAGTGAGAACTAGTTAAGAGATAGGCCTCCTTGTCTAATGAAGTAATGGTGTTATTATATTATTTCCTTAGTCCCTGTAAGTTTGTTGTATCTAACTACATGTTTGATGGCCTTAATATCTCTTGTGTGCATACATATTTTTGGTTTGGGTGTATATCCCTATTCTTGGTTGGTCTCATAGCTTGGGGGAATGGTGAGAGTCTTCAAAGGCTTGATGACCTATTTTAGTTGGGAGAGATACCTCCCTATGGCTGATCAGTTTCAAAGAAACAAGTTGTAGCTATAAGCTTCCAACTATCGGCTCATGTCACAGTTTTGTTAGATTAAGATTTTATGTATTCAAATAAATATCTCTAATTTTGTAATAGGAAAACTATATGAAACTATAGAGTTCCTCCGAAATTAGGCTATGTGTATGATAATACACTATGTTTATGATAATATGGTAGAAACAAACTTATTGGTAATTATTTGAAATTTAAATATTTTTTTCTCTTCCTTTGTCTAGCCTTTTTCTATTACATGAAATTTTTTCTTATAGTTGTAGAGGTGTATATAGACCTATTTACATGCTCATGTACAATGGAATGGGTCAATATTAATCTATGTGTCCTTATGGACGTGGGTTTTTTTCTAAGGTAACAAAACTAGAGTGAATGCTATCTAGGAACAACAGTTGAATTGCTAGAAATATGCTACAATACAAAGAACTTACTCATGTCACTTTTTTTTCTCTAAAGAAAAAAATAGAAGGATATATTTATGTTTTTTATTGGTAACAATTTTAGATTTACAATTTTTCTAAGGAATTTGGATAAGCAAGAAAGTCGCCTCACATTGTGTGATAAACATGATTTATTTTCTCATTCATGCACTCATTATAACCATCAATTTTTCCACTTGAAGGTTTGCAACAACAAAGTGAAATAACAATAATAATCCAAAAAAAATAAAAAATCAATCAATTGTATCAAAAACCAAATATCAGCAATAATCAATAAGTAAAGATAAGAAGGTAATAGTCAGAAATAGATAAATAAAATAATAAAATAATACACATTTCCCATAAGCAAAGGCTTGTGAATCTGGGCAATAAACTTATCTTCTATTCTCCCACTTATGTCGCCCTCCTCACATCTTAAGTATGGTGCCAAAATTTTGTGCCTTATTTTCACAATGGAATGGAGAGAAAAATAAACCAGAAGGAACTTTTCCTTTTAGGGTATTTTGTTCAGCATAGTACTTAGTAGGGGGTTATTATTATGGCAAGTGTAGGGTGTTGGTAGCCTCTCAGCACTACGTGTTAAGTCACATGGTCTTCCATGGGTTTTTGAATAAGCATTTAAATGTTCATAATTGACCTATCTTATTGTATGAAAAGTAACCTACAACTATTCACCATATTGCTCCAAAAAACAAATGCTAATAGAATAATTAAACTACAATAAGGATGTTGCATAATTAGAATTTAGCGTTTCCACTAGATGAGTAAAATATATAAATATATGAGTAAATAGTGTAATGTCCCCATTTTAGCCATTCACTCTTCAGTGATTGATAGTCTATTTCTGAAAGATCATAGGCTTGTCAGAGGTGAAATTAGGGTTTCCTATCTTATTGGGGTTCTAAGGAATTTTTGAAGGTTTGCATGTATGTATTTTGTAACGCCCCACCATGCAACCCTAGAGGAAGTTGCAATAACAACTTAAACAGAAGATATATATTTTTTTAAAGTATAATTAATAAGAAAGTTCGCTAACTAATGCCAACAACCTCTAAGGTTACGAGATAGAGGTTATATAGAACCTCAACAAAAAACATGAATTTAATCCATGACAATTACTTAACCAATAATTTAAGCACATACATTCCGATTAAAAGATTTACAACAAAGCATAGAGATAACTTTCCCTTTCATTAATCACAATTAAATATTACAATTACATCTCTCATTCCCCGAATGAGGTAAGTCTAATAGATACAATTACAATTACAAATTCCACCTCGATACATCTAAGGGCTAAAATAATACAAGCTCAACTGAAATGAAATAAAGCAAGAACTGATACTAAAAAACATGAGCTATCCAACTGGAAGTCTCATCCACATGAACATGAAGAAAGAACCCAATGGATTTAGGTGCACACCACCCAACCAAGTGGAACCCAAAAGCCCACCCCCGATGCTAGGATATAGTAACCAAGAATCCTAGTCAAGACCATCTACCTCTAGACACAAGCTAACATAACTGAACCAAACTGAACAACCAAACACATGAACCTCACAAGTACATCCCAAAGTATGACTCAAATACATGCAAGCACAACACAAGTACAACATTGCATGTTTATGATGCTTCTAGAAATAAATCAGGACAAGTATGTTATGAGAACCATACCACATAGTCAGACACCAACCATGGTCGCCTAAAGTATGTTAAAAAAACCATACTCACAATAGACGAGTACCAACTATGGTCACACGAAGTGCCATCTCATAGTACATCATGAGTTATCCACACTGATCATCAAGATGGTGGCCCTAACCAACCATTGGACCTCATACCTACCAAGGTAAAAATAAAAACCAATTGTTGTCCTAGACAGAGTGTCATTGCACAACTCGTCATGAGTTACCCACACTGATCATCAAGATGGTGGCCCTAACCGATCATTGGATCTCATACTTACTAATGCAGAATCAAATACCTTTCATACAGACAAGATAGATGACCTTGCCATTACTGGCCTTCCCACCCATCCCAAGTCTAACCAAACACTTGGATCTATGATTGAGGGATAATTATCTTTTTAGTGTGAAGTACTACCCAAACTCTAAGTATATTGATTTAGTTATCACTTAATTATACCACTTCCGAAGGTTACCCAGTCTTACCTCTTCCGGGCTCTGGCCCCAAATGGAAGCCACTCTTCTACTTGACAACACACATATAACATCCAAACATCTAGTGTACAAAGTCCAAAAAACAAGGTATTACAGCCACTCCTTTCTCAGGAGGCAACCTAAGTTCAACCCCTCTCCAAACACTGGAGGAACAAGGTAACAAAGTCACTCCTGACAAGGAGGCACTAACCACATAACAAGGTCACTCTGTACAAGGAGACATGGATCCCATAATCTACTCCTAAACCAAGGAGATACCAAACATTCCCGTTCAAAGAAACCAGGTACTAACATAGACACAACCCTCATACACTATCCAAGGGATACAAACCAGGTTAACATAACAAACAGACAACCCACAAAATAGAAAACTCAACTGGAAGCCTTGTCCAATGTAAAGACTCAATTTTCAAATGATGACAAGAATCAGATAAAAGTCAAATGAGAATTAAATCTACTTTGGATATTCTAAATCCATGTCCTCATGCTAACATTTAGGATTTTATTGCATTATATAAACCGATACAAAATATGTCTTATCCAGACATGGGAGAAAGTTAATATTTACTACTTAATCTCCTACTTGTATTTCATTAATAATAAAATAATCAATTGAGTCTACTAATCAAAACACCGTAACATGAAGTAATCGTTTCCACATTTCAATATAACCATATAAAATATTTAACTTGACTTGCATATTTATAATTATTTAAATCAATGTTATTCCCATTAAAATATTGTTTACAACAAAACAATGGTTTAACTAGAGTCAATATATTTTTCTTTTCCCCAATTAAAATTAATTCATGCCAATAGAAAAACAATAATTTCTTATGCATTTTAAATTTACACCACAACTATACATATATCCATTTAATTAGAGAAACAAATCATCAAAATAATATTATAATATTATGCAATATAACATTAATAATTAATAATATATATTATTCTTAAAATAACACATATTATTATATTAACATCGTATTGTAATAATAATATTATATATATAAATATTAATATATTTATTAATACTATAATATAATAATATAAAAACTATATATATTATAATATTAAAACATATATTAATAAATATATATATTTTTTTAAATACTAAAAAAATGTGAAGTTATATCTTGTTTCCCACACCGGCCTCATGGGCGGCTGCATTGGTTCGCGGGCCATGCATAGCATAGGGGCCGCGCCTCCCCACGGGTCGGTCGGCTATGTTCACACACAACTGACCCTCATTAATGGGGGCGGCGACGACTGGTAAGAGCAGGTAAGGGGAGGACGGGAGGGACGCGTTGGGCGTAGCTCCCTCCACCCACATCCCATGGGCCGCGATGGGGATTGAGCCCCCAAACGCCTCCCCATAAAATTTTATTAAATTTTCTTTTTAAAAAAAAACCCTAAAACAATTTCCGCGACCTACGTTTTTAAAAAAAAATGCGATTTAATAGAAAAATGAAAGCCGCCCAAAGTAAATTTGGTTTTCCATTCAATAACATTTTGATAATAATCTTTTTAAATAAGCATTATTATATGCATATATATATATATATATGTATATATATATATACCTTTAATGTATATGTATATATATATTTATGCATTTTTGGTTTAAAATACATAATTAATTGAGAAAACCAGAATGATAAGAATTCAAGAATAATGATTTACATTCCAAAAAGATCATTTTCTTAGAAGCAATTTAAATCTAAAAAGGTCTTTTTGCAAATTTGAAACACAAAATTCCAAACTTGATTTAATTGAATTTAACAACAAAATTTAAAATTTCTTTCCATAAAATCTTCAACCATAAAATTTAAAATTCAAAAATTTCAAAACAAGCATTTGAAGGACTTGAACCTGGTTTTTCTCTGAGTTTGAGGAGGTCTAGATGATGCCTAGCTTCCCACCTTGCTTCCAAATCCAACCCCACAAATTTTCACAATCCGAATCCAAAAACCCACAAAGTTGAAGAATTCTTCCATTCACTAATTCAATCTTTTTCAAAAACTCCAAGATCAAAAATTGAGAGCAAAAATTCAAACATAAGGATTTTACCCTAAAATCCTACAGCCACCCTAATAACTTCCTGTAAACAGAAAATGGAAAAATATCTAATTTCTTAATTTTTTTGAATTCAAACTTCAATTTGACTTTTAAATCAATTTTCTCAAATGATTTCCATGCATTTTCTTATTTTCAATTTTAACAATTAAATCAATAACTTCAACATAGATAAGTTAACTTCTTTCAACCAAATAAATTTAATCAATTAATAAATAGATTTAATCAAAGATTAAATTATTTATTAATTAAATTAAATAAATAATAAAATAGATTATATTTCAACATAATTCCAGAACACAATAATCCACAACTTAAATACATTAAGCTATCTAAATCACCCAATTCAGTTTGCAATTAAATAACGAAGAGGGGGAAACGATAATCAAAACCACACAACCCGACAACACCAGACGACACACAAGACTAGGGTGATGACTTGACATAGAAACCTAGCTACTATCTCCCAATCGAATACCATTGGGTATTGAACATGCTCTCACCTATGAAACCGGGTGGAGTCGATGTCCTGTACCTGTCAACCTACAATTTAAGTAAACAACCACATGTAGTATAAATAACATAAAATACACACAATGAAGAGGAAATCTCAGAATCATAGGGCACTCGCAAGCGAGTGGTATGATACCTTCCCCTTCACCAATACACTGCAAATAACTTACAATTCTAACATGCTAGTATAATCTAGAGCATAATCATCATTAATTCAAAAATCCATTTTGTTAATCCAAAACATGCCATAAGATAACATCATATTAAAATATCATCACATCAAAAGATTACATCAACGTTGCTTTACAAATAGTGACCAAATAGAAGCCGAGTACCATAGTCGAGGTACTAACAAAAAGTACAACAAAAGAGAATAGAACACTATTCAACCAAAAGGCAAAACGGAGGGGTATTACACATTTTTTATGCATGTCTATTGGAGCTTTCTAGGTTTTTGGAGAGCTTTATAATGGTCTAACATGCATCACTATCTAACAAATTTTTCCAGAACATTCTATTTTTAGCCAACACAATGGAGTTTCGAGTTTTGGATTGTGGATTCTTTCTAGGTTTTCAGAGAGCTTCATAGTGGTATCCCATCCAAAGGCATTGGGTAAATTTTTAGAATTTACTATTTTTAGTAAGTTTTAGTTCTAGCAGTGCCATCTTGGGTAGTAGCATTAGCAGTCAGCTGAGTTTCCATTACGAGCAGTGGAGTTTGGAGCATAATTGGCTTTCAACATTTTGAGGCCCATTTTGGTGAAATGATTTATTTTAAGTCATTAATGTTTTATTATTAATTTTAGGCCTCATGGCCTAGATTAATGAATTAATGTTGTTTTAAAAGGGGTAAATTAAGGGAGGATGCCTCATAGAATAAATAAACAAATTAGACATTTAAATGATTAATATTTCCCCAAGAAAACTTGGACGTACAAATGAAGAGGAGAAAAAAGGTGAATTAAGTGTTTTAAAAATTAAATTATTGTGAAAGTAAAATGGGCATCCCTTGTGGAGGAAGATGGAAAGCCAACATTCATCTTCAATTCTATAAAAGAAGGCCTTTCCTCTCTCATTTGTTATCTTTGGAAAATATGTTAAGGTTATGCTGCTAAATTGATTTCAGAACCCAGCTAGGGGGGAGCTTAGTATTTTTAATATCATTCTTCAGAACTAAAACCATGGTTCCCTAGATGATCATTTGAGAGTGTGCTTCATTCAGAATTTCATGTTGAGGTTCATCATTGCTGATTTTGGTGATAATTTCCAGTTTTGATCTCGTTGGTTATTTGATGGCTGAAGTAGATTTTCATATACAACTCTTAGTATGATTTAGATTTCATTATGGATGCTTTATCATTCAATGTATATTCTCTTGGCACCCCTAATTGTGCATTTTCTAATTTTATCATTGAAGAATTGAATTTTTAAAGCAAGGTTGACCGCTTTCTTGGGTTGTACCATGTACTTGGTGCTTGGTTTTTGTGCTGGGAATATTTGGAGTTGTATGTGCCTTATTACTTCATGTTTCTTGGTTTTCCAACAATTTAGAAGGTGTGTTTCAGTTTTAGTTGTTTTGGTGAAGAGTGGTGGGATTTTTAAGCATATTATTGATTTTATTGATTGTTGGTTTGTACTTGGTTTGTTGGTTATTCTATATCAGACTTGGCTTATATTATTTTATGCTTAAATTATTGGTGTTAACACTTCTAGTTTCTTGCTATTTCCATTTGGAGGAGTTTAGAGCCACTTTGGAAGAAGTTTTGACAATTTTTGAGAGAGTTAAGTTGTTGGTTTGATTATTTTGTTTGTTGTCAATTTTATATCAGACCTAATTATTAACTCATATGCATATATATTCCCTTGTAATTCAGTTTATATTGCATATAAGAATATAGTGTATTCTTTGCTGGAGTTTGGAGTAGATTTTCTATTGCAGATTCATTGTAATAATCATATTGTACTTGCAGATACTTAGCATTGTAAGGTTGAAACAATAGTACTATTTAGTCATTTATATTTCTGCAATTACTTCATGATTTAATTCAAACACTATAACCCCTAGATGGTTTACCACTAGTGTCGAGAATAAACATTTGTATCTTTCTTTCTCACCTATTGTTAAGTGGAGAATTCCCACTGATTAGTTGATGCCCACCGTAGCAGATGAATTAGTTTTGAATTGTAATTCTTTTTTCCCCCATTGATTAAGTGGTTGGGTGTAAATCTATCATGGCTGGTTCATGATGTCTTTTTGAATTTAGTTATATTTACTTTCAGTTATAATTCAGTTTCCTTCACCATATGTTAGCACCTCACCCACATCGGGTCTTTTGTGCACATTCTTGGTGTTGAGTGCATTCAATTTGATTGTTCTTTTGAAGCTAATGCTAAGCAATTCACATATTGTTGGTTTGTGTTTTGATAATTCAAAGAAAAAATTGGTTGGCACTTTTCAGTGGTATGAGAGCCTATTTTTTTGCCATCTTGTGAGTTTCAGTGCTTTGTTTATTAGATGAGAGTCATAGAATACATATACTATATCTAAAAGCATAAAAAAGTTTAGTTTCAGCTTCATAATTTTTTGAATTTGACACTTTTTTAGAGGTTTGAGAAACCTTGTCTTGTCAGATTAAGGTATGGCTAATAAAGAAGAGATGAAGTTGGCATAGACACTTTATATGGCTAGAAAGAGTCTTGAAAAATAATTTCAATCAAGGGAGAATGGAGAGAACATTCTTCATTTGTTAGAATAGTGTTTAAGGCAAGTGAATCAGTCACCTTCGAAGGAAATGCAGTTGGCATTAACTCCTCGAGTGACTTTTTTGAATCTTCCCTATTGGCTGAGGCATCCTATTGAAGAATTAAATTTGTTGATTACTTCATGCCTCAATGAAGTGATGAGAATTTTTGCACCCTTGGTGCCCTATGATGATAAAACTATAAAGACATTTCTTCATATGTTTGTGGAAAGTTCTCAAGATCTTGCAGAAAGTACTGCAGAAGAGTTGCTACACTAAAGATCTTTTCAGAACTCAAAACAAGTGTGTTGATGATAGATTTGGGTATGTAAGGTCGAATATATTATTTGATTCATTACCTCTTCATTTCAACTTGGAGTGAACAAGAGGAGGATGTAGTTTTATCAATGAGAAACATTTTACTTTTGGTTATCAATGAGATGGATTGCATTCCAAAATTGTCCTATCTTTCCTATTTAACATTCATGAACAAGAAGGAAATAATTCTTCTACTATTGTTATGTTAATCAGAGTTTTGTTCAAGCAGTGTGAGGGAAAATTGAAGCCTCACTTGAAGAAGACAGAGAAAATAAATAAGGTGGTCTATAATGTAAAAGACAAAAATAAAATGTTGTTTCTCAATTATTCTAAGGTGGTTTTTCAAGAAGTACCTATTGATATGCAGTTGTCCTCACATGTTGAGGATGAGTGCAATAAGGCAACATCATTTTTATATACACATGAAGAGTCTATGCCAAGCAATCATGAAGACTTCATTGGTATGGCTGTGACAAATAATGGAGATTTAGGTGGTCTTGATTTCATTCATCAAACTAGGCTCTTGGAGAAATATTCTTATGAAGATATGGGTATGTGCAGGATCATCATGGAAAAAACAGGCCCTTAAGTGGCAAAAAATTTAGAAAAATTAGAGTTAGGCAACTTGACATAAAAATTTGAATAAGTTATCTATACTATTTCAAATATATGTAAGAATATAATTTGTATCAAATTTAATTTAATTTCTAAACTACTAGGTTTATTTACTAAAAATTAAATCTATTTGGTGAAAATTTGAAATTTCAATATAGTAGTACTTAAATTTTAGGGAAAAAATAAGTAGGTGTCTATTTGACCACCCTAACCACATTAAAATGATTAAAAAAAATTATAATATTTTATATATAACTATAGGACTCATGTCTCAATGTGATGAATATTTTTTTTAATTTTTTCTAAGTAAATAATTAGTTATAATTTTTTTTATTATAACTTTTGAAAAATATAAAGACTCATATGTCATACCACCTTAACTTGGTCAAAAATTCATGAAATTTATTTTTTTCATTTTTAATATTATAGTATGCGAAGAATAGAATGTGATTCATGTTTTGGATTCAAAAAATGTGATATCATTTGAAAGTTATAGATGTTTTTCAATCAGCCTATCAATCAGGACTTTAGTCGTAATTCAATAGAAAATGAATAATAATAATTTATTAAATTCAAAGTAAAGCATAATTTATATTGTGGAAACTTTTGAATATCCTTTAAAAACCCTTTTTGTTTCATCAATTTTGGGTAAAAAAAATGGTGTTAGCCACATACCCATCATATTGCAACTTTTTGGCCCATCATGATCCTACACATAACCATATCAAAATAATCAGCCATTCAGCATTTGGGATCCAAGTGTGAAGGCACCTAATTTGGTTAAGGAACTTGTATGGGATAAATTTCCCTTTGATCCAAATAAAGAAAAAAAAATGATTTTACTAGAAGCTTGCATGGATAAGCCCCATAATGAATCCTTTAAGATGGTTGTAGCCACTAAGGAAGAATTTTGTGTTGCTAAAATTTTTAGGACTGCGATGAATAATGACTCATTGATCAAGTTGGGGGCTTCTTCAGTATATAATCAAGGAGAGAATGAAGGGAAAATGGAGCTTGAAGACTAGGTGACCTTTGATGATAAATTTTTAAATTGGTTATCAAATTCAAATCAGATTTACCACATCATGAAGCTGATTGTAAAAAAAGGCCCGGATAATTTGTAGAATTTCATTCTCTTCATGACATTCAACATTTGTAGTTGGTGGGTGGTGCAATAAAAGAGTCTTGGATCTCTATTGGGGTAGAAAAGACAAGGAATAGAGTTCTGATTTGAAATGTAGTTGATCATCTATTCACCATCCTTTCACTTTTGTGAGTGGAAAGGTCAATTTATGTTTTCCATTGAGGATGAGGTGAATGCCTTATTTAGATTTAACTACTTATATAGTTTGATTGAAGAGAGATAGGAAGGATTTTGGGATGGAGTCACTCTCTTTAATCTGCAATTTATTAAAGACTCCTTAGAGATTATGAAATCAGAGTATCTATGTTGGATTAAAGATCAAGATTAAACCTACGAATTCACAAAGAAGATTATTGGTGCATTTTAAGGAAGTGAAATATAGGTTGATGATCTTACCCTTGAGCTTGAATCAATGAAGTGCATGTTAGAGAATGCTCAATTGGGTGTAATGGAGGTTGGAGACCATCTAGCGGACTTCAAACATCTCAGAGAATCTGAGGAAAAGTTATATTTTGTGATTGATAATACTCTAAGCTTCATTTTAAGTGAATGTATAATAGGTTTAGAGAATTTAGTCTCCATATGGGAAGTTTTGATTCATGACAACTTCCCCATATTTGACACCAAGGTTTTGTCAAAACATGTTTTGGTACAACGTGTTGTTTACATGCCTAGTAGTTTATCCTTTGGATTGAGTAATTATCACACTAACCTATCTTGGGAGATGGATTTGAAGACAATGTTTGTTTTAGGCTAACTTGTTTTTGAATCTTTCTTGGATAGACTTCAGTGGTTCACTAAAGAAGTTCATATTTTTTTGAGTGTGCAATTGGAGTTGATTAGCACTCAGGAATGTGTTGTGAATTTCTTCAAGGGTGTGGTGGATCATTCTTGGTTTGGTATCTTTTTTTGGCACCCTTGATGTGGAACACAAAATATTTTGGGTTATGGTAGGAAGGTTCCTTCGAGGGATAAGGATCAAAATTTTAAAATTAATGGTGATGTTCCCTTCCTTACCAATCACTTGATGGATCAATTTTTCATCAACAAATGGATTACAGAGAGATTTTGAGAAATAAACGGTTCTTTTTGTGATGAAATATTCAGAAAGGTTGTTTTCAACTATGGATATGAGCATAAATAATATTGGCGATGCTAATTTTCAGTTTTGCAACAACTTTTTATCTTCTTGTATGTTGATTTTCCTTAAATAAGATCTCAAGTTGATCATTTCAGTCTTGTTTAGCAACTAGTACATTCATAATGCTTGGGAAAACAAACCAATGCTTGTTTTGGTTTGAATTTTTGAGACTCTTGTAGGGAGATTGGTGAATTTTTTCTGAAGCCTTCTTGGATATATCAAAACTATTCAAAGGAGGCATTATTCATTCTTTTGGGAGTTCTAAGGATGAGACTATTGAGCTTTTGCAAATATTTGTTTTCTTCTTTGCAAGAAGCCTTGAAGGAGTTGTGATTATGTTTGATGCTTTAAGTAGTTTCATTGATAAGAATATTCTTGAGATAGGGTAGGTGCAGGATCATCATGGAAAAACGAGGCCCTTAAGTGGCAATAAAATTCAGAAAAATCAGAGTTAGGCAACTTAAAGTAAAACTTTGAATAAGTTATCTATATTATTTCAAAAATATGTAAGAATAGAATCTATAGAAAACTGAATTTAGTTTCTAAACTACGAGGTTTATTTAAAAAAAAAAAAATTATTTTGTGAAAATTTCAAATTTCAATGTAGTAGTACTTAAATTTCAGGGAAATAATAAGAAGTAGTTGTTCGTTTGACCACCCTAACCACAATAAAATGATAATAATTTTTATGATATTTTAGATATAAGTAGGGGACTCATGTTCTGATGTGATGCATATTTTTTTGTAATTTTTTTCCAAGTAATAATTAATTATGATTTTTTTGTTACAACTTTTAACCAATATAAAAACTCGTATGTCTGACCACCTTAACTTGGTAAAAAATTCATGAAATTCAATTCCTTTTTTTTTAATCCTATAGTATGTGAAGCATAGAATGTGACGCATGTTTTGGATTCAAAAAATGTGATACTTTTTGAAAGTTATATATTTTTTTCAATCAACCTATCAATCAGGACTTTAGTCGTAATTCAAATATAAAATGAATAATAATTATTTATTAAATTCAAAGTAAAGAATAATTTATATTGGTGGAAAGGTGAGAATATCCTTTAAAAAACCTTTTTGTTTCATCAATTTTGGGTTAAAAATAGTCGTGAGCCATATGGGCCATCATATCAATTAGATATCGCCACTTTTTGGGCCATCATGATCCTACACATACCCAATACTTAGATCATTTTTCCTTATGTCCAAAATGTTGATAGTCATTGGAATTGATTATATTGACTCCTCAGAGTTTGTTGGGTGTGAGATGCTGCAAAATTATGATTTCAATCATTCCATGTTTTTCAGTTTGAATTTCAGGCTTGTTAAAGTTTTGAGGTTGCAGGGAAGGTTAGTGCAGTTCTAGTTCAATGGCTTCATTTGTATGATCAGAGTGGTGCAACATCAACATGGTGGGTATTTTTAGAGATGGATATGGGACCCTAGGATACTAGTTGATTTGGTTGGATTAGTTTGGAGTGTTGTGGCATTGCTTAAGGACAAGCAACTTTGGGAAGGGCAGACTATAATGTCCCCATTTTAGCCATTCATTCTTCCATGACTGATAGCCTATTTTCAGAATCTCATAGGCATTTTTGAAGGTTTGCATGTATGCATTTTTGATGCATGTCTAGTGGAGTTTTTTTAGTTTTTGGAGAGCTTCAGAATGGTGTAACATGCATCTCCATTTGACAAACTTCTCTAGAACTTGTTATTTTTGGCCAGGACATTGGAGTTTCAAGTTTTGGATTACAGATTCTTTTTGGGTTTTCAGAGACCTTTGCAGTTGTATGAAATGGAAAGGCATTGGATAAACTTTTCATAATTTACTATTTTTAGTAAGTTCTATTTCTGGCAGTTCCATCTTGGGTAGTAACATTAGCAGTCAACTCAGTTTCCTTTTTGGGAAGTGGAGTTTGGAGCATAATTGTCTTTCAGCATTTTGAGGCCCATTTTAGTGAAATGATCTATTTTAAGTCATTAATCTTATAAAATTCATTTTAGGCCCCATGGCCTAGATTAATGACTTAATGTTGTTTTAAAATGGGACCATTAAGGGAGGACACCTCATGAAGGAAATAAACAAATTAAACATTTAAATGTTTAATATTTCCCTAAGGAAACTTGGATGCCAAAATGAAGAGGAGAAAAAAGGTGAATTAAATGTTTTAAAAAATAAATTATTGTAAAAGTAAAATGGGCATCCCTTTTGGAGGAATATGGAAAGCCAACAATCATCTTCAATTCTATAAAAGAAGGCCTTTGCTCTCTCATTCCTTGTCTTTGGAAAATATGGTAAAGTTATGTTGCTTAATTGATTTTAGAACATGGCTAAGGGGGAGCTTAGTACTTTTAATATCATTCTTCGAGCCTAAAACTATGCTTCCATAGATGATCATTTGAGAGTGTGCTTCATTTAGGAGTTCATGTTGAACTTCATCATTGCTGATTTTGGTGATAATTTTGAGTTTTGAGCTTGCTGGTTGTTCTATGGCTGAACTAGATTTTCATATGTAGCTCTTAGTATGATTTAAGTTTCATTATGGGTGTTTTATCATTCAATGTCTATGCTCTTGGCACCCCTAATTGTGCATTTTCAGATTTTATCATTGAATAATTAAATTTTAAAAGCAAGGTTGACCCCTTTCTTGGGTTTTACCATGTACTTCCTACTTGGTTTCTATGTAGGGAATATTTGGAGTTGCATGCGTCTTATTACTTGGTGTTTCTTGGTTGTCCAGCAATTCATAAGGTGTTTTTTCAGTTTTAATTTTCTTGGTGAAGAGTGGTGGGAGTTTCAAGCATATTGTTGATTATATCGATTGTCGGTATGTACTTGATTTGATGGTTATTTTATATCAGACTTGTCTTATATCAATTCATGCTTAAATTATTGGTTTCAACACTTCTACTTTCTTGTGCTTTCCATTTGGAGGAGTTTAGAGGAACTTGAGAAGAAGTTTTGAGCAATTTTTGAGAGGGTTAAGTTGTTGATCTGATTATTTAGTTTGTTGGGATTTCATATCAGACCTGATTATTTACTCATATGCATATCTATTCTTTGGTACTTCAGTTTATATTGCATATAGGAATATAGTGTATTCTTTTTTGGAGTTTGGAGTAGATTTTCTATTGCAGATTCATTGTATTAATCATTTTATACTTGCAGATACTTAGCATTGTAACGCTGAAATAGTAGTACTGTTTAGTCATTTATATTTCCATAATTATTTTTTGATTTAATTCAAACACTATAACCCCTAGAAAATTTACCACTACTATGGAGAATAAGCATTTGTATCTTTCTTTCTCACCCACTATTAAGTGGAGAATTCCCACTATTGAGTGGATGCCTGCCACAACAGATGAATTAGTTTTGAATTGTAATGCTTTTTCATTGCACTGATTAAGTGGTAGTGTGGAAATATCTCATGGCTGGTTCACCACCTCCTTATGTATTCAATTCTATTTACTTTTAGTTATAACTCAGTTTCCTCCACTGTATATTAGCACCTCACCCGCATCGAGTCTTCTGTGCACATTCTTAGCATTGAGTGCATTCAGTTTGATTGTTCTTTTGAAGATAATGCTAATTGATTGGTGTATTGTTGGTTTGTGTTGTGATAATTCAAAGAAAAATTTGGTTGGCACATTTCAAATAGTTTCAACATGTTCCCTCATAAATGTAATAAAATATATTACTTTTCTTGGGAGATTGAACATAAAAAATCAAGATGATGTAGGTCGGTATTAGTAGTTTTCCTCTTCACTCCTTCATGATTGAATAATACATGGCTTCCTCCCTATATCTGACTCATCTTATGAAAAATTAAAATTTCAATATACTTATTTATCACCTTTCTTATAAATTTCAATACCTAGGTCACCGCATAAAAACATTTAATAGTGGCATGGTAATACAGACACACCAGTAGTGTGCAACATATTGAGTATCTTTAAAATTGACTTTTTCTTGGTAGGTGTCCCATTTGATAGATAGAATTATATTAGAATTATTTCATGGCCCAATTTAATGCATTGTATTCGATGGTAGAGTCATTAATGTTGAGGATAGATAGGGTATAAGGAGTGGTGACATTCCTCTATAGGTACCACCTACATACCGACCGATCAATAAATGTTTCGTAGGGAATTTTGGGGTAGAATAAAGTTGTCACATTCTACCTACGCCCACTCTCATCTAGCTGAATAAGATTTTTCTACTCTCTACCTGAGGAATTAATTGCTAGCTATAGAAGGAGTAAATGTTGTCCAACCTTTCATCACTCCATTAGTGCGGTGTTGAAGGAATTATAAAATTTTGTCAATCCTGGAATTAATTTCTACCAAATATCAGTGACATTGAATGCATTTAAAAATATTGTCACATCTCCTTAATATGCATCTATTGAAACACATTTTTTATAGATGGCCTATATAAGTTTCTAAAAGAATCATCAGTCAAAGGAGTCTTTGAAAGTAAGTCTTCATTTTGCTAAAAGAATATAAGAATAAAAAAAGAAAATAAATAAAACATGAATTATGTGACGAGTTAGTATAGTTGGTTGCTAGATGGTAGTGTTATCATGATGGAGTACATGTTGTAACAGTTTCATATGTCCTTTCTTTCCTTCTAGAGAATTTTCTACTGCGACTGCACAACTATATGATGTGCTAGGTGAAAATTCACGTCTGCAATAATTATATTAAATTATCTGCAATAGATAAACATGTAAATGTCTATTTTAAAAAGAGCTATAGAATATTGAGATATTTTTAAGTTGAAGGCTTTTAAACAAATTGTAGTTAGGGTAAAAATTTAGGGAAAATGCATAAAAAAATTAGAATGAAACCCTAACAATGCACAATGAAGGACAAGATAGCATGAAAATCAAAATAATAAATTCAAATCCAAATTGGTCTTTATGGTAAACTTAATTGATCTCCATTTCTCTTCTCAACCTCACATGAGAATGCAATATTTCAAAGGATTATTGATGGAGGAATGTCAGTTTCTTATTATTGGAGCAACATAACATTGATATGTAGATGATAGATGAGAAATAGATAGATGGTGGATGCTGGATGAAAGTGTAGACTCAAATCAATAGAGTAAGGGTACTTGAAAGCTCATCCATGCAAATGACTTGGTTGTGGGTTAATTTATAGGTGAAGATGGTGTTGGTGTTTTTTCCCACATAGAGATTATAGTTCTCTAAAAGGTAGCTAACCCCTATTGTTGATGACTGGAAAAGGCTAGTGGCCAACTAATGAGAGTCAGTAAAATTTTGACCTCTCCTTCACTTTTGGCTCTGTAGGACCAAGGTGGGTAAACCTCAATGTGTTCATAAGAATGCCTTATAACTAGTAAGAACACTTTCTGTATAGAGATTACAATCCCTACACACTCAAGGGGATAGTCATTATTCTTGGTATTGGTAGATTGGAGAATAATTGTAGGCACCAAAGAGCAATGAAATTGACCAACTCAAATCAAGAATTACTTCTCGTAGGAAGACAAGGTTTAATATGTGGTTATGTTTAGCACTTGGATCACCATGCTTAGAACTGCAGTCTTACACCAAAGAGAAAGGTTGCAAACATTATTCAGTGCCTCATCCATTGGGCAACGGAGTCATACAAAGTATAATTCTCGTACTGTGAACTTATCTTCATATAACCTTACTACCATGAGATATTTCAAGATATTAAAATAGTACTTCTCATCGAATCCTTAGCATATACAACCATGAACATGTAATTTAGCTTTTCAAGCATTTGATTAACTCATCAAGTTAAAGAAAGAAAATAAATTACACTTTCAATTAAACATTGAAACTGAAGAGAGAAACCCTTGATAAATCCATTTATAATCCATGGCACACACAGGAGAGCAAACCATCTTAATTTTATAGATTTCTTTTGATATCAGTAATTAAAAAGAATACCATACTAACTTTATACAAATCCCCACCTGGGATGATTTCCTGAACCATGTTCACAACATTCCAACATTTAAACTAACTGTACAGACTCCAAGGTTTCGAACCCAAAATTCTGACCCTATAATGAGCCATGAAATCTCCTTTATATAATAGGAGAGAAACAAGAATTAGGCTACAATGTCGGTACAAAATTGAATTTCTAACTAAAGTGAAATTCAAAATCACATTCCTTATTATTCGATAACATCGTGTATGATCAAAGGAATAAAAAAGATGGTTACATAGTAACCAGTCATAGAACAAAATTTCATGCAAAGCATGCGCACATCGACGTCCACATGATGAAATAGTAGGAAAAGAAACGTCCAACAAACCCACCATCGGTAACCATCAAGAAAACACATGACCCCGGTACAAGCGACCGCTTTGAGTCTGTGCTTGAGACAACGATTGAACCACCTTTCCCTTATGAGCCTTGTTAGTAGAACCCCTAACAACTGGACCTGGTGCCAATTCAGTTATAGATTTAACTACCAGGACCTCCTCATTTACTCCCATAAACTCTGTTAAGGTGGCCAAGTAGCATCGGTAATCCAAATCAGTGTCAGATTCATTACCATTAGAATAAGATATGACCATAGGGGACGAGCAATGTATTATCTTCTTTCCAGTATTCCTATTAGTACCCCTAGGTGCTTTGGGAGTAATTGAATCCATCACGACCTATGACCTTCAGGCTCCCAACCTCATACTCTTGCGTTCAATTGATTTGTCCATAGAGAAAAATAAAGCCTTGTAATACACTGGAGAAGAAAGCTTCCTACACAAAAACAAAATAAAATGCAATGCTAATTGCACATAACTTGGTAAGCATTTGTAGAATGGGTTAGTGTGCAGGATATAATTTCTTGAAAGCAATTTAGGCACTTGAACAACTAGTGGTTAATAAAGCCATGAGTGTTTTTAGCAAGATAGCATTGTTCGCACGGCTGAGAAAAACAGGAGGAGATCCTCCAGAAAAAGGAAAATCCATGCCATTAATGAAACTAGCAAAAACAATGTAGTATATGCCACACAGACGAATTGCACACCCCTCCTTTGAATTTGAACCACTGATTCAGAACACATCTGGAAAATCAGAGGGTCAAGATCAAGTCAATGAGTATTGATAATCCACCTCAGCGCTTGGGAAAACACGTCCAATCAAAACCAACAAAAATAGGAGGCTTGAACCATATAGTAGGGCCCACATAGACCCATTGGACTAGGAAGAAAACCACATGTCACCCCCTCGCAGACCTCACAGTACCATTAAGAATATTTACTCCGATCGTGCGAGGTGTGTGAGAGCTCATAATTAACCCTGCTATTAAAGACTATCGCCAGTGCAGATACGACCATACGTCACCATCAATACCTTGGAAAAACCAGCACATCTGTTCATGCCAGATGGGGGAATCTTGTAAACCTTGCACCACTTTGGTGATGCTAGCAGGAAAACCTACGAGGTTGACAAGAAAAGACCAAGATCAAAACCTGTGATCGGACAGTTCACTTGACTTCAAATGAAACATTCAGGTGGGACGAGCCAGTGAAACACCTAGCGGTATAAAAACATAAGCCATCTTGGTAGAAAGACTGGCAAGCCAAGTGAAAGGGGCCGGTAAAGACATGACCCAAGAGGGATAAAACCTTACTTAAGTGACCGGTTACCCTTGGTAGTAAGTCACTGTGGAAACATAATAAGAGGGTTTTCAAAATTTGATAAATAAAAATACCATGGATAACTTTGAAACCCCAAAACCCCAGCTTGCATCACTTAGAAAATTGAAAGTCCCATTAGTGGCTCCAATTGGGGATGTATGCCCCCTGTGGGCATAGCAAGATTCAAGATTTCTGGTTTCGTAGACCTCATTACTGAATTACATGAGCCCTCTAACAAATATATTACCCCTATCAAAAACAAAAATCTATTTTTTCTAATGCAAAAATAGCTTGCAGCATTCACCATTTGATGTTTCAAAATTTATGGGATAACCAATATCTTTGAGAATACTATGGTGGCTACCTATACTCTGCCCCTATACTGATTTAATCAATGTTTTGCCCCACCATTTTAAGAGCAACACATGACCATGATAATACTTCACCTTATCCTACTCCTGGTCATATTTCATAGGATGTTGCCTTAACTGTACTAGGAAATGGAAAATTTTAGAACTTACCTGGTCCGTAACATCATCCATTCTGGTATCATCAGTTTGAACATTGAACTAAAAGTTCTGATATAGAACGGTGTGCATGGTATCCTTACTTCCATCACCTAACAAAGATGATACATAGTTACAGGAATTTCCTTCCTCAAATTTTCTATTCAAGTTTGGTTGCCATCCTATGAAATCTGTCAATTGGGAGTACACCAGGGCATTATAGAAGTTAGCAGTATTGGCTACATCATTCTTCAGGGAATGCACAAACACATTCATCTCTAGCCACTCCATATACATCCTTTCTTGTACCTCTTCATTCATTTCTATATAAAAAATCTCAGAGACGGATTTAAAAACATCAATTTCACCTTGATCAGAAAAGATAAAATAATATGTACTAACTTCCTTATACTAAGCACCACCTGTTGAATACGTTGATTTATAAATGAGTATATTAGCACAATCTAAAAACCTTTTACTAACCACATCAATGCTAGAGGGTAGTAACATCTCCATCTCCACTTCACTTAGATAATTAGGAAAGACCATAGTACCCATGTGCTCATCACTATAATGGCTACCTCCAATTGTACTCTTCTGACCACGCACATCATTGTCCTTAGATTGCTCAACATTCATACAGCTTCCCTATTCCACTACTAATATATTTGGGGCACACTCCAAATATACATCATCTGACAATTGTTCCTTCACTTGGAAACCAATGTGGGGCTCTTCATTCCCACACAAGTCTGGTAAAAATAAAAACTTAGTTGCATTCTTAGTACTACAATCATTACCCTTAAAATCATAATCACTAGCTTGCAATAGAATCTCAGTGATATGAGAATCACAATTAGGATTAGGAAACACAATAGGTGTCTCATACAATCCTACATCATTTTTCCCCTTAATTTCTTCAATATTCATGCAAAAACTTTGTAATGAATGAGCACTACCTTTATTTTGTGTAGATGCATTCCTAGTCGATTCTTCCATCTCTATCCATTGAATCACTTGAGCCAAATTAGCATGTTTCAATTCCTCTGGTAAAGAACTTGGTCCTGGTTCATATAGTTCACAAAATAAATCAATGCGTTCATAATCATTAGGTCTTTGATCTATAGGAATTTGTATTAAGATTGCAAAAAATCTCAAGAAAAACTCATATGGTGATTCCTTCTCTTCCCTTATCATATCATATAGTTCTGATACACAAGAAACTTGATCATCATCACTCAAATTGGACCGGGTTTCAACTTGGGGCTCATTATCATCAAACTGCATTGGTGGACTTATAACAGTTCTAGCAAGAATTTTATCATCATCAGTTTTTTGAATAGACGACTCTGACATTCTATTAGTACTGGTTAAGCTAGGGTAATCAATACTTGTAGCCGGATACCTCTTCATCATTGAATATTTCATATTATTTTTAATTTCCATAGCCAGTTGGTATGCTTGTTACAAAAGTAGTAGGCTCTTTATCCCTTAATAAAAAACTCATCTTCTTGTTGAAAGCACCAAGATACACAACCAAGCTTTCAGCCTCATTTGGTCTTATTTCTTTAGGGATTTCCCTTAAAGCTCTTGAAAACCTAAGATTAAAATATGGGACTAATTCCTCCTCTTGTATGTGAATTCCCATAAATCCTTTTCTCAATGTGTTGGGATTGATTATTTCACCAAATTGTTCCATAAAAGCCATCACCAACTGATTCCATGAATTAACTGAAAAGGTAGGTAGATAGGAAAACCAATCCCTAGCATCACCTTTTAAGGATTTCACAAATAGTTTCATGACAACATCCTCATGACTGATTTCATAATCACCCATAACATCTAAAAAATGTTGTAAATGCTTAGAAGCCGATTCTGCTACTTGCCCTGTATATTGAGGCAAATACTTCCTAATTTTCTTAGGAATTGAATTAGGGTAATTAATGATACCACTAAACATAAAAGGCATATACCTTTGAGTTACAAAACTCCCCAAAGGGCTTAAAACAACATATTCTTTTTGCATATTTATGTCTGACCTTACACATGGGAGACTACTCAAGAACATATAATTCTTAGACACATCACTTATTATCTCAACCAGGAGTTTATTAATGACTGATAATAGCATTCCTTGCCTTCCAAGATTTTATGTGATAAAAACAATGTTTCATTAATCATTTTACATGTTGCACTACTAGAAGTATGGTAAAACCAATCATTGTTCCCTTTCTTATGCTCGACATATAATTTGGAACCATTTTTATCCTTAATCAAAAACACCCATTATCATTATAAATAGTGAACTATTTTAGTTTTGATGAAATACCTGGTAGTTGTTTGCAGCATGTATCAACCTCTTTTCCAGACTGTAAATAGCACAAATTTGAGACTATTTCTTCATTTATTCACTGGTTCTTCAAACAGAGTCGCCACCTCATCAATAGAGGACAGTATTTAAAAGAACTCTTTGACATTATATTCTTTGAGTTCTACTAGATTCTAGGTTTCACTACCCATTACTATCACGTATGGATTTTTCACTTATTTAAATGTAGACATTATTTGATTTGTTGAATTTAGATTATTTAATGATTAAATAAAAGATGGTTAAATTAAAATTCGAAATGAAATGAAGTTGAAATTGGAATGCAGATTATTGTATTTATGTTTATTTCAAGGTTTGTCATTACTGATGATAAATCGACTGCAAGTGAATGCAGGAAAACAGGTGAATGAGTTTGAAGGTGAGAACAAAGATCAGATAGACTTGTTTAGCCAATTGACGCTTACGAATAGATGGGATCTCACACACTAACGTAGATTGATATTTTAAATGTCTTGTGCGTATATTATGCTCGCGAATTAAAAAATTTAGTTTTGGTGTGATTTCTTAAAAATTGTAAAAATGCATTTCCGTAGATAATTATTTTGTTAAGTGATGAAATTTAATGTAATTTAAATTAATAGAATGTTTGTTTCATATTTTATTCCTATTTTGGAAATATGAAGTTGAAATTTTGAAATTTAAATTTAATAGAGTTCTAAACTTAAAATTTGATTAAATTTAGTTAAATAAAGTTATTGTTAAATTTAAATGTTATTTAAATTAGAAATTGTGAAAACGAATGAATTTCAAAATTCAGAAATAGAATTCATAATTTAAACTTAGTGAAAATTGAGAAATTTAAACAAAGTTCCGTTCAAAATTAGAAATTGAAATTTGCATTCAAATTTGAACTTCAACTAAACTCAAAAATGAAATATCTTCAAATCTTAACTGAAAGTTTTAATTTTAATCTGAAGATCACATTGAGTATATGGTGGATTTGAGTTTTGCATGAAAGCATGAAAAATAGAATGATATATGGAAGAAGAAATCTGAAATTGGGAGGAGAGTGAAAATTCGAAATTAGGAGAACACAGAAAACAAAAAATCATTTTAAAAGGAAGATTGTTTATTCTATTTTCGATCTCACTCAGACACAGAGGAAAAAAAAAAGTGTAATTAGTTTTGAAACAGTGGTAATCCACATACCACATAACCAGTCTTCATTCCCACGCACTAAAGGAAGTAGAAAAGAGTGGCTAGTGGTGATAGGTGCAAGAAAAGCATAGAGGGAGGTGTGATCTTCCACATTCCATGCACCCTCCACCTTTCATATAGCAAAAGCCTTCCTTAAAGGCTGCGAAGGCAAGCCTTCACTCCATGCGCAAGAGCTTGGGTAAAGGTGCGACCAGCACAAGGTTTCCACACACCCATCAAGGGAGGAGTGGCTAGAGGGAGGTCCGGCTAGTATAAGGGTGTGTAGGAGACCAGCAAGGGAAGACCCTTCCCTTTCCATGCATAGCCAGGAAGGTCACCCATGCCATCTGCTAACACCCTAACACCACAAGCAAGAGGAAACTCCAGGCACAGGGAAAGGGAAGAATTTGGGGAGAGAACAAAGTGCGGGCAAGGGGAGATAACATGCGGCCATAGCAGCAAACTAGATTTGCAGCAACTAAGAACAGAGGAATTCAAATTAAAAGACAAAGAAATCTCATAAGATTACTTCCAGAAAATAAATTACTAGGTAGGGATTTGAGATTTAAATTGTAAATTAGAGTTTCTATTTTCTTTTCTATAAATTCTGTGAATGATTATCAGAATATGTGGAAGATTATGATTGTTAAGGAATTAGGAAAATAGACAATTAAACAAAAACTATGACTATGAAAAATTATACTTGCAATTTTCTAAATTTTGGAATCAAAATCAAATTGTAATGATTTCCAGAACCTTAGAAAAAATTTGAGACACAGATTAAATGGAAAAGTCAATTAGATAAAATCTTTATTTTAATAAAATTCAACTGTGTTTTATTTTTCCAGAATTCAAGAAAAGATTAGAAACCGAAATTAAATTTAGTTATGTTGAGAATTAGATAAATTTTGATTTAAATCATTCATAGAACAATGAACTGAAAAATTAGAAAACCAATTTAAACTTGGAAACAAATTGACCATATTGAGAAAAGAAAAATTATGCTGATACAAATTTGTTAAATCATGCTGACAGAAAACAAAGATTGTTGACAGAAAAATATAAAACAGAATTTTATTTTTGATTTTTAAACACAAATTGTGAATAGAGAATTACTTAAATTTGCAAATCATGTTTTTGTTGAAAACTGTCAAAACTCAAAATTTTAAAATAGTTAGATTAAATTTGATAAATGATTGATATTTAAATGCTGAAAATAGGATTAATTTGAATCACAACATTTAAACTTGAGTTTCAGCCAATTTTTGAAAACTATCAGAACAAATTTTAAACAACTTAAATTAAAGAAGAGTTTGAAACAATTGAATGTGTGCTCTTTTAATTTATGTTTTTATATGTATTATTCAACATACTGGAGATACACCTTCATTTTTTAAAACTTGTTGATTATTTTAAATGACTGAATTAAAATATTGATTTTATGACTTTTTATGAATTGGAGCAATGAAAAGTAGTATTTGATTAACCGTGGTTGCGTTAAATCATGTTTTCAGTTAATGTTTGAAAGATTCTGAAAGATTGTGTTTGACTGTTTTAACCATGCATGAATGATAGATAATTCTGCATGTGTTGTTTTTGGGAAAGTTACCTTCTGGGATGGGTGCCGAATATCGGTAAATAGAGAGAGTAGTTTTGCTTTTTCCAAAACTACTTTTTATTGTCATGCATGACATTTTACTTGGCCAAGTAGTTTTTGTACCATTGAAATAGATGGATTATTTGAGCTCTCTACCATATCCTAGTATCGAACTTTCTTCTTTCTTAATTGAACTAGAAAAATGAAAATGCTTGTTGATTACTAGTAGTACTAGGCATGCACCAGATTCCATCTTGCTCATAGATTGCTTTTTTCTAAGCAATTCGTGCAGGGTCGGGTATTTCTTGATTGACTAAGAAGTTTCAGGGAAGCGTAAGCTTCGAGGTTGGGCGAAAAAGAGCTTGATTTTTGTTCTCATCTTCTTTTGAAGGTTTTCTTATGGATGGAAGATCGATAGACTGAGTCTTCTTTTTAATGCTTTATTATTCATGATGTATGTAATGATGAGCTTATGGCGACTGAATGCCTATGTTTCAAATTGTAACTGGATATGTATCATTCTTTGTATTTATTATTTGAAATGTGTATTTTGACACTTGTAAGATTTAGACTGAATTATAATGAAGATATTTTTTTGAATTTTATGTCGTTTTATGTAATCAACTTTTATTTTGATGAATGTATCAATGAGATGATGACCTTATTTGGAATATAATGGAATTTATTTTAAGTATTGTCATTTTGTTTTAACGAGTTTTCCACTCTTTACATTTTGGTATCAGAGCCCTAGGTTTGAACATTAGGGTGCTTTATCCATTACGCTAAATGAACATTCCTTGATGTAGGAATTATGAGACATAATGGGTACAAGAGGTAAAGTTGTTGCAAGCAATGAGACTGATAGGTTGGATCAGATTCTCGGGCTTTTGAATCAGCAAGGTTCTAGAATGGATAATCTGGAATAGGAAGTTCGAGGTGTTAGAGAAGGGTAGAACCCTCGAGTTGAAATTCCCCAAAATCAGGAGCAACCTAACAATGATAATCCTGGGGTTGATGTACCTAATCCTCAAGAAAGGATTGAAGGGGAATTAGCAAAAGATCTGAAAAGGGTAGCACCGCCCAAGTTCAATGGTAAGACAATAGGTGATGGAGTAGAACCCTAGGTCATTGAGATGGAAAAATACATCGAGCTTAGGAATATGTCCAATGAAACCAAGGCAATTTGGGCTGCATACCAGCTTACTAGAGAAGTTGCTACTTGGTGGGATAACAAAAAGACTGAGAAGAAATTACTACTAGGTGGAACTACATGGGAACTATTCTTGAACCTTTTCAAGAAGAGGTGGCTTCCATAGCTTTTCTTTGATAGGAAGATGATAGAGTTCCATAATTTGGCATAGAGTGGTCTTACAGTTACCCAATACTAGGAGAGGTTCACCAATCTCCTTAAGTATGTACCACAGTACCAGATGGATGAACGATTTCATATCTGTAAATTCATTCTTGGGTTGAGGCCATAGATTGGAGCTGATGTAGACATGCATAATCCATTGACAATGGATGAGGTCTTTGAGAAGGCCATGAAGCTGGAACAGAAGTTGCAGCAAGTAGAGAATTATAGGAAGAGTGTGAATGCAAAATCTGGTTTTGGAAACAAAAAGTTCCAAAATAATAACAACAATAACCAGAGGGGCAATAGCAGTAATCAACAGATTACGAATTTGAAGAGGGGGAACAACACCCAGGATAAAGGAGAAGGTAATTTTGGCGGGAACAAGAAGGTGAACAATAATAACACCAACTTCTCCAATATCAGAAACAGGACAGGTGGTCAACAAGGGCCACGAGGTGGATGCTACACTTGTGGAGGAGATCACTATGCCTCAAATTACACTCAACATACAGGAAATCAGCGAGGTGGTAATGATCGGTGAGCACCGCAACACTAGATACATGCAGCGGTTGACAATCATCAAGCTGAGTTTCAGTCTACACCTATCTAGATGTCGGGTAAGCTTTTTGGTCAATCTGTTTCTATTTTGATAGATATTGGAGCTTCGGAATGTTTTATAGACCCTAAAGTAGTTGATAGATTACCTGTTAGACCTGGATTTATGTCACAATCATGGATGGTTCAGTATGGAAATTGAGCAGAGAAGAGGCTAGATACATGTTTATCATGTAGTGATTTAGAATTACCTAACTTCCAAACCCAAGTTAACCTTTATGCAGCACCGTTGGGTTCTTATGATGTGATCTTAGGGATCAATTGGTTAACCAAGCATAAAGCCATAGTGAATTGTGAGGACAAGGAGATAAGTTGTTTGGATGACTTTGGACATCTAGTAGAGATTCTAGGATCTCAAAAGCCCTTAGAGTTGAGACATATCTCAGCTATGCAATTAAAGAAAGCACATCAGAAGGTATGTTCCATTTTTTCTATTTTGGTGAGTGACTTGGATAATGCCTAGTAGAGTCTAGAGGACTATCCAGTTCTTAGGGAGTTCTTGGATATCTTTCTAGAAGAACTTATAGAATTACCACCTAAGAAAGAATTTGACTTCTCAATTGAACTTTTACATGGAATGAAACCACAATCCAAAGCTCCTTATAGAATGACTACTACTGAGTTGTATGAATTGAAAGCTTAGTTTTAGGAGATGCTGAAACATGGATTCATAAGGCTGAGTATATCTCCATGGGGTGCACCGGTAATCTTTGTTAAAAAGAAGGATGGAACCTTGTGACTATGTATTGATTACAAGATGCTTAATAAGGTTACCATTAAGAACAGCTATCCTCTACCTATGATAGATGAGCTATTTGATCAAATGAAAGGGGCCACTATGTTTTCTAAGATTGATCTTCGATCAGGTTACCACTAGTTAAGGATTAAGGATGAGGACATTCCAAAGATAGCTTTCAAAACTTGGTATGGACACTACTAGTTCACCGTGGTACCTTTTGGCCTAACGAATGCTCTAGCGACATTCATGAACCTTATGAACAATATCTTCAGAGACTGCTTGGATGATTTCATGCTCATATTCATTGATGACATTTTGATTTACTCTAAGATAGAAGAAGAACATGAGGAGCACTTGAGAATTGTTTTGCAATGCTTGAGAGATCGGAAAGTTTTTGTCGAGTTTTCGAAGTGTACTTTCTTTCAGAAGAAGGTTCACTATTTGGGGTATGTGATATTTGCAGAGGGAATCTCAGTTGATTCTACAAAGATTGAGACAATTGTAGATTGTCCAACACCAAGAAGTGTTACAGAAGTTCATAGTTTCATGGGACTTGCAGGTTACTATAGGAATTATGTTGAAGGGTTTTCTAGAATTGCAACACCTATTACTTCTCTTCAGAAGAATGGAAAGAGATATGAGTGGACAAAGAAGTGTGAGGAAGCATTTCAGATTCTTAAACAAAAGTTGACATCAGCACCAGTGTTGACTATACCGGACCCTAATGGTCACTTCATTGTGATTATAGATGCATCAGGTGAAGGTGTAGGAGTTTTACTAATGCAGGAAGGCAAAGTGGTGGCATATGAGTCTAGGAAACTGAAGCAGTATGAGTTGAACTATGCTCCACATGATCTTGAGCTTACAGCTATTGTGCATGCATTGCAGATGTGGAGACATTATCTCCTAGGGAAGCCTTTTGAGCTTAAAACTGATTATTTGGGACTTAAGTACATCTTCACATAGCTGAACCTCAATGCGAGATGGAGGAGGTGGCTTGAGTTCCTGAGTGAGTATGATTTTGGTATCGAGTATATCAAAGGTAAGGAGAATAGAGTTGCTGATGCTCTTAGTAGAAGAAGGCATCTATCTGCTATAGCGAGTGTTGCAGTATCTTCCAGGTGATGAACATTATGACAAGGTTAGACATGCCTTAGAGGCAGATCCTTCAGATCATAGGTTTGATGGCTATGTGATGGAGAATGATGGTATTGTCAGATATCAAGGAAGGATGTATATCCTTGAAGGTGGAGATTTGAGTAAGTTGATTCTTGAGGAAATTCATGATGCCCCTTATTTAGGGCATCCAGGAGTCATGAAGATGGTAGCAGAGTTGGAGGCTTTGTATTTTTGGCCTAAACTTAGCAAAGATGTCATGGAGTACATGGCTAGATGTTTAGAATGCCAGTGAGTCAAGGCTAAGCATGTGCATCTAGCAAGACTTTTGTATCCCCACGATATACCTGAGTATAAGTGGCAAGTAATCAGTATGCATTTCATCCAGGGATTACCTTTGAGCAGGAATAGGAATGATACCATCCTAGTAGTTGTTGATAAGTTGATGAAGGTTTCACATTTCATACCAGGGAATTTGAAGGATGGATCATTGACTCTTGCAAGGAAATTTGTGCAAGAGATATTCAGGTTGCATGGTGTACCAGAGTCCTTTATCTTTGATAGAGATACTAGGATGACATCTAGGTTCTGGACTACACTGAATGCGGCATTGGGAACTAAACTGAATTTCAGTTCTGCATATAACCCACAAACCGATGGCCAAATTGAAAGGGTCAATCAGGTTGTGGAGGACTTATTGAGGATGTACTGCATGGATCAACAATACAAGTGGGAAGAATATTTTCCATTGGTTGAGTTTTCCTACAACAAGTCATACCATTCTTCATTGGGTATGGCACCTTTTGAGGCACTCTATGGACAGAAATGTCGTAAACCCATCAGTTGGGACAGGATCGAAGATAGGGTAATTTTTGGTCGAGATATGCTCAAGGAAATGGATGAGCAGATGAAGATGATCAAGGGTAGGTTGAAGGAAGCAGCCAATAGATAGAAGAGATATGCTGATAGGAATAGGACTTTCAGGCAGTTTTTTGCAGGAGATAAAGTCTTCTTGAGGGTTAAGCCTCATAAGAGCTCTATCTTGTTTGGGAAATCATCGAAGTTGGCACCAAGATATGTGGGACCATTTGATGTACTGGAAGTTATATATCTAGTTGCTTATAGACTAGCGTTACCACCTGCTCTTGCTCGACTCCATAATGTTTTCCATGTTTCTTTGTTGAAACCTTATCATCGTGATGTGACTCATATTCTTGATTGGTGTTCATTACAGGTATAGGACCCAGGGGTGGTGCTAGTGGAGCCCATCTAAATCCTAGACAGGCATAGCGTTAAGCTACGTAATAGATATAGTACTCAGTATAAGCTCCAGTGGGACCAATATACTAAGGACAGTGCTACATGGGAGGATTCTCAGATGATAGACTGTCATTTTCCTCATTTACTTTCATAGATTAGCATTTGTTTTGTGTGGAGATACTTGATACGCTGGTTTTTGATTCACTTGTTGTGAACTTTGATAGCATGGATGCTGCTATTTGCTTATGTTTATGTTGGAGAACTATGTTGTTAGTATTACTTTATTATGCTTGATTGAGATACTATGTTTCACTTACTGAGATACTATGTTATTGATAGAGATAGTATGTTTTAATAAGGATGATGATGTTATGCTTATTGAATGACTAATAAGACATCGAGACAATGTCTCTTCCAAGAGGGGAAGGATGTCACGTATGGATTTTTCACTTACTTATTTAAATGCAGACATTATTTGATTTGTCGAATTTAGATTATTTAATGATTATTTAAAAGATGGTTAAATTGAAATTCAAAATGAAATGAAATTGAAATTGAATTGAAATTGAAATGCAAATTATTGTATTTATGTTTATTTCGGGGTTTGTCATTACTGATGATAAATTGAGTGCAAGTGAACGTAGGAAAACAGGTGAACGAGGTTGAAGGCGAGAACAACAATCAGGTAGAGTTGTTTAGATGATTGATGTTTACGAATAGATAGGATCTCACACACTCACATAGATTGATATTTTAAATGTCTTGTGTGTATATTATGCTTGCGAATCAAAAAATTTAGTTTTGGTGTGATTTCTTAAAAATTGTAAAAATGCATTTTCGTAGATGATGATTTTGTTAAGTGATGAAATTTAATGTAATTTAAATTAATAGAATGTTTGTTTGGTATTTTATTCCTATTTTGGAAATACGAAGTTGAAATTTTGAAATTTAAATTTAATAGAGTTCTAAACTTAAAATTTGATTAAATTTAGTTAAATAAAGTTATTGTTAAATTTAAATGTTATTTAAATTAGAAATTGTGAAAACGAATGAATTTCAAAATTCATAATTTAAATTTAGTGAAAATTGGGAAATTTAAACAAAGTTCCATTCAAAATTAGAAATTGAAATTTGCATTCAAATTTGAACTTCAGCTAAACTCAAAAATGAAATATCTTCAAATCTTAACTGAAAGTTTTAATTTTAATCTGAAGATCAAATTGAGTAAATGGTGGATCTGAGTTTTGCATGAAAGCATAAAAAATAGAATGATATATGGAAGAAGAAATCCGAAATTGGGAGGAGAGTGAAAATTCAAAATTAGGAGAACACAAGAAAAAAATAATAATTTTTTAAAGCAAGATTATTTCTTTTGTTCTGGATCTCACCTAGACACAGAGGGAAAAAAAAAGTGTAATTACTTTTGAAACAGTGGTAATCCACATACCACGTAACTAGTCTTCATTCCCATGCGCTAAAGGAAGTAGAAAAGAGTGGCCAGTGTTGATAGGCGCAAGAAAAGCACAGAGGGAGGTGCGATCTTCCACATTCCACGCACCCTCCACCTTTCATACAACAAAAGCCTTTCTTAAAGGTTGCTAAGGCAAGCCTTCACTCCATGCGTAGGAGCTTGGGTAAAGGCGCGGCTAGCACAAGGTTTCCACGCACCCATCAAGGGAGGAGTGGTTATAGGGAGGCGTGGCCAGTATAAGGGTGTACAGGAGACCAGCAAGGGATAACCCTTCCCTTTCCACGCACAGCTAGGAAGGTCACCCACGCCATCTGCTAACACCCTAACACCGCAGCCAAGGGGAAACTCCAAGCACATGGAAAGGGAAGAATTTGGGGAGAGAAAAAAGTGCAGCCAAGGGGAGATAAGGTGCAGCCATAGCAGCAAACTAGATTTGCAGCAAATAAGATTAGAGGAATTCAAATTAAAAGACAGAGAAATCTCATAAGATTACTTCCAGAAAATGAATTACCAGGTAGGGATTTGAGATTTAAATTGTAAATTAGATTTTCTATTTTCTTTTCTATAAATTTTGTGAGTGATTATCAGAATATGTGGAAGATTATGATTGTTAAGGAATTCGGAAAATAGAGAATTAAACAAAAACTATGACTGTGAAAAATTATACTTGCAATTTTCTAAATTTTGGAAACAAAATCAAATTGTAATGATTTCCAAAACCTTAAACAAAATTTGAGACACAGATTAAATGGAAAACTCAATTAGATAAAATCTTTATTTTAGTAAAATTCAACTATGTTTTATTTTTCCAAAATTCAAGAAAAGATTAGAAATTGAAATTAAATTTATTTATGTTGAGAATCAGATAAATTTTGATTTAAATCGTTCATAGAACAATGAAGTGAAAAATTAGAAAACCAATTTAAACTTGGAAACGAATTGACCATATTGAGAAAAACGAAATTATGCTGATACAAATTTCTTAAATCATGCTGACAGAAAACAAAGATTGTTGACAGAAAAATATAAAACAAAATTTTATTTTTGATTTTTAAACACAAATTTTGAATAGAGAATTACTTAAATTTGCAAATCATGTTTTTGTTGAAAACTATCAAAACTCATAATTTTAAAATAATTCGATTAAATTTGATAAATGATTGATATTTAAAAGCTGAAAATAGGATTAATTTGAATCACAACATTTAAACTTGAGTTTTAGCCAATTTTTGAAAACTATCAGAACAAATTTTAAACAACTTAAATTAAAGAAGAGTTTGAAACAATTGAATGTGTGCTCTTTTAATTTATGTTTTTATATGTATTATTCAACATACTAGAGATACACCTTCATTTTTTAAAACTTGTTGATTATTTTAAATGACTGAATTAAAATATTGATTTTATGACTTTTTATGAATTGGAGCAATGAAAAGTAGTATTTGATTAACCGTGGTTGCGTTAAATCATGTTTTCAGTTAATGTTTGAAAGATTCTGAAAGATTGTGTTTGACTATTTTAACCATGCATGAATGATAGATAATTCTGCATGTGTTATTTTTGGGAAAGTTACCTTCCGAGATGGGTGCCGAATATCGGAAAATAGAGAGCGTAGTTTTGCTTTTTCCAAAACTACTTTTTATTGTCATGCATGACATTTTACTTGGCCAAGTAATTTTTGTACCATTGAAATAGATGGATTATTTGAGCTCTCTACCATATCCTAGTATCGAACTTGCTTCTTTCTTAACTGAACTAGAAAAATGAAAATGCTTGATGATTACTAGTAGTACTAGGTATGCACCATATTCCATCTTGCTCGTAGACTGCTTTTTGCTAAGCAATTCATGCAGGGTCGAGTATTTCTTAATTGACTAAGAAATTCTATGGAAGCATAAGCTTCGAGATTGGGCAAAAAAGTGCCTAATTTTTGTTCTTGTCTTCTTTTGAAGGTTTGCTTATGGATGGAAGATCGACAAACTAAATCTTCTTTTTAATGCTTTATTATTCATGATGTATGTAATGATGAGCTTATGGTGACTGAATGCCTAAGTTTTGAATTGTAACTAGATATGTATCATCCTTTGTATTTATTATTTGAAATGTATATTTCGACACTTGTAAGATTTAGACTAAATTATAATGAAGATATATTTTCGACTTTTATGTCATTGTATGTAATCGACTTGTATTTTGATGAATCTATGAATGATATGACAACCTTATTTGGAATATAATGGAATTTATTTTAAGTATGGAGGTTTAATATGTGGTTATGTTCAGCACTTGGATCACCATGCTTAAAACTACAGTCTTACACCAAAGAGAAAGGTTGCAAACATTATTCAGTGCCTCATCCATTGGGCAACAGAGTCATACAAAGTATAGTTCTAATATTGTGAACTTATCTTCATATAGACTTACTACCATGAGATATTTCAAGATATTAAAATAGTACTTCTTAGTGAATCCTTAGCATAGACAACCATGAACATGTAATTTAGCTTTTCAAGAATTTGATTAACTCATTAAGTTAAAGAAAGAAAAGAAATTACACTTTCAATTAAACATTGAAATTGAAGAGAGAAACACTTGATAAATCCATTCATAATCCATGGCACACACACAGGAGAGAAAACCATCTTAATTTTATAGATTTCTTTTGATATCAGTAATTAAAAAGCATAGCTTACTAACTTTATACAAATCCCCACCAGGGATGATTTCCTGAACCATGTTCACAACATTCCAACATTTAAACTAACTGTACAGACTCCAAGGTTTCAGATCCAAAATTCTGACCCTACAATGAATTGTGAAATCTCCTTTAGATAACAGGAGAGCAACAAGCATTAGGCTACACTGTCAGTACAAAATTGAATTTCAACCTAAAGTGAAATTCAAATTCACATTCGTTATCATTCGATAACATCGTGTATGATCAAAGGAATAAAAGATTGGTTACATAGTAAGCAATCAAAGAACAAAATTTCATGCAAAGCACGCGCATGTCCACATCCACATGATGAAAAAATAGGAAAATAAACATCCAAAAAACCCACCACCAATAACCATCAAGAAAACACATCGCCCCAATGCAGGCGACCACTTCGAGTTCACGCCTGAGACAGCGACTGAACCACCTTTCCCCTACGAGCCTTGTAAGCATAGCCCCTAACAACCAGACTCAGTGCCAATGCAATTACAGTTTCAACTGCCAGGACCTCCTCATTTACTCCCAAAAGCTCTATTAAGGTGGCCAAGTAACACCGGTAATCCAAATCAGTGTCAGATTCATTACCATCAAAATCAAATATGACCACAGGGGACGAGCAGCGTATTAGCTTCTTTCTAGTATTCCTAGTAACACCCCTAGGTGCTTTGGGATTAATTGACTCCATCATGAGTGGCAACCTTCGAGCTCCTAGCCTCACACTCTTGTGTTCAATTGATTTGTCCATAGAGAAAAATAAAGCCTTGCAATACACTAGAGAAGAAACCTTCCTGTGCAAAAACAAAAGAAAATGCAACGCTAATTGCACGTAACTTGGTCAACATTTATAGAATGGCTTAGTGTGTAGGATATAATTGCTTGAAAGCAATTCAAGCACTTGAACAAATAGTGGTTAATAAAGCCATGAGTGTTTTAAACAAGATGGCACTATTCATATGCCTAAGAAAAACAGGAGGAGATCCTCTGGAAAAGGAAAATTTGTGCCATTAATTAAACTAGCAATAGCAAGGCAGTATATGCCACATAGATGAATCGCACACCCCTCCTTTGAGTTTGAACCACTGATTCAGAACACATCTAGTGAATCGAAGGTTCAAGATCAAGTCAATGAGTATTGAGAATGCACCTCAGCACTTGGGAAAACACATCCAATCAAAACCCATGAAAACAGGAGGCCTGAACCATACAGTGGGGCCCACATAGACCCATTGGCCTAGGAAGAAATCCACACGTCACCCCGTCGTAGACCTCACAGTACCATTAAGAATATTTACTCTGATTGTGTGAAGTGTGCAAGAGGTCGTAATGAACCCCATTATTAAAGACTATTGCGAGTGCAGATATGGCCATATGTCACTGTCAATACCTTGGAAAAACCCACACATCCATTCATGCCAGATGGCAACATCTCACAAACCTCGCACCACTTTGGTGACACCAGCAGGAAAACCTGCGAGGTTGGCGAGAAACGGCCTAGATCAAAACCTACGATCAGATGGTTCGCCCAACTTTAGATGAAACACTCTGGTGGGACCGGCCAGTGAAATCCCTGGCGGTATAAAAACATAAGCCTTCTAGGCAGAAAGATTGGAAAGCCAAGTGAAAGGGGTCGGTAAAGACACAACCCGAGAAGGATAAAACCTTACTTAAGTGATTGGTTACCCTCAGTAGTAAGTCTCTATTGAAACATAACAAGAGGCTTTTTAAAATTCGATAATTACAAACACCATGGGTAACTTTGAAACCCCAAAACCCTAGCTCGCATCACTTAGAAAATTGAAAGCCCCATTAGATGGGAGGATGAAAGGATAAAACATTGCTTTCTGTCAGTGGTAGTAGAATTAGAAAGTTGATCGTGCAACTTGGAAGAAGAAATGGAAGGTGGATCAAGTTAACTAAAGAGGAGAACGGAAAAAGGATCGATTTCACTTAAGAGATAATTTGAAAAGTAATGAAATCATCTTGAGAGATGATGTAGAAAGTGAATAAAGTCATTTAGGGAAATAATTTAAATAATTTAATTACTTGGCTAGAGATTAAGCAATAGGGATGATGAAAGGGGTAATGTGAGGTTTAGAATAAAATGTGTTGTAAAATGCAAAAGATGATGTCAAAAGTGAACATCACAAGATATGGTCAGTTTTAGGTGACTAAATTTTTCCCTTGTTTGAGATGATGAGATTTGTGTCGAGTAACATCATTTCAAAGAAGCTAGAATGTAGAGGTAAAAGAAAATGGGTGATGAAGGAAATATAGGATAATGGTGATGTAGAGATATGGTGATGGGATGATGATGGATGATGATGCCCTCTCGAGAGGATAGGCGGTTTAAAAAATACAGGTATGGTCTTGAAATGGATGAAATGATAAAAAATGGATAAAGAGATGGATAATGTGTTATTCTGCAAGAAAGTGAGTAATCATGGTGTTTGATATAGCACTACACATTATGCACCAAGGTATAATGACCAAGGTGATGATGTGTCTCATGCCCCAACGTAATATAACCTTGTCTAAACATATAAGGAAGTAAACTTAGAGCACTAAATTCCTAATGCACAAAAGGTATGATGGCGCAAAAATCTATTCCAACATACACAAGATATGAATATTAGCTGGAATGATATGGATTTGATGCAAATGCAAGATAAAAAATGATAACACACACAAGAATGCAAAAATGATACAAAAACAAACAAGGTATTGCCCCTCTCAAGTTGTAAACCAATGATTGATTGATTGATTGATGATGATGATGATGATGATGATGATAGTGTTATCATTGTAGGGAACGATATAGCCCTAGCTCAATACAAGGATGATTGATTGATTGATTGGTTGATTTGGTTTATGACAAGATTAGAATCAAGACCAAAGGATGTGATTGGATAATTTGACAAGATTGATTGACTTGATTAGTATGGATTAAGGATTGATTTGAATTTGGATTATTTCTTGGAATGATTGAAGATGATTTGATGTATGGATGAATGGATTTGATGAGTATGATTGATTAGTTGAATGGGTTTGATTAGAAGAAGTGGGGTGATTGATAATTTAAAGATTGCTTTGAAGGAGTTGAATTAATGTGTTTAATTGATTGGAAGAAGTGATTGGATGGATTGTTTTTATTGCTTGGATTTTTTATTGGAACGTTGGCTATTTGATTTTTTTTTTAGTGTTTCAAAATATTTTGGTTTTTTGGATTTTTTGAAAAATTTTTTTTTTGAAATGTTTTGATTTCTTTGGATTTTTTAGATTTTTTCAAGACCCTTTTCAATTTTTTTTGTTTTTTCAGAAATTTTTTGAAATGTTTTGAGATGTCAATGGATGACAATATGGGTAGCCTTTGTGCTAGATACCAATCACAAGGGAAAAAAAAGTCTAGGTGAAAGGAAATAGATGGGATTGGTAGATGAAAGGGTGGGTGATAGGATATGGGTTGAAAGGCTCATGATAGATGGATCGATAAAAAACATAGCTCATAGTGAATGGAATGGATGTATGAATCATAAGAGAGCAATAATGTGATCTCTAAAGACTATGTCCCATAGGAATAACATGCTCCGTTCTAGGTACAATACTTAGGATTTTTTCATGAAAAAGAGCTTATGACAATAGGATAATGATAGGTTTGTTTGAAAGGATGAGGTATATCAAAATATATCCAAAGCATGTTTCAACATTTTTCTCCCTATATTTATTAAGATCAAAATGAAGGAGAGATAATGAATGGACTCAATCTGATAAGTATATGGGTTTGATGGCCAGGGATGATAAGATATGAGATGGTAAGATATGATATGATAGGAAGTGACATGATAGGATAGACAGTGCAGATGAAATAAAGTGCCCCCAAGTGTAAGTGGCATAGAAGATCAACCTACACATGATGTCGATTTTCCAAGTTTTCATCATGATACTTATCAAAGATGACTATTTACCATTTTTTCACTGTTGGACAATGGGACTTCTCTTTACTTTTTTCTAACTTTTTTGACTCTTTTTTTTTTATAGAAGGGGAATATAGATAGGAGGGAATTAATTATCTAGTTCCATGAAAGGTGATAGTCCCGCTAGATGGATGTAATCACATGGATCATGTCAAGTGTGCTCATAGATGTTGGTAAGGGATTACATCAGTGTGAGATGGATTCAGTAGATGATAGATTATAAAAGGTTTATGGAAGGATGGATGGGGAATAGTCACTTATGATGTGAATTGTATAGGAACTATGCAAAAGGATAGATGAAAGGTTTATGCAAAATAATGGACCATAGGAAGGTGATTGGGAAGATATGTAGGATATTTGTCAACATATGGGGAGATGGAGGTATGTGGGAATGAAATCATGACCAACGGTTGCACATACCATGTTAAATATTGAATTTTTTGATGGAAAGGTGGTGTAGGAAGCAATGGCAATGTTTACTTAGAAGATGGATGAAAAGGTGCTTTAGGTACATGCATAGACTTAGTATTTTTATGACTTATTTTTCTCGTTGGATGAAATATGAGATTTTTGAATAGAGTTGAAATGTGACATGGAAGTGGATGGTTTGGGATTTTTTAATGTGTATTCCCTAGTTGACTTCAGTTATTTTTTCTTAGGTACCTAAACTATTTATTTTTTAGAATTTTCTTTTGGAGGTATGGGCTTATATAGCTTTTTAAATGGATTTTTCTTTTATTGTTTTCTTTTGTTCCCTAACGCATGTGACCCCTTATGATTTTTTACATTATAGGTAGAGGCATAAAAAAATTACTTTTAATCCCATGGGTATGGTGGAATGAGTGAATGCTTCATGTTTAGACAATGTGTGTATTGATCGGTCATGATTAGGATTTTTATAATATTTATGGATGGATGGATAAGGGGATTGTATAATGGCGACAGTAGGTGTTGGGAGTAACAGAGGTAGATTGGATGGAGGAATATTAGGAGTTGGAAGAAATGGTGGCAAAGTTGATGGTGGAAGGTGTATGGTCACATGCTTTTGACATTTGTAGGATGATGGAGGTGAAATGATAACATATGTTTTGGGTGTATGATAGGGATTATGGTGGAAAGAGGACTTAAGATGGATGGAGGAAGTACCAACATCTTTAGCTTGTTTTACTTAGGGTGAGTATTTAAGGCCAAATAAGCATGTAGGGAATTTTACATGGATGGGCTCCAAAATACCTTGTTCCCGAAGGCCTAAACCTTTACCTTGGTAGTTCATGATTTCAACCATGTGATGGACAATGGGACTAGGTGTGTTTTGAACACTAGACTTGAATTCATTATTAGATGAAGAAGGTGAAGTGGATAAAGTTTTTTGTTGTCCTAAAGAAGAAAATGCATGGATCAAGCTGGATATACTAATAGGATATGATGGAGGACTTGCAATGGGGATGATAGTGGGTGATGAAGGATCATTAGGATCTTGAGTAGCATTGTGTTCACTTAGATCCAAGGTATTTGTTTGATTTTTTATGTGTGCTTGGGAGGCATTTGTCTCATCAAGGGAAGTGGATATTGGTGGATCATGGATAGGACTAGGTGAAGTTGCATTCTAGATATCTGGCTCATGGATAGGTATAGGATCAAGTTTCTCATAGATAGCTTCTTCATAGGTAATATATTAATCATAGAAAATATATAGGTTATGGATAGGCTGGATGAAAGTGATTTGATCTTGATGAGGACTAGGGATTGATGTTTCCACATGCTTGGGAGTAGACTCTTGATATAACTCTTGGGTTTCTTGAATGAAAGTGGAAGGGGTTGACTCTTGAATAGGCTCGACATGTTCTAGATGTTCAACAACATAGAGACATGATGGAGGTTGACTTGGGCTCAATGGGGGAGACTCTAGAATAGGCTCAAGGGGGAGACTATATAATGGGGTCATAAGAATGGGCATGATGTTTGAAGCCTCTTTGAGAGGATCAAATATATAAGTTGGATGACATGGAAATTTCTTATTCATTTCTAGTAGCCCTTGGGTCACATCCTTTGTAGGTGGATGGGTGGATTCGGGTAATGCCATAGGTTTACTTTTGAAATGTTTGAATTTAGGGTGTTAATTTTACGGAGGACTATATGATGGTGGGGACCTAATGAAGTGTTTGATGGGCTATAAGGTGGAGAGGCCAATGGATTAGGACTAGGACATGGTGGCTTAGGGATAGGAATTTTATTGGATGGTGGTATGATAAACCTATAGGGTGCATGAACTAGATTTGTCTTTCACTTGTCAAATGGAATATGACAATTGAAAGGCTCTTGATTGTTTTTCCAAAGGTGGACTTGGGATCCTATGTTCTTGTTGTGATATGGGTGGATATGTTGATGTGGCATTGAAATGATAGGTATATGGGATAGGTTGGCATGATGATGAAGGTGAAAAATAGGTTTTTGGTTGAATGTGTTGAGGTTAAAATGGTGTTTGGACTTATTGTGGTATGATTTGGTGTTGTGATAATGATGGAGGGGTTGCATAGGATAATGTTTGTTGGGAGGTGGATTAATATGGATAAGGGTTGACATTGGAAGAGTTGTGGTAGGTGGATGAAGGGGTAATGTGATATGTGAATGAATGAGGTTGATAACATGGTATAGGTGCACATAGGATTGATGTAACATTTATTGATGTGGTGATTGAATTTAATGTTGTTCTTGTTGTGTTTCACAAGTGGCCATGAGGTATTGGGCTTGTGCTATGAGTTGTTGCATTTGAGGTGATTGGTTTGTTTGAAGTTGAAATTTTTGGATGAGGCCTTAGAGCCTTTGTATAATTTGTTGGTCTAAGGGTTGTTGTTCTTGATAAAGTGATTGGAGGAGGTCTTGGTATTGGGGTACTAGGTCATCTAATGTTGACATGATGTAAAATGATGTTGATTAGATTAAATACATGAAAATGATTAGGATATGATATGGAATGACAAGATTGGATTATTTTGATGATGTGGAAAGTGTTTATTAGAAGTTTGACTTGGGAAATATCAACAACGAGATCTCACATGCAAATGCATGAACACACACACCAAACATAATGATAATTTTTTCTTTCAATATTAAATGTTATGATTATAAAAACACTCAAATACACAACAATAAGGCTAGTATTATTCAAAGTGGGTCTCAAAAATTAGGTCTTAAGCTAGGATGTGCAAGGTTGACTATGGATGACTTGAAAGAAATATCTTGCCACACAACCAAGAGAAAGGGGTAACCCACCCTTCATCTTCACTTCCAAAAGGTATAAATTTATTTGGAGCTTAGCTAAGAGTGGCAAGATTTCAACTTCCAAAGAAACATGTCTTTTGATTCACACTTTCATTTTTGGTCATCACTCATAAGAAGGTTATGACAAAAGCAAACCAAGTGAGGTTTTTTTGATCAACACACACACTTGATTCACACTCGCACTTGTTAGTTGACCCTTAGAAATGAGATGTGTTTAAGAAAACAATGGATGTAATTTTTATTTCTAACCGAAAGGAAAAATGTGTGATGGAAGATAATGGTTAATTTTTGACCCAAATTTTTATATGTGATTGAAGACAAAATTTGTTTTAGGAGCCCAAATCCAAATGTGTTTGCAAACAATGATTAAGAGATGAAAGATGAAACAAGTGCACCTAGTTATTTTTTCTTTCCAAATTGATGTTGTGGCTGATATTGATGCTAATATAGCTCCTTATGATCACCTACAAGATAAAAAATGATATTATAATGCAGCCATAAAAAAAACTAAGCTCATTAGAATATTGCAATTTCAGATACATGTTTTTAACATAGCCGAATTAGATTTGATTATTTGAAGATATTATTGATCTGAAAAATAAAAAATGAAAGAAGATACCTCCACTAAGTTTTTGAGAGCCTTCTAGAAATGTAAAAAAGTAGGAAAAATTCCCTATTTTGCACCCAAAAATGTGGATTTGTGAAATTTCTTTAGAAAATAAAGATCAAACTTTTATGCATTGTATTTGACCTCTAAATTAGATCTATAAAACATAGAACCCATTTATAATTTCAAGGGATTTCCAAAAATGTAAAAAATGATTAAAAAGCCGGTAATTTGAACCCACAAAGTCAATTTTATGAAAAGCATAATATCATGATAAATCCTACAAAAATTGTTGATAAACTCGTAATTTTTTTAATGTAGCCTCCTGAGATAATGTGCAATATTTTATGAATTTTGTTTATAAAAATTAGAAAATGTTTAGAATATATGAATAAATTTATAAAACTTGGGGTTTTGTCCAAAAAATGACAAAACTGCAACAAAATGTCAATAAAACCTACAAAAAGAAAGCTAGATCAAAGGATTCAAGTTGAGTTTAACAATGTAGTTAAGGTAAAAATTTACGGAAAATGCATAAAAAAATTATAGTGAAACCCTAGCAATGCACAATGAAGGACAAGATAACATAAGAATCAAAATAATAAATTCAAATGCAAACCGATCTCCATGCTAAACTTGATTGATCTTCATTGCTCTTCTCAATCTCACATGAGAATGAAATATTTCAAAGGATTATTGATGGAGAAATTTTGGTTTCTCACTATTGCAGCAACATAACATTAAGATGTATATGATAGATGAGAAATAGATAAATGAAACATGATGGATGAAATATTGTATAGAGAATTCGATAGAGTAAGGGAGCTTGAAATCTCATCCATGCAAATGGATTGGTTGTGGGTTAATTTATAAGTGAAGTGTTGACCCCAATGAAATTTTTTGCTGGTATTGTGTTAAAGATGTGGGCAAGGTTTCATGGTTAAATTAGAGAAAATTTGGTTGTTATAGAAAAATAATAAGAGTATTTTATTGGTTTTTAATACTACGTTTTTAGCCATAAATTTCTCTTTAAGCCTTACACGGGAAGCATTTCACATTTCTTGCACTTAATGTGTTTCATATTAAATGTTATGAAGGACCATTTTTTTCTGGAGGCCACAGGTTTCAAAAATATTAAATCATTTGGATACTGGTCATGGGTTTAAACACTTGCATAATGTTTTATTCAACAACAAAGGTATTTCAAAATGAGACAATGTTATTGACAAGGAAATATCAAAGGTATTGACACATGTTTAATTATGACATGACAAATAAGGTTCGATACAAAGCAGGTTTACATGTGAAAAAAATAAATTATTGTTTGTTGTCATTATGGTGAAAAAATGCTTGAGGAGCTAGGGTTTATAGGTGATGATGATAGTATCTCCTAGACATGACATTGCTCAACTGTTATTTAGGGAAGAAGAGGTTATTTTTCAGGCTGAATTTTCTTAGTTAATATCCTCCAGTTATCTTTTACTAAAAAGTAGTTATTAGGTTGTTTAAATATTTCACTGTTAATTATGGTGGATGTATGCTAAGATTCGTGGTATCTTTGGTTATTTGTCTCTCATGTACGATGTTTTCAAAAAATGTCAAAATCTTTGTGCATTTGTTAAGGAAATGGATTTGTTGTTACACAGGTTAATGATGCTTATTTTTTTGAAACCCTTGTCTAGGATTTTTGGCCTTTGGTTTATCCTTGACAATAAGTAAAGAGTCAATGTTGTTTATAGCAGTTTTTTTTCAAAAACCAGTAAAAAGTGTGTCACCTATCTCTTAGTATATATGGGTATCTTATATAAATGCTTTTGATCATTCTTTCCTATCGCTGCACATGGTCAATTTTTAATTGAAAGGAATTATTTAAATAGTGTTACTTGACACTGTAGTGTGTTGTTCTTTGGAGAGAAAAAAAACATGAGACTTGCTATTCAAATAGTATTTGAAATCATAACCCAAAATAAGTTGTAAAAATAAATATAATATTTTGGAGACTCCCAGTTGTGAGTTTTCAGGGTATTAATGTATTGGTTTTTGAAAATGATGGTTATGCAATGAAAAAAGCAACCGTCTATATTGATATTTTTTTTCTTTATGATTGGAACATGCGATAGAAAAGTCAAGTCAATGAGACAAAAAATGACCTTTGCCAGTGAGGCCTGTAATTAGTAACATTTATTTTTTAATAATTCGGTGAGGAAAAAAATTTGAGTGGTTTTGCTACCCCATGAGGGATTTCTACTCAGGGCAAAAAAAGGTGTTATAATCTTGTTGTCTTGACATGATGATGTTATCTGTTTAATTTCTTTAATATTTCTCATTTCGGTTTTTATGGTTGCATTCAGTTCATGAATGTTTTTAATCATTGAAATATTTAGAGCATATATTCTTTCAAATTTGTTAAAGGAAAAAAAATTAAGCTAAGACATCGATTCACCCCTCCCGTCTCAGTATCATCACCACTCCAAAAAGTGGTATCAGAGCCAAACACTTGATTTAAAAATCCTAATCTACTTAAGGGTCCTTGGTATTGGAGTGATGTTTGTTATGGAAATTCTAGACAAACCACCTATTTTTGATGACATAAACTTTTTCTATTGGAAATTCGGAATGGAACGTTATCTAGTCTCTTTAGGATTTTATGTTCTAGAAGTTGTTAAACTTGAATACACTAGAACAAATCCTACTACACAAGATGAAAACAAGACCTTTGGTTATGATGCCAGAGCAAAAAATGTAATTTTTTCTTCTCTTAGTAATGAAATTCTTGTGAAAGTAATGGATTGTAAAAATTCAAAACTAATATGTGATAGACTATCAATGATCTATGAAGGTGATGATAAAGTAAAGGAAGCAAGGCTTCAAACCTTCAAAACTAAATTTGAAGAATTAAAAATGAATGATGATGAGAAGGTAGAAGATTAATTTCTTAGAATTCAAGAAATCATGAGCTCAATGAGAGGTGTTGGAGAGACTATAGATGAACAAATTATTGTCAAAAAGATTCTCGAGACTTTAACTCCTAGATATGATTCAAAAAATTTAGGTGTTGAAGAAAGCGATCCAACAACTCTTCATATAACAGAGCTGCAAGGAATATTTACATCCTATGAAATCAGAATCGACAGTGATACTTCCTTAAGCAAAGAGGCAGCATTTAAGACAAGAAGAAATGAATCTAAACAAACTGTAACATCTCGCTATGCAACCCCAAAGGGTAAGAGCCAAAAAAGGACAAGATAAAAAAAATTTATAACAAGAGGAATAACATACACAAAAAGTAATTACCAATTCGATAAAATGACAACAAACATGGTCAATTAGGACCAAAAGTACAACTAAAAGGAGAAGACTAATCCACACTCCAGTGATAATCTAAATAGGAGCAACAAGATAGCTCGAGATAATTCACGTCAGAACTTGTTGCTTTAGAACTTGTTGCTCTGAAACTTGTTGCTCCAGAACTTCATGCTCCAGAACTTGTTGCTTCAGAACTTGCTTCTCTGCGCCATAACCTATTGCTTTAGAACTTCACAACAATAGCACTGAACAACAAATAGAAGGCATCAATGCTCTGGAATCTTTACAGACCAAAGAATGAAGGGAAAAACACTACCAAAGTGTTGATTTTTTCATGAAATATTTTGAAAAGAAATCCACAATGATCATCAAAGTGCAAGAAAGTCTAATACCAACATTGGAACCCGTAAGACAAGTATAAAACATCACATTTCTTCTCATTAAATAATATTATTAAATATTCTTTCGCAAGAGAGTACAATATACATAATGGAACATACATGAGTACAATGACATAGCCATGCATAAGATACATTAGTTGATAAAATAGGTACAAGAGAGAGGATTTTCCAATTGGTGCTCCAATAGCCTATACAGTGGTGCCTCCCTACCATGTGGACTCCAAAGAAACCACCCCACCATGGTTGGAGGTAGAAACAAACCCCAGACATAAATAACAAGGCTAGGGTGATATGTGGCCAACACACACATCATAAATAGGAAAATACAAGTTACAATGTATAATGCCAATATCACGACATGGAGATTCTCTTACCATACATTTCAGGAACTACTCACAACTACAAGATACAAGATCAAGAGAACCAAATGGATTGAGTGTCATCCTAGGTGCTCAGAGGGATGGCACCACATGCAATCAATTTCACCTCTCATCTAGATGAGGGGACTCAACCATGCCCAAATCAATTTCTCACAAATGGATAACTCAATGCCTTGTAGATGGATAGGCCTTTTCGAGTGCATCCTTAGCCTTTTCTAGTGCTCGAGGCCATGCACGAGGAAACATTATCCTATTAGCTTTTACTCTATAAGGCTACTCTAATGACCTTGACTTAAGCCCATCTCATTTAGCCAAATGAGAATCCATAAAAAACATGAAATAGTGAAAAGCCACTAAATACCATCATTAAAACCTTTTAAAATAACCAAGCATTATTGCTACTAAAACCATTTAAATGACTGATCACATATGCAAACAAGTAGCTCAAATACCATTGAAGCATTCACCATCAATTCATAAAAATAATTCGAACATAAAATCGGTATTAATCTCATTAAATCATATCGTAAAATCACTTTTAAAATAGTTAGAACCACTAAGTGACGGTGGCACAAAATATGGTTCCAGTTGTTATTCAAATGAATGAGAAAGAGACATATAAATTTCATAAACATTCAAAGTTCCCGGATCTTCAAGCGTAGCTTGACCCAGTTTATATTTTAACATTTCAAGTTGGAATACAGCTTTGATTTTTGACTTTAGAACTGAAAACAAGGTGTTGTACTAAAAAACATGTTTTTAATCAAGCTGGGCAAAACATGAAAAATATGAAAGTGCCCGGATTGAAAATTGTTAAACAACCCATTTGACATATGGGCATTTCTACATGTAAACCATTTTATTTTTCATTAAAGGAGGTGGTTTATGAGAAACAATAAAAAAAACATGTTTTGACAAGTTGGGCAAAAACATTAAAAAAAATTAAAAAATGAAAGAATTAAGAGTGCCCAGAAATCTATTTGGCTAGCAACCCATTTCAAATTTACCTGTTTCAATTTGAATTCCATATTTTTCAGATTTTAAGATAGGATAATTTGATCTATTAAAAAAAAAAAGCAATCGCAAATAATCAAGCTGGAAATGCACAATCAAGTTTGCCATAAGAAAACTACAGAACCACAAATCAACTTCCCCACACAAACATCATCCAACCACCCAGTATTCACATAAATTAAATAGAGGAATAAATTTTCCATAGAGAAATGCAAATCTTACCATTTCTAAGCTAAAGTGCATTCAATACCACCAAAATTCAAGGGTTTCAAGAACCACAAAAAAAATGCTTAATGCTGCCCGAAAATTGAAATGAAAGAATGCTCTGGCTATAAGCTGTGACTGGGTTCCAAACTAGGACAGCGAGGAAAAAAATCTATGCTACACCTCTGGTGCTATTGCCTGCAAATTCCTTCTCAGAAATTCTTCCAATCTTTTCTGCTCCAAATCATAGGGTTTTCTCCTTTTTCCCCAAAGCAGAAAATTTCTTCACATCCAAGATCCCTCCCCCAAAAGGTTCAAAACAAAGTATATAAATCCAAGACAAAGCTAACCTTTTTATTTATTTATTTTCTCTTTAACTAAACTTGTCCAAAACAACTCACATTTCAAAAATCACTTTTAAAGAGAATACCATATCAACACTTATTTCCATTTAAAAACTCTTAAAACCATAAAAATGAAATAAGGCATTTGATTAAATAAGTTATTAACGATTCCCAAAAATAATTAATTTAGATCACTAAATGTCTAACATTCCAAATAATACATAAACAATAATTTAAATCCAATATTAAAATACACAAGGCTCCCCAAACATATTTAAATAGATTATAAGAGCTCACAAAAGGGATTGATAAAAAATTCTTTAAAATTACTAAATGAGAATAAATCATTCTCTTGAATGATCAATAAAATCACTTTTAAAAAATATATATTTAAAACCTCGATGATAAAACACTTGAAATCAATAAAACACCATAAAATACCATAAATAAAACCATGAAAGATACCAATGAAATCACAAAAACATACCCCAACAAGACATACTGGAAAACCACATACAATCGAAAGGTGCTCTGGAAATTACTGTTAGCTAATCGGACAATAAGACATCAACAAGGAAACACTACACTAACAGGGTATAGTGGGCTAGGGTAGGGAAAATTTGGCCTATATGACTACCTCCAGTTACCACCATCGGGGAATAAAAGTATGCTCAAGCCTATGAATCTAGGTAGATTCAACAGTCAGTACCTACAACACTCCAATCACACGTCAAGGTACATGTGCATATAACATATGTTATATAGCTAAAGCAACATCAATCATCAAGAATAGGATCATGATATCACAAGCCTCTTGGATATGAGTGTTAGGACATCATCCCTTTGCTATTCATAATTATACAAAAGCAAAGATAACAGTATATAAAAATATAGGCATCTAATCTAGGATAACAACTAATACTAATAACCTTTCAAATAATCATCAATGTCTAATCTCAATATGATAACATTTAACATTAGAATACCAAATGAAAACCATAATGCTATCTTACTTATGTTTGAGTTATAGAGGTCTTACATCCTCCCTCCCTGAGATTTGACTTACTCCTAGAAGTCATGTAAGCTCAATATGCAGTCAAGTCACACATTAGTACTCAAAATCTATAAATCAACATTAAAAGATTATACTTCATCCCAAAGATGAGAAATTTAATATACATCATTCATCATTCAACGAAATAAAAAGGACATCTCTTTAACATTTACCTTTTCTAAGAATCATTATCAATATATTGACATATGCCTTACTCATAAGGTCTCAACATGAAAAAAAGTAACATGGTTAATATTGCTAACATCACATGTATCCCAATTCTCAAAATAAGCATTTATTTTAACATCTACATTCATTCAAGGATAGGTTAAAATACACATTGATTTCCACTAAGAATAGGGTAAAGAAGATGCATAAGAACTCAATTCTTTCTAAAACACCATTGTTTGCAACAATATTTATTTTCCACGCGCTTCCAATCTCACATAGGAGAACATATTTCGCATCATTTTCAGCAAGACTATAACAATTTACACTTTCTAAAATAGAATAAGCTAACTTTTAACTTTTTCATATGTAACCATATCCAAAATGAGACATGAATTTACGCATACATACATAATTACATCACTAGAAATTACATCAGAAGGCTCTACGGGGGTCCATTTGGATACCGGGAAGTAGCATCCTAATCCATGATACATAATCCATGAGCCAAGAGCCAATATCCATCTCACATAATCCATACCTCACACTCAGTGGTTTGATGGTGTTAGGCCGCACACACATGGTGAGACCATCCAAAGAAGACCACAATGACCTATCTCTTGTTGTATAATGTTGTTAGCCTCCATGAAATGGTCATCACACATAGGTGGGTAGTGGGTTCTAGCTATATAATAGCCTCACATACCCCCATCCTCAAAGTTCACTACATTTTCTTCCTCGTATACTCTCAACCAAGTATGGTTCTCCCATACCTGATGAGGAATCACATTACAACACAAGACCGAAATTTGAAAATAACAAATAGAAAACTAGTTAAGCTACCAAAGAGCATAAATAAATATCAAATAAAGATTCAATTTTAGTAATAAGATAAGAAATATGCACAATTTCAACACTAAATCAAATGTAACCATGAGAGTTACATGCAAATGAAGATCACAATGTGTGGCTAAACCATCGTAATTAAATATAAACAAAGTGTTGGCCTTCATAATCAATAAAAGATCATCAATAACAATAAAGAAATTCCACAATCTTTGAAATTGCATTGTACAACACTGCGTGACTATATACTAGCCACCCAACAAGGAAGGAGAGAACAACATCTGACTATCACAATAGCCCCTCATGTGGTGCAGAATGAGCATGCAAACCACATGGAATAAAGTTTACTCCTCAGCTACACCCCACATTGCTTCGTTATGTGGAATGGATATGCCAAGTGGCCCATGCCTTCCTTGGCTTCCCACATGGGATGTGCACCTTAGCCCCATCCTACATCTTGTATCAGTGCGGCATGTACATACACCAGCCTGAAAAGGCACGTACTAGTCGTATGATGCATGGTAGTGTGTCTATGACTCCACAGAAGTAGGCATGTGCAAAACAAACATCGCATAGTGATACCTCATGGAGAGGGCACACATAGGTACTCACTATAGCCAGAGGTATACATGGCTAGAACATACCCATATACTAGCTGACCCAAACACTAGCGAAAAAAAACATGAGTGGCCCTCTATAGGTGTATGAGGCCCCATTATGCTAATCACACAAGTAGGCTATCATAACACAATCTCATAGTCCGCCTTTAGGAATCTATGCATGTGGCATCCTATCCATTGCATCATTTTGAAGCACATGCAGATACACTATATATATAATGCATACATGAGTATATCAATATGGGGCTTCTCGAGCCTCACCTCCCATATGGATGAGGTTGACTCACTAATGCTAGCTCAATGCCCCTATGGACAGTCAAGCAATACTAACAAATCAATGTTGTTATACTCAAAATTAGCGAATTAGGCTAGCACATATGGATAAAGTACCTTGATCCATCATAAGGGGAAGTAGTGAGTACTTTTCTTAGGATTAGTTGAGTTGAGACTTCTATGCACTATAATATGCGTACATTGCAAACTCTGCCCAAGGAACTTTGTGGCTACTACTAACCTTTCATGGACTAAGGGACTAGAGAACCGAAAGAAGAGAATATATAAAACTAAATTTTGGCTACTCTTATATATATAAATATAAATTTCAACCACACATGGGTTGTCCCTCAATCAGGTAATAAACATACAAGCACACATAATGGTATGGTTAATCCCATACCTAAGATACAGCATATTCCTCATGGATGGGTACACAATATCACCATTCCATGGACACACAATGCAAGTATGGGGTATTCACAACACTCAACCAATGCATAGTTATTGGTTTCTCACATTTAGAGAGAGGGGTTACATTTACATACTCAATTTCATTACTTTTCAAAAGATCGCATACCATAAATACATATATTTCCATAATCAATGTGATTCCCTCTCCAATTTGATATCATCCATGGATGGGTACCCTGTACCACAATTCCATGGGAGCACAACTCAACCATAGGATATTAACAACACTCAACATGAGCACTAATATAGGATGGTCACATAATAGGGAGTACCTTTTCCAATTTTCCTCTTACTAAAATAAAACCATTATCCACCTCTAATTATTCAAGGTCAATACAAAATTTTCAAGAATGTGTACTCCCAACTGTAGACACATAAAAATGACCAAGACCTGCAAGCACTATTTTACCACCTTTCATCATGACATGATTATTTTGACCACCTTTGACCGGCATTTTGGCTAGCTTAGCATCCTGCTTTTTCGAAATCGTTCGCGTCATTACTTATCTAGTAAGTAATTTGAGTAGTCGAGATATTTTCCAAATTTTTCTAACCTCGGGTCAAAATTTGAAAATTTTCCTGAGGGGCCATAGACACTCCATACCTTCACTGGGGCATATTCTAGACTTGTTTTCTTTGCCACAATGTGACAGGCTGTATTATGACAAAGAGGGGCAAATGTAGACACACAAAAATGACTAAGACCTGCAAGCACTATTTTACCACCTTTCGTCACGACATGATTATAACATTTTAATTATGTTTGTAACGCACATTCAACTATTAATTAAATAATTTATTATTATTTAATTATTTCATAATCTCTCATTCTTCATGATTATAAAATAAATAAATCTTATTTATTTATATAATATGTCACTAATTATCAGAGTCTTCTTGCAATTAAATAAAATCTTATTTATTTAATTAATCCTTATCATAAATGTCCTCCTGATTATTAATAAATATATTTATTTAATGTGTCACTAGTTCCTAAATGCTCTTAATTAAATAGATTTTCTAATTTATTTAATTAATTAACTACTTCTTCTAAATTAAATAATTATTTATAATTATTTAATTATTATGTGTGACACTTCTATATTTTTAAATAAAACAAATCATTTAAAAATATCTCACATACTTAACTGATTCTTCATTTAGTAATTAATTTCAAAAATTAATTACTTCTTACCTCACAAAATCCCTATTTAATTAATTCTAATTAATTTGATTCAAAATGGAATTATTCCTCTACAAATCAAGTAATTTCTAAAATTACTGATTTTCTAAAATCCCATCCTCTTGTCTTCTGATTTTTACTAGTTTCATCTCAACTGTCACATTCAGTCTTGATTTAATTCACTTAATTAAATCTTATTCACACATATGGGTATTTTACCCTAACCCTAATTGAGAGTTTCCTTATTGAATCTTGACCTTTGATTCTAGGGCATTCCTTAAGGCTCTCATCTTGTCTGTCCATTCAAGATTACATTTTCTATAAAATGACAATCTTGATCTCATTTTTGGATCCATGATCATTTGCTTAGACTACTTTTATTATAGGCATTCTTCATATCATAGACTTTCATTTTACTATTTGCAATAATAGGATTGAGTTTCTAGTTTTCACATTAGTTTATTCTCATAAATCCTTCAAAGGCATTGCTAGGGCTAGGCACATATAATTTGCTCACAAATCTAAGGGCATTATATCACAACAAGCTTGAGGAGGTGCAATAGAAGTTAGACATGGAGTACTAAATGGGTGAGACCTTTTTTTTTTTCCTCCATTTATTTATTACTCCTCTGCATTCTATTGTTTGATATGTTATTAACTTGCAGGTACAACTAATTATATGATTTGATCTTGCAGGAACATTTTATATCATTACATTGGTGAACCCGACCTTCTAACACGTCTTTTTGGAGGTTTCGTATAGCTTCAATTTCTTTTTTGCAGGTTCAGGGTATGAAACGACGCATTTGTAGGCCTAAATGACACAATCACTCTATCGCATCACATTTGTGATCATGAGTGATGCAATCGCTCAGTCGCAACGCATACGATCCTTTAAGAGACGCATTTGACATGACGCGATGCATTTAACAGAAATCGAGCCACAGATAACTGGTGAAAATTCATTTTGTCTTTCTGGTTGTTGTTATAATTTGGATCCAACGCATCCGTGGCTAGAAATTGATTTTTTTTTTCTTTTTTGGTATTTAAAAAGAACCAATCCTAGGATAGATATATTAACTGGAATTTATCAATCCTAGGATAGACATCTAAGTTAATTGAAATTTATCAATCCTAGGGTAGTCACCACACTTTTCTTTTTGGTGAACAATGAACACCATGTTTTTGTGAAGCACTATCTTCACCTAGAATAGAAATTTTTTATTTGGGTTTAAAATTGAACAAACTTGCTTTTTGTGTTTGATTGGATAATCGGCATATGCTCTCCCCTTTACTGGGTGATCAAAAATCCAGATCTATCCATTTTTATGGGAAAATGTACTCACCCAAGAGGAATGACCTAAGTGGGAACACCTAAAGCCAATGTTTCCAACCCACTATAATCAAAAGCAAGTTGTTGATAAAAATTCAACTTGACAGTAGTAGGCAGGATAACCATCCCCAAAGCCTTTTTTCTAAAGGTTGGGAGGTCTCTCAAGGGAGTATATCTTTTGCCACACTGAACAGAAATACTTAATAAGAACCATAGTGTAGTAGCCAACCATGTCAGTAACCAAACATCATTTTAGTCATAGTGCAAGGGGAGGGAAGAATCTCCCCCCAAGACACTCACCATATAATCACCAAGGATTGTTTGCTCAGGGGATTCAGTATTCACTTTCGTCACCTTGAGTATGCACCTGGAAAAGACAAAAACACGGGCGCCCTCTAAGGGGTGACACGGTTGTGTGAGTCGACGTGATTTTAAGCTGTGGGTTGTGATTGTTATGATGACCCATTTGACTATAAGAGTGAGTCTACTTGAACATACACTAATGGTTTTAATTTCTCTGTTTGCCAACTGTTTGTAATAGACTTCAACAAATTGAAAATCACAAATCTAAACTAGAAAAAACTTGTCAAAACTACAAAACTGTGTTCGATTTTTTCCATAAAATTGTATATTGCGAAGCAATTGCTCTTCTGCTCTGCAATCACTAACTACCAAGCCGCATTCGCTCTATTAAACCGCATTTGAACTATACAGAGCCGCATTCATGAACCACATTCATTGACTTGAACCGCATTTGATAGATATCAACCCACATTCACCATACTATGTTGCAATCGACATTTCCTGAATTGCATTTGACTCTATGAGCCGCATTTTCTCTATTGTATCGCATTTGCTACGATGCATTTTCTCAAAACTGCAAACAACTCCTCACCATCAAAAATAGAATGTCCACAACTTTTCTTCAATTCAATCAAGGCTTCCTTCTCTGTTACAGTCCAAACTAGACATTGAATTGGTCCAATTTTCATCAAACATTGCATTTTAGGTACCATTTTAGGCCCACAATAGGTTTCATTTGGCCTTCCATTAGATTGCATTGGTAGCTTCACCATCCCCTTAGATACTCACTTTTGCAGATTTTTGGAGTTGACTCTTACCATTCATTGTCCAAACTTTGCATTCAATAGTAGGTTATCATTGGACCCAATTATCCTTGTCACTTTGTCAATCCTTTTGTGAATTATTTCCGACCCAATAGTCTAGTGTGGAAACTTCACTTTGTCCTATTTATAGTCCTTCTATGGTCCATTGGTCTTCCAAAATTGAATCAGTGCAAAAACTTTGTTTGTCCAAGTTTGTCCTCTTTAGATCTCACTAGTAAGTGCATCTTAGGATCCTTTATTGCATATCATTTTGGCATCTCCATTTAGTGTCACACCACTTGCATTCACAAGCTTTTAATCTTGCTTGCATTTCATAGCATTCTTTAAAAATACAAAAAGAAACCAAAAAAATAGTCTCATACTTAAATCATTCATCCCAAGTTGAGAAAAACATTGTATGGTTGAAACTAGATTACAGAAAAAGAAAAGAGTCATGGATTATTTTAGACAAGACACCAACTTTCTTGAGTTCACAACTGGCATGAACTAATTTCCTAATGCCATGGAAAATCCTTGTTTTGACATGGAAAATTCTAACTTCAATCCTTTTAGTGAGATGAACATCCCATCATCTCCATCACACCTTTTTGAACCATTTATCCGACGGGATCAAAATGGGGACATCTTTGAAGAAGATATACAAGCTGCTGCCCAAAACCTAGAAGTGGCTACTTTTGTGGAAGAAATGGTCTTAAATGACTCTTCTATATTCCTCCCTATGCTCCTTGACCAAGGGGCTAAGTTACCAAAGGGATTTGATCTTAACACTCTTAGACCAACTTCTCCCACTCCAACATCAGACAATTCCTCCATGGGAGCCTCTTCACAAAATGTCATCAACACAATCAATGCTACCTCCCTTGGTCATACTACCACCACAACCAACAAAAAATCTATTGGGGGATCATCTTCCCTAACCAACACTGCATCACAATCCATCCCCCAACAAACATCCACCATCCCCTCACAAACAATGGGGGCAACCACATCAAACCTCTTTGGAACTACATCTAGCTCCATGAGTACATCAGCAAACCTATTATTAGGTTCTTCAAGTGCTATGGAAACTAACTCATCTAACCCTTTTGGGAGAAATAAACGAAGAGTTACCATACAAGGCACCCAACCCACTTCCTCACAGGTTAATACCAACATTGTTGTGGCTCAAAACACCAACATCCCTCAAGGCCACAATCTTTTATTTGCACAAGACAAACAAGGCACTCAATCCTACACTCCATTTGGGCATCAACAAGCTCAAAATCAACAAGGCCATCAATCCTTAACTCCGTTTGGACATCAAAAAAATCAAAACCAGCAAGGTCCTCAAATTTAGTCCAACATGGCAGGATATCACATCCTGACTTATGCCTCTCAAGTCCATATGCAGCAGCACATCCCTCATCAAAATAATCATTTCCAACAACCACCTAATCACAACACCCATTTTGCTCACCGACAACCCATTCCAAATCAACACATCTCCTCACAACATTTGGGGACTCAGGCTACCCCTATCACCAACATAGGTGATGCTACCATCCATCCCATGGTGGAAGCACTCACACTCCAACTCACCGCTCTTCAAACACAAGTGGAGACCTTGCAACAATCCAATAAAAATTCATACATCTCACATGACTTGTGTCCACATCCATTTGACACAACCTTGTATATGCCACCACTAGTTGCATCGACATTGCGTATGAGCAAACTTATCTCATGAGACTCTTTTCTAGAAGTCTTGCAGGTCATGCACTAGAATGGTTCTCGCTCTTGCCTAAGGGAATAAAAACATGGGATGAATTGGCAAACAATTTTGTCGAAAACTATGCTTACAACATTGACACAGACATTGGCATTGCCTCCTTATGCAAACTTACCCAAGAGGATGCAGGAGAGACTTTCATTCCATTCTTTCAAAGATGGAGAACCTTAGCAAGCAGATGTCCGGTAGAAATACCTAAAATGGAGAAAGTAACCATGTTTGTACAAACTCTCCTTGGACCACTAAGGTATGGATTACAAGTCCATTGTTGCACCACTTTTGTTGACCTTGTTGAAAAGGGTGCGCAACTTGAGAAAGCTTTGATCGCCAATGGTGAATTGAAATATGGTGGAAAAACAATCAACACCACCACTAATAATAACCTGAGTAGCTCAAATGACAATAACAAATACTGGGTTAAGAACAAGCGCATCACCAGTGATGGTGTAGTTGATGCAAAAACCGTCAATGCAATAGGTCATGTACTCACAATCAAAGGAGTAAAAAATAAAAATGCACCTGTAACCACCAACACCAACTGATAATTCTATCTAAAGCAATCATGTACAAACAAATCAAAGGCAATTGCGTCAACCCCAACAATTCCCAACATGCATGTACACCCCTTTGGGTGAACCAATTGAAATTGTCTTAATGAAACTTTTTCAAAATGACGTCATACAGTTGCAAGAGCCAAAACTGTATGACCTGGGTCAATTCAAAATGTCATGGTGGGATGATAGTTCATTTTGTGATTACCATCGTGCTAAAGGGCACAAAACTTCCTTTCATTGCCAATTGCGAAATTTGGTGCAAGACCTCATAGAGGACCACACCACTCAGTTCGGTGGTCAATCTTATACATCTAATGCAGATCATACCATACACAAAAACCCACTACAGGATCATGGTAAAGCTTCCTTGTCTAGCACAAAGCATACCAACAATCAGTCCAACCACATCCATTCGGCCTACAATACTGCCCATCATATATACAATTATCCCGATGGTACTATTATCAACAATCTTCGCACTACTAATGAAGATGAATGTGTTAATATCATTAACATTAAAAAGGCCCTAGATTGCATGTGACTACACATAAAGGAAAAGTCACTATCCCAAGTCCTTCTACCCGTCAACCAAAAGTCACCATACCTAGTCCGTCCGCCAAACAGTCCAATCCAAAATCGGAGTTCAACATTGTCGAGGAGTTAAATAAAACACCTGCTCAAATATCCATTCTCAAATTGCTCTGTATTCACCTATGCATAAGGCTATCCTAGATAAAGTCCTTCAATAGTCATCCATCCCAACCAACATTGATGTCAACCATTTTGAGACTATGGTTGGAAACCTGAATTCACCTCACCACATCACCTTTCTAGACAATGATTATTCCTCACCCAAACCATCGCATAATGACGCCCTTCACATTGAAGTCTTTGTCCATAAGCATAAGGTTAGATGAGTCTAGTAGATGGTGAAGCAAGATTGAACATCTGCTCTCTCAAATTGGTCAAAGCTCTTGGTTTTTCTCATGCATGTGTAGATGCTAGCAAGAACATCATCATCAAGGCATACAATGATGAAGAACGCATTTCTAAAGGTGTCATTACCATTCCACTCTGGGTAGGACCTGTCATCATAGACACAACATGTCAGGTCTTGGATCGTGACATACACTATAATATATTACTTGGTCATCCATGGATTTATGCTCTAAAGGCCATTCCATCCATGTACCACCAATGACTCAAATTTCCTTTTGATGGAACTGAGATCACTATCCCAGGAGATCCTGATCCATATCAATATTGCACCAACCTATGAGCCACCGCTGAGCACCAGGTACCCATCAATCAGGAGGCCTCATCTTCCACCTCATCCAAATACATTGACCCATCGACACTCATGAAATCATCCATTCCATCATCTTCTACCACACCGTCTCCATCGACCTCCATCCCAAGTAATGGCCTTCAGATCCAAGACCTTGGTTGTGGGGAGTTCAAATTAAATACAGCTTACTATATAACCACAATACCGAAGCCACCTAAGGTCTATGGTAGACCATGTTTTGCAGTAGAGCCCAAAATAACTTTCAAGGTTCCACCAAAAAAATTTTTACATGGTGGGGTGATATGGCTAATGAAGTCATTATTGACATGGATAACTGGATCTACAAAGACCCAGTAGAGTGACCCCCACTACTGTTACATATCTATGGCAAAGAATATGATATATGCAAAGCCCAAGGTTTTGATGGTACAAGCGGCCTTGGAAAGAACAACAATGGAAGATGGGAACCTATTATCATGACAACAAGACAAAGATACATAGGGCTAGGGTTTGACTAATTCAGAACTGATGATCAATGTACCCTTGAGCTTTGAAGTAAGGTTGTAATGGCTACAAAAGGTGTTGAGACATGTGAAGAATCCCTCACTGAAACAGACTCAAATGAATGGGAGTGGGGATTTGACAAAACAATCAGTGACTATGACATTGATGAACTATTCTTGGAACCTAGCCAACTTTCCTTTGAAGAATTATTTTTCCAAGAATATAACATAGACCCTATTGACCAACATTCTAAAAATAAGGAATGGATACACATTCCTTCGAACCCAGAAGAACACAAGGTGTCGTCGGCAATACCAGAATCATCCCACCCCGATCCTGAGCCCACTATCCATACTTCTGAAATGCCAACCATTAGTCATGATGTTGACAATTTTATCCCATATTATGACTTTGAATTTGATTCATCTGACTCAGAGTATGGACCATCCATTGCATCAGACACGGAAGTGGAAATTGAAAACTTTTCCTTTACACTCGAGGCATCAATTTGCACACTTTCCACATCCTCCCCACCCTTCACCAACACTAACGATGGGATCCCTCTTGTTTATCCACAACTAATCAACTAGGACCAACAAGACTCACCGACGATGGACATATTTCAAAATGATGAGGCGATTGTAGAATTCATGGGGCTAAGAGAAGGTATTCCATGGGTGATCACAAAACAAGGTTCTCCATTGATCTAGATTGTGCAACTTACTTCGGGGAGACTGTGAAATCCTCCAGTTGAGAAAATACAAAAAATAAAATAGAAAAATAAATGCCTTTAGGTGAAAACCGCAAGGCACCTTCTGGCAATAAAATAGTAAAAAAAAAGGACGTATCCGAAGGTGAAAACCTCTTTGAGGCACCTAAGGATGGAGGATTGGACTTTCTTCCCATAACACAGGAAAATTCAGTGATGCTCATTGAAGACATAGTGGAAGTTAACATAGCCACACTAGAGAATCCCAAAATGATTCTCTTGGCCGCATCATTGTCAGACGAAGAAAAACCTAAATTCAAACAATTCTTCATAGACAGGAAATTTAACTTCACATGGTCATATGCTGACATGTCGGGTCTTGATCCAACATTGGTTTTACTTCATCTTCCTCTAATCCTAGGAATCAAGCCAGTCAAACAAAGGTTGCGGAAGATGCATCCACAGATTTCTCTACTTGTCAAAGCTGAATTAAAAAAGTTACTGGATGCTGAGTTCATAATGTCAATAGACTATGCTGATTGGATATCCAATCTTGTCCCTGTTACCAAGCCGAATGGACAAATCTGTATGTGCACGGATTTAAGAGATTTAAACAAAGATTTCCCAAAGGATGACTTCCCCCTACCAAACATAGACATGATTGTTGACCTCACAGTAGGATATGAGATGCTATCTCTCATGGATGGTTTTTCAGGCTATAACCAAATTTGAATTGCAATAGAGGATCAACATAAAACAACATTCACTTGTCCTTGGGGAACATAGAATTAGAATGTCATGCCTTTTTGCCTAAAGAATGTAGGTGCCACATACCAGAGTGCTATGACCATAATCTTCCATGACATGATGCATATTTTGATGGAAGATTATGTAGATGACTTATTGGAAAAATCTTTGACAAGAAAAGATCATCTCCAAGCCCTAGATAAAATCTTTAGATGGCTTGAGGATTACAAGGTTCGATTGAACCCAAAGAAATGTGTTTTCGGAGTCACTTCAGGCAAGTTGTTGGGATACATAGTTTCATGCTGAGGCATTGAGGTTGACCTTGCAAAAGTAAAAGGAATTTTGGACATGCCCCCTCTAAGAGGAATCAGTGAGTTACAAACACTTCAGGGCAGATTGCGGTCTATTTACTGCTTCATTGCAGAGTTGGCTGACAAGTGTCAACCATTCCAATATCTACTACGTAAAAGCATTCCTTTTGTATGGACAAATAAGTGCAACATAGCCTTTGACCAAATTAAATAATATCTATTCACACCACTAGTGTTAATGCCACCTATTGAGGGCAAACCATTGATCTTTTATGTCTCTGCAACAAAAATGCACTAGGGGCATTAATGGCGCAAAATGACCATGAAGACAAAGAAAGAGCCATATATTACATCAGTCGTACATTAATTAGATATGAGCTCAATTACACAACCATTGAACGGGAATGCCTGGTAGTTCTTTTTGCAGCACAAAAACTAAGACACTATATGCTCAGCCATCAAACACATTTAGTAGCAAAGATTGACCCATTAAAATATCTCCTGAGTCGAGCAGTATTGAGAAGGTGAAATGGGTCGTGATATTGAGTGAGTATGGCATACAGTATGTGGAATGCAAGGCTATAAAAGGTCAAGTAATAGCAGATCAATTGGTAGATGCACCAATCCAAGCCACCCATCCGCTGGTAACTTATTTTTCCTGATGAGTCTATCTTTCACATAGAGACAACCTTACCATGGAAACTATACTTTGATGGATCCCACACCGGTCACGGTTTAGGAGTTGGCATATTTTTTATCACACCACAAGGGGATTAAATTCCTAAATCATTTCGAGTCACTTTCCCTTGTATAAATAATATAGCAGAATATGAGGCATTGGTCAAAGGTCTCAAGATAGCAATCAAATGGAAAATTGAGACACTGCTCATATTCGGGGATTCTCAACTGGTCATCAATCAAGTGAATGATGACTATGACACAAATGATGAGAAGTTTCTTCCCTAAAAAATAATGGTGGATAGTTTCCTAATGTATTTCAAGATGATTGCATTTGAACAAATCTCGCGAACATAGAATAAAGTAGCCAATGCAATGGCTACCATTGGATCTCTCCTGGACATCCCTAAGAATGTGCCACAATTTGAATTATGAATGGAATAGCTATTGATGCTTGCATATTACATTCCAGAGTCAGAGATGGTATGCAAGATTGTTGGTCCCAGGTCACCTTGGTACCAAGACATATACGACTATCTTAAATCCAAAACCCTCCCACCCAACCTGTCCAACAACCAACAAAAATCCTTTATCCAAAAAGAGGCTAGACATACCATCGTCAGTGATACCTTATACCGCCGTGGCTTTGACAAAACCCTTCTTCGCTATCTCAACACTGATGAAGCCCAAACAACTTTATGAGAAGTACATGAGGGTATATGTGGATCTCATTTGAGTTGTCCAACCTTAGCTAGGAAGGTTACTAGACTTGGGTACTACTAGTCGATATTAGAAAAAGATGCTCTTTAGTTTGTCAGAACATGTTGGAAATGCCAGGTGCACAGTGATCTGATCCATGCACCTACATAGGAATTGAGACCTATCACTTCTCCATGGCCTTTTGCACAATGGGGACTCGACCTTGTGGGTAAAATCCATCCATCATCTTCCAATGGCCATAAATTCATAATAACCACCACTGAGTATTTTACTAAGTGGATTGAAGTCATCCCTCTCACCTACATCACCGGTAAACAAATATCCAAGTACTAAGTGGATTGAAGTCATACCTCTCACCTACATCACTGGTAAACAAATATCCAAGTTCATCCAAAATTACATCATTTGTCGGTATGGTGTCCCACAATCCATTATCATAGATAATGACAGTCCATTCAAAAATTAGGACGTTCATGAGCTCTATGAGCGATTCCACATCCAACATCATTTTTCCACCCCATATTACCCACAAGGTAATGGCCAAGCTGAGGCAGCCAACAAAACAATCCTTCGCATTCTGAAGAAGACCGTCAATGACGTTGGCTGAGTTTAGCACCGACAACTTAATCCTGCTTTATGGGCCTATCGTGTAATGCCCCGCCAAGTAACCTTAAAGGAAGTTGCAATTAACATCTTAAGTGAACTAATTTTTTTTTTTATAAAGTGCATTTAACATACACATTCACTTACTAGTTAACAACAACCTCTAAGGCTACAAGGTTAGGATTACTTAAACCCACACATACATATTACATATAACCATAGTAGTATGAACTGTATGAAATAAACATCATACATTATAAGAATACCACATAACCTAATAAGATAATCAACCAAGATACGATCTCATAATCATTATCTTAATCCAATAGTCACATCACTCATTCCCAGAATGAGACAATAGTACAAATGTATTACAATTACATAACTCCACCTCTTACAAAAGAGGGATAAAGTAACTTATACAAGTTAAAATATTACAATGCAAGAATAACACAAAAACTCGAGCCGTCCATCTAGATGTCTCACCACCAAGTACTGAAGATAGATGGAGACCCAATGGTTTTGGTGCATGTTCCACCCTACCAATCTGGTACTCGAAGGCCCACCCCCCATTCTAGGAGATAGTAACAAAGTAACATGGACAAAGATTCTACTACCTCTAACCAAAGGCAGACTCAAACCGACTCATACTATTATAACCAACCAAATGAATTAACAAGTACAACTCATTCACCACACAAGTAAGAATCAAGTACAACTTAAGTAAAAATCAAGTACAATACAAGTACAACTCCAACATCACTGACATAGGTCACATTGCTTCCAGACATAATAATAATCAAGTATGTTCACAAAACCATACACGTAAAACAATTAACAACAGTTGTCCTAGATAGAGTGTCATCGCAAGGTTTGTCATGAGATCTCCTCTGGGCATTCTTCATAGGCTCCGACACAAGTAATCCTGGTGGCCTCAACCGAATCTCTGCACTCATACTCACTCATGCAGAATCAACTACCTCTCCCATGGACAAAATAGTTGATCTTGCCATTCCAGGCCTTCTCACTCATCCCAAGTCTAAATGAGCCCTTGTGTCTATGAGTGAGGGTTAAATTATCTTGATTAATGTGAATGCATCCTAATCATCTAAGTACCTTAATTTAATTATCACTTGATTAACTCACTTTTGAAGGTTACCTGTTACCACTTTGGACTCCGGCCTCTAACAAAAGCCACTCTTCTAATGGACAACGCACTCACAACCAATCACCAAGGGAAACACAAGTGCATACAAACTAGGCATCATAACCACTCCAACTCAAGGAGGATACAAATTATAGAAACTCACTCCAGACATCTTGGAGGCAACAATCACATAGTCCACTCCTTTCATAGGAGGTACAAAAGATCTCACTCCAAACATCTTGGAGGCAACAATACATAATCCACTCCTTTCACAGGAGGCAACAAGATGAAACTACATCACAAGGTCACTCCATACAAGGAGACATGGATCCCATAATCCGCTCCTAAACCAAGGAGGTGCAAACATCCCTGTTCGTGAAAACTAGGTAAAACTGAAAAGACGCCATGCACTGCCCAAGGGAAAACAACTGGATGGCATAAAGATTCAACAACCCTTATCCTCTAAGTTCTTCTGGAGAAGACTTATAATTTAGGACTAACACTAAATCCCAAAACTAACAATGCAACTTGATGACATAGCAACAAAAGCATTCAAGTCATCAATCAAATCTAATATTTGGATTTTCTAAATCCATACTCATTCAATAGGTAGTGTTGACAAAGTCAAAGACACGATAACTAGATCATCTAAAATAATCATAACCCCTATTTCCTTTTTCATTATTGGAAATCTAAAACAATTAAACTTACTTCCCTTTACTGAATACAAAGAATTAAATCTTTTAAGATAATCATGAGGAAGATACTACTTTTGGATATACTAAATCCATATTTCTTTCATAATCCAATCACAATGATTCAATTAATCTAAATAGAAATTAATAGATAACATAATTGATTGCCTCATCAATAAAACTACTTCTTAATTTACTTTTAAATTGACACAAATCCATGCAAGTAAACTCTTTCCATTTGCTAACCAAATCTTACCTCTCATTAAATTTTTTATTTAAAACATTCAATCACTTTAATAAAATAACATATTGCTTCTCTATCCATTTTCCATATACACTAATCAATCCATTTTTAAATCTCTATTCAATAATACATTGCATGCATCTCATATTAATAATTGAAAATACTCATGGATATATATATACATTTCAATATGTTTTCTTCAATCATATTAACAAAATAAATATTTCCTTTTAAATCAAGTAATTACTTCTATTAAAAAAAAATATCTTTCTCTATACATTTTCTACACATACTAATTATTTCTTTTAGAACACTAATAATACCCAATTTACAAACAACAGAATAAAATAATATAAAATATTATTTATTCTCTCAAATGGATATATACCTTCAATATATATATACTAAATATAAATTAATATATTTAAATATATTTAATCATTAACATATCTTCTATTCTTTACAGAATATCAAATTGTTTAATTCAAAATAAAATATCCCTTATCATTAATTTTCCAAAATATATATATATATTTTTCCAATTAAGTCAAATTAATAATTGGACCTTTTACACATGAATTTAAATTCCAGAATTAAATTTTAAATTATGCATTCTTTAAATCAAATGTTTAACTCCTTCAATTAAATTTTAACATGCTATTTTAAAATAAACAATAATTTCCCCATATGTTTATAATTTTAATTCCACTAATCTAATATACAAATTTTATTTAAAATAATATAAATAAATATAATACTTTAATATTATATATTATAATATAAAATATTATTAAATAATATGTTACTATTATAATAACAATACATAAAATATTAATATTTAAAAATATTAATTTATTATTATTTTATCTTCAAAGCAACCATGGGAAAATAACTTAACATCAGTCTCATGTTTCAAGCATAACTCAAAAACTACGATCTGGGTATTTACAAGTTTTTGTCAGGGATACGAAGATTTCAAACTGCAAAAACCCTTTAAATTTGCTGACAACCCAGTTTGTGAAAATGGAGTTATAGGTGACACAACCAGACCATTTTACCATGAAAAATATAACTATACTGCAGATTTTAAAATCAGATTTTTAATAATAAACAGAAGGTTTCATTTTCTAAAATCATTCTAAATGCATTGTTCAATCTCTATGTTTGATTTCCAATAACAACACAATCTATTTCCCCAAATATTTTAAATTCAACTGAGGTTTTCACAATTTTCACTCAATAATTTTCACAAGCAAAGGCTGTAAATTTGTTTAATTCTTTTCTTCTAATATGAAATTTATTTTTTAAAACAGATTTAACAAACAAATCTTTAATCACTACTATTTAAAAAAAATAATCAAGAACAATAAAACACAAAGAGGAAAACCTGGTACAAGAAGCTATAGGAAGAGATGAATTTCTGATGCAAGCCTCCTCCAAAGATTTCCTAAATTTTCTTCAATCCTCTAATGAATCCAATCCAAAATCCAACAAATACAAACAATATTTCCTTCAATCCATTCTACAATCAAACTTTCTTCAAACCCTTGTGCAAATTTTCCAAAATTTCTTCCCTGCTGTAAAAATGTATTTTTCTCAAAACTTTCTCCCCTAAAATTAAAATGTGTATACTTTATAAATCAAAAATACCTAATACAACCCTAATTCACATTACATGCAAATTAGATATTTCAATTTCAATTTCAATTTTTATTTCAATTTCAATATTTACAACCCTAATTCACATTACATGCAAATTAGATATTTCAATTTCAATTTTAAATAATAAATTAATTTCCAAAGTTGCAACTAATTTCCCAAATAAACATTTAATTACAATTTCTAATTTAATTCCCACACGTTGAAATTAAATTCCAAATTTGATTTTAATTCTTTTATTTCCTTTCATTCTCTTGCATCACGTTTAATTAACTAATTTAATTATTTAATAACTAAATTCAACCCCTTGGAGCAAATTTAATTAATTAAATAAACTAAATATAATTAATTAATTTAAATATAAACTTTTATCCACATTGCATTATTTAAATTAAATAACCATCAACATGATTTAAATGCAATTATTCTAAATATCTATTTCCAAATCAAGAATGCTTTAGAATTAAATAACATCAAAGCAAGACAGACAATGACTTGACACACAATTGATGACACACTAAGGCTAGGGTGTAAACTTGACACATGTTACCTAGCTACTATCTCCCATTCAGCTTAACCATTGGATCGACATGCTCAAACCTGTGAAACCAGGTGGAGTCGATGTCATGTACTTGCAATCCTACAACCAAGTAAACAACATCATACAATATATCCAACATATAATACACACCGTGAAGAAGGAATTACGGATTTGCAGGCCGCTCACAAGCGAGTGTTGTGAAACCATCCTCTTCACCAATACACTCATTGAAATTGATAGTTCCATCATAATCTAGTAATTTCATAATAACATTTCATGTTAACTCTACAACATCATTAATCCATAATGCATGTGAAACAATAATCAAATAACTACATCCCACAATAATAGTTGTCGCTCAGTAGTAGTGATCAAAACATCATAACAAAATGTATCCAATATCAAAGTAACTGCAACCAAACATAGCATAAAGCAACTCGAACAAGAAGCAAAACAGAGGGGTATTACATATCGTACTAGCATCCGTACCCCCACGCGAGCCACTCCATTTTCCCTAGTCTATGGATCTGAGGCCATATTACCCATCGAGGTTGAAATTCCTTCTCTCCAAATCTCTTTGAAAGGAATGATTAAGGATGAAGAGTACAGACATACCTGCCTACATGAGCTGGAAATGTTACAAGAAAGATGGCAAAATGCCTTAAATCATCTACAGGCATATCAAAATCATCTTTGCCGAAGTTATAACAAAAGAATTATATTGAGAAAGTTTGAAATTAGTGACTTGGTTCTCATGCAGAACCCCAAAAATCAAGCAGACTGTGAAAAACTTGGAAAATTTGAGGCTTATTAGCTTGGTCCTTATATCATTACTGCCGCATTTGGTTTTAGAGCCTATCAGTTGGCCATAGCTAATGGAGAATAGCTGATAGAACCTATCAATAGCTTACATCTGAGAAAGTTCTACACATAGCATCATAAACCTAAGCTGAAAACCTACAAAATACAAAAATAAAAATAAAAAAGAAAAATAGCAAAAAAATCATCCCTTGATGAAAACCTAGAAAACAGGCATCTTGGTGACATCAAAAAAATCAAAAAATGGCAAAAATAGTCAAAATAAATGAATTCATCCAATAGTGAAAACCTGGCAAATAGGCCCTTTGGATAAGCACCATGGTGAAAACCTGTCAAACAAGTGCCATGCGTAGTTGATCGTTGCTTCACCATCTACTGTTACTCAAATGAACCTTAATTCATTTGTCATAATCACAAAGGCTTGACACATTCATGACATCCATCCTAAGTCCTATCGATTTGGACCATGGTTAAGCATTTGGTTGACATCATCCCTTGCATATCCCTGCCTTTTGTCTGCCTATGTCCATATCATTGAACTCGGGTATTCCCTGACTTGTCTAGGGGCAAAACCTTTATCATGCAACTGCAGTGGGTACCACACATGATCTTGCATTCTTAAAAAGTCCTAAAAAAATCATAAAAATCTTTAAAAGTCCTTAAAAATATCATAAAAATCTGAAAAAGTCCTGAAAAAAGATCTAAAAATTCAAAAAGCGCCCTGAGAAAATACAAAAAAAATCCAAATCAGTGTCAAAATCACAAAATCAACATCAATCTGATCACTCCAATCGACCATGTCATTTCAATCTTCGTCCTAGTCTGAACTACGTTGTCTCTGTACATTTGCTATGTAGGCAAGATTCATCTTTAAATCCCCGAGACAGTAGGTCAGTCCTTCTAGTTTGTTCGAAAGAAAATCATTTTTCAATATTTCATCCTTTGGACAACGTCATTGGTCATGTTGAACTATGAGGTCTCTGAGTGAATGATGTAGGCAAGGCCATCAATCGATGGACCCCCGAGGCTACACTAGGTCAGTCCATTAGGGTTTATGGTAACACTTGCACACACATTAGACTATCTTCAAGTGAAGAAAATCATCTATCAAATCAAGCAAATCTATTTTTCAAATCAAGCATATCTTCTATCAGTCTCAAGCTATCACTCTATAGACAATCGGTTCCATCAACACTTTCGGACACTTCAGCGTGTCAGCAATGACATGTAGTCAAAATCCTATCAAGATAATTTATCATGGAAAAACTTTGGGTTCTTCTTTAGATATGTCCTTCTGAAAGGAAACTCTTGTCACTTATTTATGCTTTTGGATGTGTCCTTCCTATGCATCATCATCATCATCTAAAATTTTTTGACGGATTCTCCTAACTCCAAGAATCGATCTCCAAGATATCAACATCATTCAGGATGTGTCCTTCCTAAATTTGATATCGCTCGACATTTAACAAACACCTAACATTAAAACACTTGGCAAGCACTTGGCAATTTTTTTTTGTCTTTTTATAATTATCATGGTATTAGTTCCTTACGTCTTACGAACCATGACGTATCATGATGACTATCCTTGCCTGCCTATCACTCTACTATTAGTTTCTCCAGGATATCCTGATTTTGGGATTTAGAGAAGCAATGATGTAGTACGGTGATTTTTTTTAATGTCTGTTTCTTTTACTATCATGTGGCTAGTTTTTCAAGGATATCCTATCATCAAGATTTAGACAAGCAACAACATCTCATGATTGGTTTGGTTTTTATGGCAGTTTGTCATGACAAAGTGGCTAGGAGCAACTGTGTTCCTTGCACGAGTCATGATCATCCTTTGTCTTTGACTATTGATCTACGTGATGGTTTGACCTGGCACACTATTGATCTATGTCATATCATAGTGTTTGTAGGCTATCACGATATTTTTTCCCAATGATGATTAAAGAGCAACTAGGATAGCACTATAGCAAAGCTTTGAAGGAATTTCATTTCCACACTAACATGCATATTTTTCTTCGCACTAACATCCATATTTCGTCTTCTCTTCTTCGGTTCTTTTATGATATCCTGTGACACACAAAAAAAAATTGCATACATAATGGCATGAGCATTTCATATTCACTTCTCCATAAATCAAATACTATAATTCACATTGCATAATGCTATCATTTACATTCATCCATATTACATTATAAAACCATCATTTGCATCAACATATAAACATCATAAATAAAAATTCACATCAGCATATAGGAATCACATCATCATCACATTAATGCATACATAACCACATCCATAATTGCATTCATCAACATAAGCATAATATCCATACACCTCATAGCATCATAAAAACATCACATAAGCATCTCATAAAGCATTAGAGTACCATAACACATAACATCATATAGGCCAAATCAAAACTACATCGTATATATATACTCTCAAAAACATGTAATGTCATAGGATAAAGTCATATGATATCCCATAAAATAGAGCTCACAGGCTCGAATATCAAAATATACATGTGTCTAAAAGCAAGTCCTAAGATGGCACTCCTCCGTCGCATGGAGGTGAACTGTGAGATGATCGTGGATGACCCATCAACTGAAAAGTGACCTGAATAGGTGTCCTCTCCTGTGTCTCACTCTGGGAACCTATGGGATCAGTAACCAGAGGCTGGCTCTGCTCTGTCTATTGCCCTAAAGACACTAATCTATGACCATGCTCTGACCAGTGACTGTACCCTAACGAGTGCCTGCGAGAGCTGTGTGACTTGTGACTTGAAGATTGCCTTGATATAGTAGACCCCTAGCACTGGTGTGACTACTGTTGTGAGACCTACTACTGTGTGTCCGACTGCCACTACCTGTCCTACTATAGGATCGGGAAAACCCTGGGTCTCGTCTATCTGGTGGAATAGCCTACTCATATAAAACCCTCTATTAGCCCCTGCTCTCTGCCATCCTGGCTAATTCCCGAGCCATATCCCATGTCTGTCCAGATGACAACTCTGCAAACTCAGTGACCCATCGATCTGACTCCTACCATCGGAGAATGGCCTGATCTCTCTCCACCTGAGTGACCTCTAGCTCCACTCCCAAGGCCTTGTTCTAAGACAAGGCCACATCTAGTATGCTCTATAGATCTGCAATCCATTGATCAATAGTAGCATCCATGGGAAAAATGTGTGATCTGTCACCCTCATCATCTTCGGGGATCATGCTCTCCTGTAATCACTGATCCACCTCATCCTCCTCCTCATCCTCCTCCTCATCTCTCTCCCCCTCAGCTCGGACCTCCTCCACATCTATGTTAAGAGGGTGTGCCCCAAAAATTGGATCTACCTCTACTCGCTCCTCCACCACCACCTCTGCCTCCACTCTCTCCTCCACCACCACCTCCACCTCCTCCTCAACCACCACCTCCACCTCCTCCCTAGCTCCTCTAGCCTCCTCATCCCTCGCCTCTAGCTCTCTCTCCCCCCCTCCTCCCAAATGGGTGACAATGGTACACCACCCACTCTCTGCCTCACTCTCTTGGGCTGCCTCTGCCCTCGATCATCCCTCCTCCTCCTGGCACCCCTGCCATCTCCTCCTCCCCCTCCATCATCTCCCTAACCTCCTCCACCTCCCCCACCTCCTCCATCTCCCCCATCTCTGCCTCCTCTTGCCCTACCTCCATCTCTACCCCTGACACCTCGAGCATCTTTGCCTCCATCTCTACCACCCCGACCTCTCCTTCATATCCGTGAAATGAATGATCTGCAATCTATCGGTGGTGGACCATCCGGATCTGTCAAAGGGATGGGTCTATGAACTGGCCACTAGGTGTCAAACTTAGTAGACATCCCTGGATTTGCTAGACCCCCTCTCCATACCCACAAAACTGCCACTAGGCTATCAACCTGCTGCTTTTCTACGGTGACTGATATGGGCAGCCCCCACATGGTCTCGCTATATGATCGAGCATACTCTGCAGTCCCTGGTGGCACAATCTACTGCTCCCCAAACTACCATAGTACCCACTGGGGCAAGTACATCTTAATGATCCATTGTGTCTATACCATGTGGCTAATCAGATATCAGAACTATCTACAAAAGGACAGGTGGCCTTCGTCATCTAACCACTAAGCACAATCTCTATAGGGTCTCCAAACAAAGTTGATCATCATATCAATCCGGTGACACAACTATCTGGTGTCTCCCATGCGATTCTAGCTAACTGATCCTGTGTATAAGTAAACATAGGGCATCCCATCACCTAGCTACTAGATCTACACCGATGGTCGAAACACGAGAATGCGCTCCCACACCTAGATCACCAAGAGGGTAGTACCACAACTGATACTGTGCCCTTGGTGATAGACAACCTCATGTAACTGGTGGTACAACATGGCCAACAAGCATGCCCCCAAGCGAAAACAGTCCCCTGTAGTCACATGCGAATGAGAAAATCCCCCCATCTAATGGGGAATCATTGACCACGACAATCTACGATCAGTAATCCGGCAATCAAGGTCATGAGCATGGCATCGAACCTGGGAAATCAGTCAACTACAATGTCCCAACCGATCTCATAACCGTCCAAGACAAACTGGGCACCATCGACACCTTCATACCTCTCTCTCTAGACCTATCGCCCTTGGTGTGGATCATAGACCACCCTCTCTCCGCTAATCAAAATCTGAAGAATACGGTACATGTCCTCCAAATTCACTGTCGCCTCTCTAGTAAGTAGGTGAAATGAGCAAGTCTCGGAATGCCACCTCTCACAAAGGGCTATCAACAAACCTCTGTTTGCCCAAATAATGGGCATGTAAGTAACATGGTATAGGCCTAGGGCCATCAATCGTTGTCGTTGTCTATCACTAAGATGATCTCTAAAAGCATAGGTCACTGGTCGGAACTCCTGGGTATAAATGGGCACAAGCCGACTCTATAGAAGGAAAGGCCAAGGATTAGAACATATTGAGAAGCATTATGGAAAGTTTACTACTACTGGCAAGTCAAGGGTACATAAAGGTTAATCTCAGCACAAGGTCAACAAAAGTCAACTCTAGTCAACTTCAATTGTGTCGCATTGACTGCAAATGCATCACAATTTTTTAATTGCGGCTCTACACATTACAAATGTGTTGCAATATATCAAATGCATGGTTCTAACCAACAAATGCAAGATCCAACAACGAATGCGTCATTTAATCTATCGAATGTACGATACAATAAGATATGCATTGTTCGACTTATCATTTGCGTTGCGAAATGGCAAATGCATCACAAAAACATCAATTGTGTTGCAATATGCCGCTTGTGTCATTTAGCCTTGTGAATGCGAAATCGCACAAAATTGAACCTACCCATTATACTTGTGTCGTGATGTAATCAAATGAGGCGAATGCGAAGGTGTTTGCGGCTTTCGTGATAGCATTTGAATCGCACCGCATCTGTTTTCCCCCCATTAAACCCTAATAAATGCATAAAAATTGAAAATTGACAAGTTGAATAGGGCACTTACCGATGCCTCTACGCCCTCGGGTCGTTGGAATGTGCGCATGTGGTATCCACGGTGTGTACTCATCGGAATCACCATCGCCTCTAAGAGCTCTGATTTCTGAATTCTATATATAACAAATGAGAAAAAGACATTTGGATTGACCTTTTCAACCTATTTATAGGCTAAAAATTAGGGTTTTGACCTAGTAGGTTCTTCTGGAGGCTCATTTGACCACCTTTGACTAGCATTTTGGCTAGCTTAGCGTCCTCCGTTTTCAAAATTGTTCGTGTCGTTACTTATGTGGTCAGTAATTTGAGTAGTCGGGATATTTTCCAAATGTTTTTGACCCCGGGTCGAAATTTGAAAATTTTCCCGAGGGGGCATAGACACTTCGTACCTTCACTGGGGCATATTCTAGACTTGTTTTCTTTGCCACAATGTAACAGGTTGCATTATGACAAATAGGGGCAAATGTAGACACACAAAAATGACCAAGACATGCAAGCACTATTCTACCACCTTTCATCATGACATGATTATAACATTTTAATTATGTTTCTAACCCACATTCAACTATTAATTAAATAATTTATTATTATTTAATTTATTCATAATCTCTCATTCTTCGTGATTATTAAATAAATAAATCTTATTTATTTATATAATATGTCACTAATTATCAAAGTCTTCTTGCAATTAAATAAAATCTTATTTATTTAATTAATCCTTATCATAAATGTCCTCCTGATTATTAATAAATATATTTATTTCATGTGTCACTAATTCTTAAATGCTCTTAATTAAATAGATTTTCTAATTTATTTAATTAATTAACTACTTCTTCTAAATTAAACAATTATTTATAATTATTTAATTATTATGTGTGACACTTCTATATTTTGAAATAAAACAAATCATTTAAAAATATCTCACATAATTAACTGATTCTTCATTTAGTAATTAATTTGAAAAATCAATTACTTCTTACCTCACAAAATCCCTATTTAATTAATTCTAATTAATTTAATTCAAAATGGAATTATTCCTCTACAAATCAAGTAATTTCTAAAATTACTGATTTTCTAAAATCCCATCCTCTTGTCTTCTAATTTTTACTAATTTCATCTCAACTGTCACATTCAGTCTTGATTTAATTTATTTAATTAAATCTTATTCACACATATGTGTATTTTAGCCTAACCCTAATTGAGAGTTGTCTTATTGAATCTTGACCTTTGATTCTAGGGCATTCCTTAAGGCTCTCATCTTGTCCATCTGTTCAAGATTGAATTTTCTATAAAATGACAATCTTGATCTCATTTTCAGATCCATGATCATTTGCTTAGACTACTTTTATTATAGGCATTCTTCATATCATAGACTTTCATTTTACTATTTGCAATGATAGGATTGAGTTTCTAGTTTGCACATTAGTTTATTCTCATAAATCCTTCAAAGGCATTGCTAGGGCTAGGCACAGATAATTTGCTCACAAATCTGAGGGCATTATATCACAGCAAGCTTGAGGAGGTGCAATAGAAGCTAGAAATGGAGTACTAAATGGGTGAGACCTTTTCATTTTTCCTCCATTTAATTATTACTCCTTTGCATTCTATTGTTTGATATGTTATTAACTTGCAGGTAGAACTAATTATATGATTTGATCTTGTCGGAACATTTTATATCATTACACCAACATCTATACAACCTTATCTTTTCAAGACAATAATGAACTATAGAACATAATTTTATAATTACACACTTTACCACATACAATATATCACAGTTCTACATGGAGTAAATCAACAATGCCATAATAAATCTAACATTCACATTCACTATTATTAAGTGATAAATCACCTTACTGCACACATGCGTTAACCACCTTTATTTCCTATACATATTGAAATTTCATTACATTGTTTAGTCAAGACAAGGTATGCATCATTATCACTTCACAATACATTAAGAATTTTGCAATTTGAATCAAGGTACAATAGTTTAATGTTCATCTACATGATTTCACAAGACTCAATAATGCAGTTGGGGACTATAGGTTATCTACCCAAGGTTTGATCTAATAAAACAAACCTTCATGAATGTATAAACATTTTCTCATTAAGATAGCTCTAGATAATTCTTACAGAGACATTAAGATAGCTCTAGATAATTCACGCCGAAACATGCTGCTCTGAAACTTGGTGCTCTGGAACCTGTTGCTCTGAAACTTTCTACTTTAGAACCTGTTGCTCCAAAACTTCTTGGTCTAATCTAGAACCTCTTGCTCTAAAACTTGGTAGCAACAACACTGAACAACAAACAAAAGTTGTTAATGCTCCAAAACCTTTGTAGACCAAATAATGAAGGGGAAAACACCACCAAAGTACTAATTTTTGCATGAAATATTTTGAAGAGAAAGCCATAATGATCATCAAAGTTCAAGAAATTCTGATACCAACACCGAAACCCATAAGACAAGTATAAAATATCTAAATTCTTCTCATTAAATAATATGATTAAATCTTCTTTCTCAAGAGATTAAAATATACATAATGGAACATACATGTGTACAATGACATAGCCATGAATAAGATACATTAGTTGATAAAATAAGTACAAGAGAGAAGATTTTTCCACTAGTGCTCCAATAGCCTATACGCCAGTCCCTAATGGTAGTGGCAATGCCTCCCTACCATGTGCAATCCAAAGAGACCACCCCACCATGCTCAAGGGTAGTCACAAGGCCCAAACAAAAATAACAAGACAAGGTTGAAATGTGGCCAACACACACATCAAATACAAAGAAAATACAAGGTACAATGCATAAGGCCAATGTCACAACATGGAGATTCTCAAACCATAGATGTTGGTAAATACTCATGACTACAAGATACAAGATCAAGAGAACAAAATGGATGGAGTGCCATCCTGGGTGCTCGAAGGGATGGCACCACACGGTATCATGTTAACCTCTCATCTGGATGAGGGAACTCAACCATTCCAAAATCAATGTCTCATAGATGGATAACTCAACACCTCACAGACGGATAGGCCTTCTTGAGTGCATCCTTAGCCTTTTCAAGCGCTCGAGGCCATGCACAAGGACTAATTATCTTATTATCTTTTACTATATAAGGCTACTCTAATGACTTTGAATTAAGCCCATATCATTTAGCCAAACAAGGAATCCATAAAAAAGATGAAATAGTGAAAAGCCACCAAATACCATCATTAAAACCTTTTAAAATAACCAAGCATTATTGGTACTAAAATCATTTAAACAGTTGATCACATATGCCAACAAGTACCTCAAATACCATTCAAGAATTCACCATCAATTCATAAAAATAAGCCAAACATAAAACTAGTACTAACCTCATTAAATCATCTCATAAAATCACTTTTAAAACAATTAGAAGCACAAAGAGATGGTGGCACAAAACATGGTTCCAGTTGTTGTTCAAACGAATGAGAAAGAGACATAGAATTTTCATAAACATTCAAATTGCCCAGATCTTAAATCAGAGTTTGACCCACTTGATATTTTAACATTTCAAGTTGGAATACACCTTCAATTTTTTTGTTTAGAACCTAAAACAAGGTAGTGTACTAAAAACGTGTTTTTAGCCAAGCTGGACAAAACATGAAAAATATAAAAGTGTTTGGATTGAAAATCAAACAACAACCCATTTGAGATATGGTAATTTATATAGGGAATCCATTTTCATTTCTTATTTAAAGAAAGTGGTTTAAAATCAGCAGTAAAAAAAAATGTTTTCACAAGTTGGGCAAAAACATTGAGAAAAATAAAATGAAAGAATTAAGAGTGCCCAAAAATTTATTTGGCTGCCAACCCATTTCAAATTTAATCATTTCAATTTGAATTCCATATTTTTCAGAGTAAATGCACAGTTAAGTCTGCCATAAGAAACTTTTAATGCCATAAATTTTGCGTGAAGATGAAATGACAACTGGATTTTTTTTTTTAATAAAGTTACAATGTGTAGAGTAAAACACTATTGCTCAATAACCATGCACTTGCATGATTGAATACTACATGCATTGGGGGACGTTGCTCAGACAACATCACCTTTGACACGTCATTCGAGAGCTAGGTGGAGGACCAATGTAATCAGGGGTGTAAAGTCCCTCACACACCCTAAGACAATGAATGAGATTGGTTCAAACATAAGATTTACTATGCCCATTGTCTATCAACCAAATTAGGGTAATAGCATTCCCCTTTAGGTCTAAGAATATGCTAAATTAGATTTATTGTAGTTATTTGCCTAACTATTATTTCTGTGATTATTATCCCTTTTTACATACATTTATGCAAGGGAAATGAATGTCCTCTATGTACGTATATATTCTATTTATTTTAAAGTAATATAAAAATGATAATAGTGATAATTACCATATCTAATATCTATAAATTATTTTCCATATATATATATATATATATATACAATTTATCTTTTTCTAAAGGAAACTTAAAATTAAACAAGAGAAAATAGTTTTCTTTCTTTAAAATTATAGTAATGCCTAACCTTAATTACAAGGTCGCCCTAACTTAAACTTCTATTAAAAAAAAGCAATTCACTAGTTTTAATTAAGACAAAAAAAATTTATCCAACTAATTTCTATTTAAAAAAAAATCACTATCTTTAATTCTCATAAAAAAAAAAAATTTACCCAACTAATTTTTATTTAAAAATTTAGTATCCTTTTATTCTAATAAAATAAAACAAATCTTGTCTAACTAATTTCTATTTAAAATTTCACTAACCTATCTTTAATACTAATAAAACAAAACAATTTTAAGCAACTATATATTTTTTTTATTCATAACTTTAAAATAATTTTAACTTTTTCTCCAACTTATTAACCCATGTAGCTCTCCTTTATGATTTTCCTAATTTTATTTCCTTTTGTCAAAGTTACATGAAAATTTTCCCTTCTACTTTCTTTTTAAGACAAGAAAAAAAAAAAAAAGGAAAGAAAGAAAGAAAGACAACACATACTTTCCTAAAAGTGAAGGTGAAGGATTTTATTTACCTTTTGTAGATTCTATCTTACACTAATATCTTTATCGAATGGAAAAAGAGTAAATCATAAAACCAAGTGCATATTTCAAACTACCCCCATTCGCTTAAGCTGAGTGTGGATTTCGAGATGGAAAGAAAAAAAAATAATATATATGATAATATGAGGTTGGACTTAAATTAAAGCGTGAGGTTCTTAAATTTAACGCTGTAGATAGATGCTGCAATGATTGCATTTATTTATGCCGGCCATTTTAAATATCTTCAAGCATTCATATTAATAGCTCAAGAGAAATTCCGGTTTCATTACGAATTCATTAAATACGTAGTCTTGGCTGCATATTAAAAAAATAATACTCAAAGATAATTTCTATAATTTCTTTAATGTGACGGCAATTAAGTTGACACTCATTTTATGTTTTTAATAATGCAAATATTAACATTACGTTTTACGATTAATATTAGTGCAGCATTTAATTATTATTACTCTATAACTATTATTACCAAATTATTTAAATATCTTAATTACGTATAAAAACTAATGTCCAAATTAAACTTATTACACTAAAAATATTACATTTATGACTGTTATGGAAATAACACTAGCGAGATAGCCATTAATATTAAAAACTATGACTAAATTTAAATGTTAACACTCTGTTTCAATTAAAAGTTTTAGCTAAAAGATAACTAATGTTAAAGTTGAGTTGACACGGATGCAAACGTATTATGAACATATCGTTATGATATTTTTAAAAATATAAAATAAGATAATCTTAATAAATGAAAGCCCAAAACTTTACCCTAATCACTTATTTTTCAAACCCTATTCCTATCTTGTCATTCCATTTTATCGTATTTCCCTAACAATAGAAGCTGATCTATTTGCTTATTCTTTTTAAATATAAATAAATGCACATTTTTCACATACTATAGACTAACGACTCTCAAGAAAGAGTATAGAACTTACAACATCATATTACATAGACTTCATATAAACCATGAACATATTTTAGATCGTAACATATATTTTATCCTAAAAATAAATCAAAATACATTCATGTATGTGAATCCCTACAACAAAGACTTCATAGATTATCTTTAAGCACATAGCAACATATTTCATTCCATGAGTTTGAAATTTGAAATTTTTAAAAGAAAGAGAGAGATATACATGGCTTTATGTGCAATACCCCTGTGTTTTGTCTTTTTGATCGAATAGTGTTCTTCTTTTTTATGTTGTACTTTTTGTTTGTACCTAGACTATGGTACCTGACTTCTATTTGATCGCTATCTATAAGACGACGTTAATGTTATCTTTTGATTTAATGGTATTTTATTATGATATTATCATTTTGGCATGTTTTGGGATTAGCACTATGGATGTTGAATTAAAGATCTTTTATGCTTTGGATTATATTAATATGTTAGAATTGTCAGTTAGTTACACTGTATTGGTGAAGGGGTGGTATCGTATCACTCACTTGTGAGTGCCCTGCGATTCCGAGATTTCCTCTTCACGGTGTGTTTTAATTATGACATGTTTATGTATGTGGATATACTCTTTGTTCATAGGTTGAAAGGTACATGACATCGACTCCACCTGGTTTCACAGGTTTGAATGTGCCAATGTCCAACGATATTTGATTGGGAGATAGTAGCTAGGTTTTCTATGCCAAGTCATCACCCTAGCTCTAGTGTGTCGTCTTCTGTTAGTCAGGTGAAGTTGCCTTAATTTTGTCATCTGGCTTTGATTTTAGTTTAAAGTTGCAAGTTAGAAAAATGTTAAAATATATGCTTTTATAGTTAAATTGTCGATTACCTCATCTAGTTTATGTGGAAATGTAATTTATTTCATTATAAATTTAATTGATTAATAAATAATTTAATCGTTGATTAAATCTATTTTATTAATTAATTAAATTTATTTTTTTGAAATAAGTTAAATTATTCATTTTGAAATTATTGTTATTTTGGTTGAAATCGAAAATTAAAGAAAATATTTAAAAGTCAAATTAGAAAATTTGAACTCAAAAAATTGAAATTAGAGATATTTTCTATTTTTGTTTACTGAAATTTACGAGGGTGGTTGCACTCATATTTTGAGATATTTTTGGAATTTCTTTATTATAGAAATTTTCTTCACAATTTGAGGGGATCAAGTTTTGAAAATTAAAAAATAGAGGGGAGGTAGAATTGTTGCATTTTTTTGGGTTTTGGATTGAAGCTGTATGAATCTATGGAGTTGAAGCTCGAAGCTGAACACCGTCTGGATCTCTTCACAAGCTCAAGAAAAATAAGGTTCATTCAATTAATAGTTTTATTTTGAAAAGTTATATAGTTTGAATATGTTGTTGGAAATCATTTAAATTTTGTTTGTAGATTGCAAATAAAAAACCCATGTTGAAATATGAGTTTGTTTGCAAAAAAATCCCTTCTTGGAAATATATTTCTTCAAAAAAATCAATGGTGTTTTGGGTTGTAAATGGTCTTTTTACATATAATTTTCTCAATTAATTAAATTTATTTCATTTTTAAATATATATATTAGGTATATATATATATGTTTTGTATTTTATTTTGAAGGGGGGTTGCTATTAAATATTTTGGGATAAAACCCAGCTAGAAAATCCACAGGGATTATCTTTTTTTTTTATAAATATAAATAAATAAATAAATAAAAATAAAATAAATTTTATATTGTTTTCGAGAGGCGTTGGGAGCTCACCTCCCCAGCGTGCCCCCATGGGAGGCACATGGGGGGAGAACCGCACCTAGCGCAGCCCCCCACCCATTGCGGCTGCACAACGACCACCCTAATGGTGGTTTGTTGTGCTTTGCATAGCCACGCCACCATTAGTGGTGGTCGGCTACGCACAACCACCGCCTGCTCACCCATCACCCTGCTAAACACTCCCTGCAAACTGTGGCCTAAGGAAAAAACATAGCCACGCCTAGCCATAACCCTAACCCCAATGCGGCACGTGGCCCGAGGAAGGAAATGTGGCCGACTCTTTAAGTGATTTTTTTTTTATAAAAAGAAAAATAGATTATTGAATAAAATATTATATTTTCATAGTATTTAAATATTAAAATATTTGAAATTAAAATAAAACAGAATATATATATAATAATGTTAATATTATATTTTGTAATATTAAAATATTTTAAATAATATTTTATATTATAATTTATAATATTAAAACATTATTATATGTATTATAATAAAATATATGTTTATTGCTGGCATAAATTTAATATGTATGGGGAATATTAATTTTCAAAAGGCTTGATTTAAATATAATTGTGAAAATTTTAGACCAACAAGCTATAGTCAAAATTAATGGATTTATTTTATCATATTTTAATAAAATAAATATTGAATTTGCAAGTAATGTGTTATAACGAAGTTAATTGATTTATTTTGAAATGTTTTATTATGCAAGGACGAATGGTTATTTATTTTAAAGCAATATGTTCTGAGTTATAGAGGAAAATGCTTATTTTATTATTTAAAGGCAATTAGGAAATAAAATGTTTGGTTTAAATTTCGTCCTTTGTCTTGACAAGACATTGTTAATTTGAGTTTATTTTAATGGGATAATTTGTTGAATGATAATGAGGAAATGGATTTAGTCAATCCAAAGTAGAATTTAATTCTCATATTCTTGCTCGTCGTGATTATGAACGGGTTCCGTCTTCGTTTGGGGGAATTGAGTTATAGAGTTTAATAAGTCTTCCAGATGGGGTTTTAGTTATGTGGGTTGTCGTGTCATGTTTGTCAACCTATCGTGAGTCCCTTGGGTAGTGCATGGTAAGTATTCAATTAATAACCCGGTTCTCACGAATGGGGATGTTTTGTACCTCCTTGGTTTAGGAGTGGATTATGGGATCCGTGTCTCCTTGTAAGGAGTGACCTTGTTATGTGATTTGTTGCCACCAGTGTTGGAGTGATTTTATTTTTAGGTTTCCTCTTAGAGTTGGAGTGGTTGTAATAACTTGTTTTTTGCACTTTGTACCCTTGGTGAATGGATGGTATGTGTGTTGTCAAGTAGAAGAGTGGCTTTCGTTAGGGGCTAGAGCCTGGAAGAGGTAAGATTGGGTAACCTTCGGAAGTTGTTTAATCAAGTGATAACTAAAACAATACTTAGAATATTAGGACTAAATTCTCACTAATCAAAATAAGTTGGCCTCACTCATAGACACAAGGGCTCTTTTAGACTTGGGATGAGTGGGAATGCCTAGATGGCAAGGTCATCTATCCTATTTGTACGTAACGTATTTGATCCTACACTAGTAAGTATGAGGGTCGGGGATCGGTTTGAGGCCACCATCTTGCGATCAGTAGTGGGTAACTCATGACGAGTTGTGTGATGACACTCTGTCTAGGACAATAGTTGGTATTTGTTTCTGTGTGTATGGTTTCATAACATAGTTGATCTTCTTTGTATCTGGAAGCAATGCGACCATGTTAGAGTTGCACTTGAGTGGTACTTGTGAGGTACAGGTGTTGTACTTGTGTGGTACATGTGATTGGATATGTTAGTTTGGTTCAGTTATTTGTTAGTATGTGTCTAGAGGTAGATGTCTTGGCTAGGATTCCTTGTTACTACCTCCTAGCATGGGGGGTGGGCCTTTGGGTTCCACTTGGTTGGGTGGTGTGCACCTAAATCCATTGGGTTCTTTCTTCATGTTTGTGTGGATGAGATTTCCAGTTGGAGAACTTGTTGGATTCAGTTTCAATTATTTCTTTATTTCATTTTAGTTGATCTTGTATTATTTTACCCCTCATTTGATATTGAGGTGGAAGTTGTATTTATAAACTTATTTCTTGGACTTGCCTCATTCAGGAAATCAAAATTGTAACCCTATTGTTTAATTATGGATTAATTCAAAATTGGAAGTTATCTCTTATGATGATGTAATTATCTTATTTGGAATGCATGTGGTTTATTTATTAATTAATTAATTGAGATGGTTTATATTCATTTTTTTTTGTTGAGGTTCTATATAAGCTTTGTCTTGTAACCTTAGAGGTTCTTGGCATTAGTAAATGAACTTCCTTATTAATTGCACTTACACAAAAAAAAATAGCCTATTTAAGTGGTTGTTTGCAACTTCCTCTAAGGTTGTGTGGTGGGGCATTACACATGGTATCAAAGCCAGGTTTAAACACCGGGTGCTCTGGAATTATGATGGAGCCATTAAGCTTTTAGTTTTGTAGGTTTTAAGTTTTGTACCTTGCCTAATACTTTGAAGTGTCTGTGTAGGATTATGCCTGCAAAACGCGGAAGAGGTAGATGGCGTGGTCGTGGTCGTATAGGAAATCATGGTGGGAGTCAGCATGACTCTCCTTCTCATGTATTAGTTTTTCTTGATTAAGAAGAACCTCAGGCATCTTAGAATGCACTAGGGGTCGGTAATCGTTCGCAGGATCCAACAGGGATTGAGGCTACACATAGAGCACTTGAGGAGGCTTTGGCACTCGTTGGTCTGAGGTAGGTAGATGCACAAGATAATCCTGGTGTGAGAGTAGTTCCAACACAGGTAGTGACAGTAGACTCAGTACATATCATGGATTTCCTCAGGGCATGTCCACTTTTATTTGATGGAGCCAAAGGTCGCTTAGAGGCTGAGACTTGGCTCATTGGCCTTGATCGATGTTTTTCTTTGCACCCATATGGTAGTAATACCAAAGCATGGTGTGTTATTTTACATCTGTGAGGACTCGCTTCCACATGGTGGAGACTAGAGGAGTAGAAGCTCCATACTCATATTCACTCAGTATTTTGGGAGACCTTCCTAGAGCAGTTTAGAGGTTGTTTCTTATCTGACCATTGGCATCACCATCATGGTGATGAGTATCACGCCTTGAGCCAGATGGCATTGTCGGTAGTGAACTTGGCCAGGACACTAGGAGACCACAATGATGTTCAGTATGGCAGTGGTTTAGCAGCAGTGTCTAGTGCTCGAGGAGGTCAGCCTCAGGGAGGTGCACCTTCTCGATCTCAACAATGACCATCGCAAGGTGGTCAACAATAGAAACAGGTATCGCAAGGGAAACATAAAGGTTTCCAGCCGAGGCAGGGGAACAGAAATTGGAGGCATGTGAAATGCTTTAGTTTTGGTTAGCTAGCCTAGAGTTCACAGCCTGTGGCCGACTAGGGTAGTGTGCAGTAGTCTACTACATCTTTAGTAGGCAGAGGAGTTGGTAGTAGCATTGGGTGTTACTCTTCTTGCCAATAGGGCCACCATGCTAGGGTTTGTCTGTGGCAGAACACTTTTCAAGTTGGTCGCTTAGTGTAGGATACTCACCCTCAGGGGTTGAGGTTTTGATTTGTGTGTAGTTTGTATGAGGGAGTTATATGGAGGTGATCCATACTATTTGCAGGCTTCTAGGCGTAAGACTAAACCTAGGGGGGAGGATGTAACAACCCTCCATTTTGTCCTTTTGATCAAACAATATTCTGCTCTTTTATGTTGTACTTTTTGTTTATACTTAAACTATGGTACTCGACTTCTATTTGATCGCTATCTATAAAGCGACATTAATGTTGTCTTTTGATTTAATGGTATTTTATTATGATATCATTTTGGCATGTTTTGGGATTAGCACTATGGATATTGAATTAAAAATGTTTTATGCTTCGGATTATATTAATATGTTAGAATTCTCAATTAGTTACATTGTATTGGTGAAAGGGATGGTATCACATCACTCACTTGCAAGTGCCCTGCAATTCTGAGATTTCCTCTTCATGGTGTGTTTTAATTATGAAATTTTTATGTATGTGGATATACTCTTTGTTCGAAGGTTGACAGGTACATGACATTGACTCCACCTGGGTTCACAGGTTTGAACGTGTCCAATGCCCAATGGTATTCGATTGGGAGATAGTAGCTAGGTTTTTTGTGCCAAGTCATCACCCTAGTCCTAGTGCGTCGTCTAGTGTTAGTCGAGTGAAGTTGCCTTAATTTTGTCATCTGGCTTTGATTTTAGTTTAAAGTTGCAAGTTAGAAAAATGTTAAAATATATACTTTTATAGTTAAATTGCCGATTACCTCATCTAGTTTATGTGGAAATGTAATTTATTTCATTATAAATTTAATTGATTAATAAATAATTTAATCATTGATTAAATATATTTTATTAATTAATTAGATTTATGTTGTTGAAATAAGTTAAATTTTTCATTTTGAAATCATTGTTATTTTGGTTGAAATCAAAAATTAAAGAAAATATTAAAAAGTAAAATTAGAAAATTTGAATTCAAAAATTTGAAATTAGAGATATTTTCTATTTTTGTTTTCTAAAATTTATGAGGGTGGTTGCACTCATATTTTGGAGATATTTTTGGAATTTCTTTATTATAGAAATTTTCTTCACAATTTGAGGGGATGAAGTTTTGAAAATTAAAAAATAGAGGGGAGGTAGAATTGTTGCATTTTTCTGGGTTTTGGATTGAAGCTGTAAAAATCTATGGAGTTGAAGTTGGAAGCTGAACATCATCTGGATCTCTTCACAAGCTCAAGAAAAACCAGGCTCATTCAATTAATAGTTTCATTTTGAAAAGTTATATATTTGGAATATGCTGTTGGAAATCATTTAAATTTTGTTTGTAGATTGCAAATAGAAAACCCATGTTGAAATCTGAGTTTGTTTGCAAAGAAATCCCTTCTTGGAAATTTTTTCAAAAAAATCAATTGTATTTTGGGTTGTAAGTGGTCTTTTTACATAGGAGTTTCTCAATTAATTTAACTTATTTCATTTTTAAATATATATTTATATATTAGGTATATATATATGTTTTGTATTTTATCTTGGAGGGGGGTGCTATTAAATATTTTGGGATAATACCTAGTTGGAAAATCCGCAGGGATTATTATTATTTTTTAAATAAATAAAAATAAAATAAATTTTATTTTGTTTTGGGGAGGCGTTGGGGTCTCACCTCCCCACCGCGCCCCCATCAGAGGCGCATGGGGAGAGAGTTGCACCCAACATAGCCCCCCACCCATCGTGGTTGCGCAACGACCACCCTAATGGTGGTCGGTTGTGCTTTGCATAGCCGCGCCACTATTAGTGGTGGTCGACTGTGCACAACCATCGCCTAGCCGCCCGTTGCCCTGCTAAACGCCGCATGCAAACTAGGGCTTGAGGAAAAAATGCGGTCGTGTCAAGCCATAACCCTAACCCCAATGCGGCATACAGCCTGAGGAAGGAAATGCGACCGACTCTTTAAGTTATGTGTTAGTCTGTGTCTACAGGTAGATGTCTTGGATATGATTCCTTGTTACTATCTCGTAGCACAGGGGGTGGGCCTTTGGATTCCACTTGGTTGGGTGGTGTGCACCTAAATCCATTGGGTTCTTTCTTCATGTTCATGTGGATGAGATTTCTAGTTGGAGAGCTTGTTGGATTTAGTTTCAGTTCTTGTTTTATTTCATTTCAGTTGATCTTGTATTATTTCACCACTCATTTGATATCGAGGTGGAATTTATATTTATAGACTTATTTCTTGGACTTGCCTCATTCGAGGTATGAGACTTGTAACCCTATTGTTTAATTATGGATTAATTCACATTTGTAGGTTATCTCTTATGATGATGTAATTATCTTATTTGGAATGGATGTGGTTTATTTATTAATTAATTAATTGACATGGTTTATATTCATGTTTTTGGTTGAGTTTCTATATAACCTCTTTCTCATAACCTTAGAGGTTGTTGTCATTAGTTAATTAACTTGCTTATTAATTGCACTTAAACAAAAAAAAAATATCCTCTTTAAGTGGTTGTTTCAAACTTCCTCTAGGGTTGCATGGCGGGGAATTACATTATGGCAACATAAGGAGATCTAAAACATGATGTATACAACCATAGTTAGATTGGTGTATTTGATGCACCCAAAATATCACAACCTAAATGAAAAGTGCAACAAATTATTGCATCTCATGCTACTATTATTATTCATTGTTTCATTCCGCAAACTAATAAACATAATGAAATACATTCAGAACTACACTTTAGAGTATAGATGCAACCAAGGACATTACAAATCTAATCATTTTTTCTACCTTTTAGAAGTCAGATTTGATAACATAAGGGTAACAACTTGTACACCATTCACAAATTTTAAGCATGTTACTCATAGCCAAATGGATCTGTACTTTACCATTTTTTTTTTCCAAAAAAATAATATATTCACTATCATTAATACTTTTGGATGTTAGAAAGGGAATAACTATTGTAGAAAATATTTAGACATGCATAGATATTTTTCTTTCATATTCAACTCAAGAAAACTTATTCTTGGCACACACACATAGTCTGTTGTATAAAAGTAAAAGAGACCACAAACATGGACTTTATTTTTCTTACATTTATGAACAAAACCAACTCTTAACACTCATACAGAGTAACTTGGAAATTCTTTTAATTTTTTTTATAACACTCACATTCTATTACATTGTTTTATTTTCCTCTTAAAGTCCCAAACATACTGCACAAAGAAGGAAACTTGAGTATGGCTTTAGGTAACAATGGTTGGTGTTTTTCAACCTGCAAGAAAAACACATATCAAAACTTTCTTTCATGGCCATTCAGGTGTGCTCACCTCCCAACCTTGGGTTGGAAAATGAACCACCCCCCAAGCTAGGAGGTAACCAAGGTACAAGGTACACATAACAATAAAGAAACAAGTCATTTCTAAATCACAACACTCCAAAACAAAATACTCCCAACCAAGATTCACACATTTACTTAGGAATTCTTTATGAATCCAAAGGTAGGGATAGAGGTGGACATCACTTCTATATGGGGAGACCTACTACAAATTATAAATAACCAAACAACATATTTTTATTTTGTTCTTCTTCTCCAATCTACCCATCCATCAAAATTCCTCATATCATACTTCTCCATACAAACATCTCCCAATACACCAAGTCATTATGAGCTAAATTTGGGTAAGTCCATACACCTTCTTCTTTTTTTCCTCTCCTTCTCAAAGGAGGAACAACCTCCCCATAGAGGTTCCTACTCATTCCTATCCCCGACAAGGATACTCTTCCCACATTGGGTGAGTTTATCCTATACAATCCCAACCCAGCACGTGGAAATACAAGGCACATAAAATGAACAACCAATTCTCATAAACAATCTTCTTACATTTCCATATACAACTTGGATAAAAAGGAGAAACATGCATACAAGTAAGGTAAAACCTACCTCAAATCCAAAGCCAAATGAAGGTAAGTTTAAAATGAACTCTTTATCTTCTACTCCTCCAAGTTCAAGCAAAAAGTTTTCCTTTCAAAGCATTCCCCAAGCACAAGGCCTAAAAAGAACCCTTCTTTTGGGTTTGAAAAGCATTCAAATAGGAGTAAGGGTTGGAAACCCTTGGAGAAGAGATTGACACATGTCTATCTCCTATCCACTCCTAAGGACACACCTCCCCATAATTTCTCAGACATGTGTGAGAAATCTTGGGGAATTGAAAGGCCGAAGAGTGTTCAACAGTCAACAAGGCTTTCAAATCTCATAAATGAGTTTTTGGTACCAACACTCCAATCCCATCCCCAAAATCCGTCACCATTCTTAATGGCCAATTAAGAAGGGTCACAACTTGCTAGTTTCAAAAGCTATGGGTTTGATTTGACCTGTAACCCATAGGTAACCATCCTAAGGGTTAAATTAGGGTCAATTGACCCATTATAATGACTAATTCAATATTTTTAAACCCTAAAAAAGAAATGAAATTCAAACATAATAAAATAATTTTTGAAATGCCCCAAAACCCTAATCAAAAGTTTGATTGAATTTATAAGGAAAAATAATCACAAAATTCAACATTAAATCATTTTAATCACAAATAAAATACAACACAAAGAGGCTATGATCCATTATCCAAATGAACTATAGTGTTTTCACTTGGCTAACAGAATCGAGCACCCTTGATTACCTCCAATCCCATTGGCCATGGGCATGTACCTGCACACTCAAAACCACATGTCAATATATCCAATGCATGATAATCGAATAAACTAAATCAATAATCTCATATATACATTTATTCAACATACCTATCCTCTAACATCAATTAAATGAAAAATCAATATCAACAATCTACCATTTTCTTTATTAATTGACATATTTTATCAATTCACAACTATATCATTACAATTTTATAGAATAAGTCACATAATCATTCAACTCAATTGTATATATCATTCATAAGCACACTTATCCATTATTTCCATGACAAGAATATTAACATGAGAATATGTAAATATAGAGAGCATAACATATATCTATAATCATCAAGAAATCTCATTAAAAAATAAGCAAGCATACTATTGAATGTCCATATCATCGAAGATATTCTAAACACATATCGTACCCAAATGCTCGAATCAAAATAAAGACAAACTACATGTCAAAATAGTGGGCCTCATAGTGGTCCTCACTTCCTCCCCCCCTTAAGAGTGAAATTCCTCTTGGATTTTTTCAAGGTGGTGGGGGAAGAGTACCACCAATACCAATTACTTCCTCAAAAGCTTCATTCTCATATTTATCTGTTCTAGTACCATGTGGACATTCCTTAGCTTTGTGCCCCACTTCTCTGCATATAAAACAAGAACTTCTAAAATTTACTTGAACCAATGACACTTGGTTATCTCGAGTTGATTTGGGTCTATCAAAATCAAGTTGTCTCTTGGAAACTTGTTGTGCCCCCGATGGACCCACACATGGTCCATGGGCCCTAGAATCAATGTGAACACCTGGGGATTGACTTTACTTTGAATGACCCTTATGCATTCTTTTTTGTCATTTTCCTTTCCAACCTTGACTTTGTTGTTGATGTGGCAACCTTAGATGCGATCACTGAAACTCGTGGATATTCCCATGAAGTTGCCTTCGAGTCCCCCTTTCCATATGTGTTTTCATTTGAAAAATCCTAGGATGAATCATAGGATTAAACTCATTTAACCTTGTGTTCAAGCTTCTAATGACATGATTTTCCCTAAACCTTTCATTTAGAAGCTTATTCACTTGCCGCATTAATTCCATGTATCATTCATCAAGTTGTGCACCTATGAGTCCTTATCATCCCAAACCATGAGGCTCATCCATATTTCTCCTTTGGGTGTCATAATTAGGTGCCAAACAAGTGCCTTTGCCACTTTCATGATGCTCTTCACCATTATCTCCAACAAGAGGTTGAGGTCTTTCAACCTAAGGAGCCTTGAATTTTGGAGATAATCTCTCCCAGAGAACAACCACCAATACTCCATTCATCAGTAATTTACTAAGGCATTGCTTAAGGTGAAGATCTATTGAACCCACTTCAATATTATCCATACAATTATTCTAATAATTTTTAATCCTTTAATAGGATGTTTGCATGGGACCCACATGTTTAATTAAGTTAGACATGTCTTAGTCTTAAAACAACTTTGCTAATCTTATAATAAAATCATAGCACAATTGACTTCTCTATTGGGTGATGGATAATTTCCAACCATTTAACATGCAATGATCATGCATCCTACTCTATATTAAAGAAAATTCAATAGGCTACCTCTATGTCCTAGTTTTGTGTGTCTTCCAATTGTCTATTATGTACCATTATAACTTCTATCATTGAAAGAACCAAACTTAACATACATGTTCATATTTAGAGGAAACTATATTGAACAATCTACTCCTTTGGTAGTAATAATACGCATTAAATGTAATCAATTACCATTCATATATACACATCATAAGGGGAGAATATAAATACATAATAGAAATCCATACATAACCATGGATCATGAAATAAGTAGCATCTATTCATGAAAAACATGAAGAGATTATCTATCACAAATCAGTATTAGTCCAAAATGGGTCTTGCCACAAACTGGATTAATGTAAAATTCTTTGATTTATGCCTCGCTAACTAAGATAGCCATGTCTTCTTCCACTGTATAAGTAATTTCTTTTATTCAATTGGATTTATCCCTTGCAATTACTTTCCTTAATTCTTCTCTTTCTTTAGTCATTTTATAGCCATAGCCAAGGTTTCAGTGTCTGAAATCATTGGTTCTTCACTTGGTGGCCTCTTCTTAACTTTGATCATAGGTACATTTGCAATCTTAGTCTTCTTGGCCCGCTTCCATGTTCGTCCTGCTAAAATATCTCCTAACATTTATGGAACCAATAAATGACAATCCTAAATTAGGTGTAAAATTTTGACTTCAAGGGTTGTGACATCACATTCAACTTATAATCCATTATTTAAGGGTTTACAACATAAATATTTTACATCCATACAACTAGATACGATAGATATACATCAAATACATGAAGTTGATAACACCTAGACTTTCTTGTAAAATATTGTTACCCCTATGTTGATACTAGTGTGTCCACTACTTACAATACACTTAGTGTGAGTAGGTTTTAATGGTTAAACCACCTATATATTTTAAGGGGATCATAAGAATAATTTGGAACCTCTTAACTTCTTGTCCCCTAAGTGGTGGTAAAGAACGTCATCTTTTGTAACCCATAACAATGCCCGACACCCATATTATTATCTAGGGTTTAGTTAAATAATTAAAGGTATTTGTAAGAGGTGGAAATATTATAACAACCTTAACTCTAATTAAAACTTGGGGCAACTTCTAGATGATTTTGAGTCTAAAGGGTTCTTAGGAAGGATCAATTTCAAACCCATTCATGATGGAATTCCATAGCCTTAGGGTGACTACAATGTAATAAGCAATTTCTACGTTCCTCCTAGTTGATTTTTAAATGTGTACCTCCCCCTTAGGAGTATAACTAATTATGCAAAAACAAATAATAATAATGTTGATAAAATTTGTGAAATAGGGAAAGTTCATTAAGGAAACAATTAAAAATTTTGATCAAAATCAACCAATCAAATTTCAAAAAAGAAGATAAAACTTTCAACAGTGGCCACCATGAAACAATTTCAAAATTTAAAACATAAAAAATAAGTCAATTACATAGTCGTTGAAGAAAAAGGAACAATTTTGAGGTCCAATAAATCAAATTTTAACCGTTTCAAGCATTTCAATAAATAATAACAAAAATAAATAAATAAATAAGATCAAAATAAAGAAATAATAATGAATAAATAAACAAATCATCAATGGCATAAATTTTTGCAACAAAGTCACTAGGGGACTTCACTCAAGTCGGCCATGGGGGAGAAGGAATAGTTGTACAACATTCTCTATTATCAACGAGGTCATACTATGATCAAGACCAACTTGTTCACTCAAATCCTATATCTCTTGAATTCTAGTTTAATAACATCATGACAAACATTCTAATGTGACCCTTAACTATGCCCAGAGTTCCCAGAGTTTGAACTTAGGCTCTAATACCAAAATGTAATGCCATAAATTTTGTACGAAGATGAAATCACAACTGGATTTTTTTTTTGAAGTTACAATGTGCACGGTAAAACACTATTGCTCAATAACCATGCACTTGCATGATTGAATACTACATGCATTGAGGGACGTTCCTCGTGCAACATCACCTTCGACACATCATTCAAGAGCTAGGTGTAGGACCAACCTAATCAGGGGTGTAGAGTCCCTCACACACCCTAAGACAATGAATGAGATTGGTTCGAACATTATATTTACTGGGCCCATTGTCTATCAACCAAATGAGGGTAATAGTGTTTCCCTTTAGGTCTAAGAATATGCTAAATTAGATTTATTGCAGTTATTTGCCTAACAATTATTTGTGTGATTATTATCCCTTTTTACATACATTTATGCAAGGGAAATGAATGTCCTCTATGTACATATATATTCTATTTATTTTAAAGTAATATAAAAATGATAATAGTGATAATTACCATTTCTAATATCTATAAATTATTTTCCATATATATATATATACAATTTATCTTTTTCTAAAGGAAACTTAAAATTAAACAAGAGAAAATATTTTTCATTTTTTCAAATTATAGTAATGCCTAATCTTCCCTAACTTAAACTTTTATTCAAAAAAACAATTCACTGGATTTAATTAAGACAAAGCAATTTTATCCAACTAATTTCTATTTTTAAAAAAATCACTATCTTTAATTCTCATAAAAAAAGTAAATTTTACCCAACTAAGTTCTATTTAAAAATTTAGTATCTTTTTATTCTAATAAAATAAAACAAATCTTGTCTAACTAATTTCTATTTAAAATTTCACTATCTTTAATTTTAATAATACAAAACAATTTTAACCTACTATTTTTTTTTTATTCCTAATTTTAAAATACTTTTAACTTTTTCTCCAACTTTAACTCTCCTTTATGATTTTCCTAATTTTCTTTCCTTTTGTCAAAGTTACATGAAAATTTTCCCTTCTACTTTATTTTTTAGAAAAATTTAAAAAGACAACTCATACTTTCCTAAAAGTGGGGCCCCTAAAAGTGAAGGTGAAGGATTTTGTTTACTTTTTGTAGATTCTATCTTACAGTGAGTAAATCATAAAACTAAGTGCATATTTCAAACTATTTCGAGATGGAAAGGGAAAAAAAATATAAACGAGGTTGGACTTCAGTGCAAGCGTGAGGTTCTTAAATTTAACGCTGTAGAGCGAAAAGCTGCAATGGTTGCATTTATTTAAGCCGGCCATTTTAAATATCTTCAACCACTCTTATTAATAGCTCAAAAGAAATTCCGGTTTCATTACTAATTCATTAAATACGTAGTCTTGGCTGAATATTAAAAAAATAATAGTCAGAGATAATTTCATTAATGCGACGGAAATTAAGTTGACACTCATTTTATGTTTCCAATAATGCAAATATTAACATTACGCTTTATGATTAATATTAATGCAGCACTTCATTATTATTACTCTATAATTATTATTATCAAATTACTTAAATATCTTAATTACTTATAAAAATTAATGTCCAAATTAAACTTATTACACTACAAATATTACATTTATGACTGCTATGGAAATAACACCAACAAGATAGTCATTAATATTAAACACTATGACTAAATTTAAATGTTAACACTATGCTTTAATTAGAAGTTTTAGCTATAAGATAACTAATGTTAAAGTTGAGTTGACACGGATGCAAACGTATTATGAACATATCGTTATGATATTTAATAGTATTGAGATAATTTTTTTTTTAAATAAGATAATCTTAATAAATGAAAGCCCAAAACTTTACCTTAATTGCTTAATTTTCAAACCCTATTCCTATCTTATCATTCATATGCAATTTCCTTTCTCTCCAGCACACAGGTGATGGCAATGGAGGAAACTACGACTGCAAGGGAAAGTGTGAAATGGAAATTTGTTGCAATTTTTTAATTTATTCACTCGTTTTTATCACTCAGTTCCTTTTTTTTTCATAGTGTGTAAATATTGGGAACCCATATCTCAACTTCCAGGTTTATTTATATGTAGTATATATAGCCTAATCTTTGCAAGGTACCATTCCATTTTATCGTATTTCCCTAACAATAGAAGCTGATCTATTTTCTTTTTCTTTTAAAATATAAATAAATGCACATTTTTCACATACTACAGACTAACGACTCTTAGGAAAGAGTATAGAACTTACAACATCATATTACATAGACTTCCTATAAACCATGAAGATATTTTAGATCGTAATGTGTATTTTATTCGAAAAATAAATCAAAATAAATTCATGTATGTGAATCCCTACAACAAAGACTTCATAGATTATCTTTAAGCATAGAGCAGCATATTTCTTTCCACAGGTTTGCAATTTTTAAAAGAAAGAGAGAGATATACATGGCTTTATGGCAACATAAGGAGATCTAAAACATGATGTATACAACCATAGTTAGATTGGTGTATTTGATGCACCCAAAATCTCACATCCTAAAAACATGATGTATACAACCATAGTTAGATTGGTGTATTTGATGCACCCAAAATCTCACATCCTAAATGAAAAGTACAAAAACCTATTGCATCACATTCTATTGTTAATATTTTTGGTTGTTTCATTCCTCAAACTAATAACCATAATGAAATACAATCAGAACTACACTTTAGAGTATAGATGCAACCAAGGACATTACAAATCTAAGCATTTTGTCCACCTTTTAGAAGTCAGATTTGAGAACATAATGGTAACAACTTGTACACCATTCACAAATTTTAAGCATGTTACTTACAGCCAAATGGATCTAGACTTTACCATTTTTTTTTTCCAAAAAAAAAAACATTCACTCTCATTCATCCTAGCTCAACAAACGGATTTACATGGAACTTTTGGCTGTTAGAAAGGGAATAACTATTGCAGAAAATATTTAGACATGTGTAGATATTTTTCTTTCATATTTAGCTCAAGAAAGCTTAGTCTTGGTGTGCACACATAGTTTGTTGTATAAAAGTAAAAGAGACCACAAATAGGGGCTTTCTTTTTCTTACATTTATGAACAAAACCAACTATTAACACTCATATAGAGTAACTTAGAAATGCTTTGAAAAATATTTATAACACTCAGATTATATTACATTGTTTTCTTTTCCTCTTAAAGTCCAAAACAGGTTGCACAAAGAAGGAAACTTGAGTATGGCTTCAGGTAACAACGGTTGGTGTTTTTCAACCTGCAAGAAAAACATATATCACAACTTTATTTCATGGCCATTCAGGTGTGCTCACCTCCCAACCTTGGGTTGGAAAACTAACCACCCACTGAACTAGGAGGTAACCAAGCTACCGGGTACACACAACAATAAAAAAACAAGTCATTTCCAAATCACAACACTCCAAAATAAAATACTCCCAACCAAGATTCACAAATTTACTTAGGGATTATTTATGAATCCAAAGGTAGGGATAGAGGTGGACATAACTTCTATATGGGGAGACCTATTAGCAAATAGAAATAACCAAAAAACATGTTTTTATTTTTTTCTTATTCTCCAATCTACCCATCCATCAAAATTCCTCATATCATACATCTCCATACAACCATCTCCGAATACACCAAGTCATTATGAGATAAATTTGGGTACTCATACCCCTTCTTCTTTTTTTCCTCTCCTTCTCAATGGAGGAACAACCTCCCCATAGAGGTTCCTACTCATTCCTATCCCCGACAAGGATACTCTTCCCACATTGGGTGAGTTTATCCTATACAACCCCAACCCAACACATGGAAATACAAGGCACATAAAATGAACAACGTATTCACATAAAAAATCTTCTTACATTTCCTTTCAAAGCATTCCCCAAACACAAGCCCAAAATAGAACCCTTATTTTGGGTTTCAAAAGCATTCAAACAGGAGTAAGGGTTGGAAACTCTTGCAGAAGAGATTGACAGATGTCTATCTCCTATCCAATCCTATGGACACACCTCCCCACAAGTTCTCACACATGTGTGAGAAATCTTGGGGAATTGAAAGGCCAAAGAGTGTTCAACACTCAACAAGGCTTTGAAATCTCATAAATGAGATTTTGGAACCAACACTCCAATCCCATCCCCAAAATCCGTCACCATTTTTAATGGCCAATTAAGAAGGGTCACAACTTGCTATTTTCAAATGCTATGGGTTTGATTTGACCCCTAACCCATAGGTAACCATCCTAAGGGTTAAATTAGGGTCAATTAACCCATTCTAATGACTAATTCAATCTTTTTAAACCCTCAAAAAGAAATGAAATTCAAACATAAAAAAAGAATTTCTGAAATGCCCCAAAACCCTAATCAAAAGTTTGATTGACTTTAAAAGGAAACATAATCACAAGATTCAACATTAAATCATTTTAATCACAGATAAAATACAACATAAAGAGGCTATGATCCATTCTCCAAATGGAATATAGTGGTTTCACTTGGCTATCACAATCGGGCACCCTTGGTTACTTCCAATTCCATTGGGCATGGGCATGTACCTGCACACTCAAAAACACATGTCAATATATCCAATGCATGATAATCAAATAAACTAAATCAATAATCTCATATATACATTTATTCAACATACCTATCCTCCAACATCAATTAAATGAAAAATCAATATCAACAATTTATCATTTTGTCTATTAATTGACATATTTTATCGATTCACAACTATATCATTGCAATGTTATAGAACAAGTCACATAATCATTCAACTCAATTGTATATCTCATTAATTTAATATCATAAGAACACTTATCCATTATTTCCATGACAAGAATATTAACAAGAGCATATGTAAATATAGAGAGCATAACATATAACTATAATCATCAAGAAATCTCATAAACAAGAACGAAACATACTATTGAATGTCCATATCATCCAAAATATTCTAAACACATAACGTATCCAAATGCTCGAATTAGAATAAAGTCAAACTGTGTGTCAAAATAGTAGGCCTCATAGTGGTCCTCACATCCTCCCCCCCTTAAGAGTGAACTCCCTCTGAATATTAGGGTTTTGGGGCATTTCAGAAATTCTATTACATTGTTTTCTTTTCCTCCTAAAGTCCCAAATAGGCTGCACAAAGAAGGAAACTTGAGTATGGCTTTAGGTAACAATGGCTGGTGTTTTTCAACCTGCAAGAAAAACACATATCACAACTTTCTTTCATGGCCATTCAGGTGTGCTCAACTTCCAACCTTGGGTTGGAAAACCAACCACCCCCCGAGCTAGGAGGTAACCAAGCTATCGGGTACAGACAACAATAAAACAACAAGTCATTTCCAAATCACAACACCCCAAAAAAAAATACTCCCAATCAAGATTCACACATTTACTTAGGGATTATTTATGAATCCAAAGGTAGCGATAGAGGTGGACATCACTTCTATATGGGGAGACCTATTAGAAAATAGAAATAACCAAACAACACATTTTTATTTTGTTCTTCTTCTCCAATCTACCCATCCATCAAAATTCCTCATATCATACATCTCCATACAACCATCTACAAATACACCAAGTCATTATGAGCTAAATTTGGGTACTCATACCCCTTCTTATTTTTTGTCTCTCCTTCTCAAAGGAGGAACAACCTCCCCATAGAGGTTCCTACTCTTTCTTATCCCCCACAAGGATACTCTTCCCAAATTGGGTGAGTTATCCTATACAACCCCAACCCAACACATGGAAATACAAGGCACATAAAATGAACAACCAATTCACATAAAAAATATTCTTACTTTTCCATATAAAAAGGATAAAAAGGAGAAAAATTCATACAAGTATGGTAAAACCTACCTCAAATCCAAAGCCAAATGAAGGTAATTTGAAAATGAACTCTTTATCTTCTACTCCTCCAAGCTCAAGCCAAAATTTTCCCTTTCAAAGCATTCCCCAAGCACAAGGCCAAAAAGGAACCCTTCTTTTGGATTTCAAAAGCATTCAAATAGGAGTAAGGGTTGGAAACCCTTGGAGAAGAGATTGACACATGTCAATCTCCTATCCACTCCTATGGACACACCTCCCAACACGTTCTCACACATGTGTGAGAATTCTTGGGGAATTGAAAGGCCAAAGAGTGTTCAACACTCAACAAGGCTTTCAAATCTCATAAATGAGATTTTAGAACCAACACTCCAATCCCATCCCCAAAATCCGTCACCATTCTTAATGGCCAATTAAGAAGGGTCACAACATGCTATTTTCAAAAGCTATGGGTTTGATTTGACCCCTAACACACAGGTATCCATCCTAAGGGTTAAATTAGGGTCAATTAACCCATTCTAATGACTAATTCAATATTTTTAAACCCTCAAAAAGAACTGAAATTCAAACATGATAAAAGAATTTCTGAAATGCTCCAAAACCCTAATCAAAAGTTTGATTGACTTTAAAAGGAAACTAAATCACAAGATTCAACATTAAATCATTTTAATCACAAATAAAATAAAACACAAAGAGGCTATGATCCATTCTCCAAATGGTCTATAGTGGTTTCAATTAGCTAATACAATCGGGCACCCTTGGTTACCTCCAATCTCATTGGCGATGGGCATCTACCTACACACTCAAAACCACATGTCAATATATCCAATGCATGATAATCAAATAAACTAAATCAATAATCTCATATATACATTTATTCAACATACATATCCTCTAACATCAATCAAATGAAAAATCAATATCAATAATTTATCATTTTCTCTATTAATTGATATATTTTATCGATTCACAACTATATCATTGCAATGTTATAGAATAATTCACATAATCATTCAACTCAATTCTATATCTCATTAATTTAATATCATAAGCACACTTATCCATTATTTCCATGACAAGAATATTAACATGACCATATGTAAATATAGAGAGCATTACATATATATATAATCATCAAGAAATATCATAAACAAGAAGCAAGCATACTATTGAATGTCCGTATCATCTAAAATATTCTAAACACATAGCATATCCAAATGATCGAATCAAAATAAAGTCAAACTGCATGTCAAAATAGTAGGCCTCATAGTGGTCCTCACAAAAACTACAGAACAACAAATCAATTTCCCCATGCAAACATTATCCAACCACCAAATATTCACACCAATTAAACAAAGGAAAGAATTAGCCACAAAGAAATGAAAATCATACCATTTATATGTTAAATCTCATTCAATACCACCAAAATTCAAGGGTTTCAAGAACCATAGAAAAGTACCTTAATGTTGCTCAAAAATTGAAATGAAAGAATTCTCTGAGTATAACTCGGTTCCAAATTAGGATAGCAAAGCAACAAATCTATGCTGCACCTCTGAAGCAATTGCCCACAAATTCTGTCTCAAAAATTCTTCCCATCTTTGTTGCTCCAAATCATAGGGTTTTCTCCTTTTTCCCCAAAGGAGAAAATTGCTTCACATCCAAGATCCCTCCCCCAAAAAGGTTCAAAACAAAGTATAAAAATCCAAGACAAACCTACCCTTTTTATTTATTTATTTTATCTTTAACTAAACTCCTCCAAAACAAATCACATTTCAAAAAGAACTTTTAAAAAGAATACCATATCAAAACTTATTTCTTTTTAAAACCTCTCAAATCCATAAAACTGAATTAACACTTATTTCCATTTAAAAACTCTTAAAACCGTAAAAATGAAATAAGGCATTTGATTAAATAAGCTATTAAAGCTCCCCAAAAATAATTAGTTTAAATCACTAAATATCCAACATTCCCAATAACCCATAAAAAATAATTTAAATCTAATATTAAAATAAACAAGGCTCCCCAAAAAGATTTAAATAGATTATAAGAGCTCACAAAATGGATTGATAAAAAGTCCTTTAAAATTACTAAATGAGAATAAATCATTCTCTCGAATGATCAATAAAATCACTTTAAAAAAATTAACATATTTAAAACCTTGAGGATAAAACACTTCAAATCAATAAAACACCATAAATGAAACCACAACAACATACCCCAACAAGATATACTGGCAAACCACATACAACCAAAGGGTGCTCTAGACATACAACTGAAAGGTGCTCCAGACATTACCGTTAAGGTAACCGGACAGTAAGACATCAACAAGGAAACACTACACTAATAGGGTATAGTTGGCTAGGGTAGGGGACATTTGGCTTGTATGAATACCTATAGTTACCACCATCAAGGAATAAGAGTATGCTCAAGCCTGTGAATCATTGCGGAGTCGATACTCGGTACCTACAACACTCCAATCGCACATCAAGGTACATGTGCATATAACATATATAATATAGCTAAAGCAAAATCAATCATCAGGAATAGGATCAGGATATTGCAAGCCTCTCGAATATGAGTGTTACAACATCATCCCTTTCCTATACATAATTATTCAAATGAAAAGATAACAGTATATAAACATATAAGCATCTAATCAAACATAAAAACTAATACTGATAACCTTTCACATAATCATCAATGTCTAATCTCAATATGGTAACATTTAAAATTAGAATACCAAATCAAAACCAAAATGCTATCTTACCTAGGTTGGAGTTAGAGAGGTGTTACACAAACTCAGATTTGGAATTACACAATGAATATGAATATGTTTTTGTTAGTAAATTAAAAAGAGGTTCACGGAGATACAAAGGAAAATTTCCCTTCAAGTATTTTGATTGTGGAAAGGTTGGGAATTATGTAACCCAATCTCCTAACAAGGAAAGAGATAGTGATGATGATCACAACAAGAAAAATTACAAGAAGAAACCCTTCAACTTTAGCAACTAAAAAATAAAAATAAAAATTCAAAAAGAAGAAGAGTCTACTCACAAAATATGATGATATTTCTGATGGCCAATCTGAGGACTCTTTATAAGAGCAAGAAGATACTTTATTTATGACTCAAGTCACTCATGATTTTAAGATTCAAAATATTTCTAATGAATCTGATAGTGAAGAGGGTGAAGTTGTTATAGAAGGTAAGTTGAAATGTGCTCTATCAAAGATCAAAGAACTAAAAAAGGAGATCAGCAAATCTAATCATTTTGTAACATCCCACTATGCAACCCTGAAGGTTAAGAGCCAAAAGAAGATGAGATAATTTTTATTTTTTTTTACAAGAAAGACTAACATACACAAAAATTAATTATCGATTTGATAAAACAAAACAAACATAGCCAAATATAACCTAAATGACATCCCAAAGGAGAGGACTAATTCACCCTCCAGAGAAATTCCAAATAGTAGCAAACCGGCTAGCTTCAGAAGTTTGCTCTGAAACTTGTTGCTCTACTCCGGAACTACTATTCTGGAGCCCGATGCTTCGGAATCTGCTAATCCTGGAGCCCAATGCTTCAGAACCTACTGTTCTTGGAGCTTGATGCTCCAGAACTTGTGATGCAACTCACAAGACAACAACAGAAGGCATTGCTGCACCAGAACTAAAGCGGGTTTAAATGTAAAGGAGATACACATATGTAGTTCAAGTTTTGCATAAAATTTAGGGAAAGAAAGCCAATAATAAATGTCATAATACAAGGGATTCTAATACCAACACCGGAACTTGTAAATTAAATATAAAATATCACATCTCTTCTCATTTAATTTATGATTACATTCTCTCTCAAGAGAGTACAATGTGCATAAAGGAAAAGGTAAGAATACAACATTTTCCTGAACACGATACAATATCCAATAAGATATATATATGCAAGGCATGTACATGAATATAATATGATAAAAAAATACAAGAGAGAGAGAGAGATCCACTTCAACCGATACTCCTAAACCTGTACACCGGTCCCCAATGGTGGTGGCAATGCCTCCCTACCATGTGGACTCCAGAGAGATCACCGCACTATGTTCGGAGGTAGTCACAAGGCCCAAGAAAAAACAACAAGACAGGTGTAACATAAGGCCAACACTAACATCAGACATGGAGAAAACTAAAATACCAAGCATGAGGCCAAGGAAAAAACATGGAAATTCTCATACAATACATGTCAGGGACTACTCTTGACTACAAGATACAATAGTGCAAGAGTGCAAGGCAAATGGAGTGTCATCATGTGTTCTCGAAGGGATGGCACCACACAGAGTCAAATACACCCCTCATATAGAAAAGGAATATCAATCATACCTAGATCAACACCCCGCAGGTGGATAACTCAACGCCCTGCAGACGGATAGGCCACCTCGAATGCATCCTTGGCTTTTACAAGCGCTCAAGGCCATGCACGAGGACTCATTTTCTTTCATTGTTTTACTCCACCTCATTTACCCAAACAAGGGAACAAAAAAAAAATGAAACAATGAAAAAAAATCCATCAAAGAATCACTGAAGCCATATAGACAATTAAGCTAACATTGTTGTAACAGAAGCCACTACACAGCTGAAAACCATAAGGAAATGGAGGCACAAAATTTTCATTAAAATATAAAGTGCCTAGATTAAAATTCTAACCTTGACCCAGATCATATTTTGGTGTTTCAAATTGGATTGCACCTTCAATTTTTTTATTTTAAAATAGAAATGAGGTGTTGTTCTGGAAAACGCCATTTAGCCAAATTGGGCAAGATTTGACATGAAAATTGAAAGTGCCCAGAATTTAGATCGGACAAAGACCCAGTTGAGATATGGATATTTCAAAACATAATGCACTATTATTTTACAAATTTATGGCCAAGAGAAGGGTATTCTTCAAAAACGTCATTCGGCTACATTTGACAAAAAATCATTAAAAAATAAAAGTGTCTGGATTGAAAATCGAACAACAACCCATTTGAGATATGGGTGTTTCTCCCTGGAATACATTCTTATTTTCTATTTATGTGAAGTGTTGGAAAAGCAACAAAGAAAAATGTTTTTCAGCAAATGGGCAAAACATCAAAATAAATAAATAAACTCAGAAATCAGAATTTTCCTTTGACCCGATTTGGATTTAATTATTTCAGGTTGAATTCAACCTTTGTATCCAATTTTATGGCAGGAGAATTAGATCTATTTAAAAAAAAAAATCATAGGCGAATAATCAACCTAGAAATGTGAAATCAAGTTTGCCATAAGAAAACTACACAATAGCAAACCAAATCCCACACAAATATTATTCAACCCACCGAACATTCACACCAATTTTAAAGAGGAATAAATATGTCGTAAGGAAATACAAAATTTACCATTTCTAAGCTAAATCGCATTCAATACCACTAAAATTCAAGGGTTTCAAGCACCACAAAAAAATACCTCAAAGCTGTTCAAAAATTGTAGTGGAAGAATGGTCTGAATATGAGGTGTGGCTGGGTTCCAAAACAGGACAGCAAGGGTAAAATAACATGCTCCATCCAACAATCAGGTGCCCACAATTTATTCTCCACAAAATCTTGACAAATCTGCTGCCCAAATCTTGGGGTTTTCTCCTCTTTCCTCCAAGTAGCAATTGCTTCCTCTTCCCAAAAGATTCCCCCAAAAAGGTTTCAAAACAAATATATATATCAATTATAGAGCTGCCCCTTTTCCCTTTTTCTTTTTATGTCTCTAAATAAATTTTTCTCCCAAGTAATATACTTTCCAAACAATCCCCAAGAAATGAGGTGAAAACATCCAATTATTAAGGCTCTCCCAATTAATTAATTTAAAACCACTAAATATCCAACATTCCCAATAACACATAAAAAGATAATTTAAATCCAATCATTAAAATACACGAGTTCCCCAAAATGATCAAATACGATTATAAGAGCCCAAAAAAAAGGATTAAGAAAATCATTTTAAATTTCTAAATGAAATATATCATTCCCTCGAATGATCAATAAAAATAATTAAAAATAACATATTTAAATTTCATGAATAAAACCATTCAAATTTCCAATCAATAAACACTATAAAAGACCATAATTGAAACCACGAAAAGATTCCAATGAAAACACATCATAACACTAACTACCAAAATATAGCCACATAAAGATTAACGAAAACCAAGACAAAATGCCTCAAGCAGACATATTGGAAAACCACCTATGACAGAAAGGTGCTCCGGACATTACCGATAGGTAACCGGACGATAAGAAAACACGAGAACACTACACTAATAAGGTATAGTGGGCTAAGGTAGGGGAAATTTGGCTTGTATGACTACTTCCATTTACCACCATCGGAAAATAGGAGTATGCTCAGGCTTGTGAGTTCAGGCGGAGTCGATACTCAGTACCTACATCACTCCAATTACACGTCAAAGTATTTGTGCATATAACATATATCATATAGTTGAAACAACACCAATTATTAGGAAGGTGGTCATGATATGTTAAGCCTCTCGAATACGAGTGTTATGAGATCATCCCTTCCAGTCCGTAATCATACAAAAGAAATTATAACTAGCATGTAATCCAACATAATACTAATCATGATAACCTATCGCATAATCATCAATGTTTAATATCATTATGATAACATTTAGAATGCTAAATCAAAATTAAAATACCATCTTACCTAGGCTAGAGTTAGAGAGGTGTTACACATTTAGTTGTAGAAACAAAGTTGCAACTACAAGAAAAAAAAGAATTCTGGAGGTAACTCAAACTCAATTATAAAATAGAGAGAATCAATGCAAATATTTAGAATGTAAAATTCTAAAACTTAGAAAGGAACTTGAATTGAGTAACAACATCAATAAAATTGTTGATATTTTAGGCAAAAAAAAGGGGCACAAGGATATGACAGGCCTTGGCTTCACAAGAGGTCAATGTTCATATAATAATGAACTTATGAGTATAGATTCTCATAGCACTCAAAAGCCCCTGACTTTCAAGAGCAATCTGCCATTTATATTTTTCAGGCTATTGTTTTCATCGTCATCAATATGGTCATAGGGAAAATGATTTTAAATCTATGACTAAAAGAAAACCAAGCTTTTGGGATGGTAAAATATTTAGCTTTCTAAATAGCTTCAAATGTTTTAGCCATAAAAAAATTGGAAACATAGCAAAGTTTTGCAATTCAGTTACTGATGTGCATCCAAAATAATCTGATAGAAAAATGAAACTTGCATGGATACTAAAAGGCAACAAGAAAGCTAAGGCTATGATAGTTAAGGTTTCATTTTATGCAAAAATAAAATATATATGGATAATTGACAATGATTGTTCCCATCATATGACAGGGGACAAAAGAAAGTTCACATCATTTGGAAATTGTGTAGGAGGCTCAGTAAAATTTGGTGATGACTACTTTGTCAAAATCATAGGTAAGGGCACTGTTCTCATAGAAAATAATACTCCTTTATAAGATGTTTACTTTGTGGAAGGATTAACTCATAACTTGTTAAGTGTGATTCAAATTTGTGATAGTGGATAGAAAGTGATGTTTACTTCACAAGGTTGCATGATTCTAAAAAATTCAGGGCAGGAAATTGCTTTTGGTTTAAGAATAAAAGGAAATATTTACAACTTGCATGGACGTGAAAATGAGGGTAGAAATAATGTGTGCTTCAAGATTCAAATAGAAGAAACAAAACTTTGGCACATAAGGATAGGGCATATTAATTTTCATAATTTAGTCAAAATCAGCAAGAACAAGAATGTAAGAAGCATGCCTGTTATATCTAAACCTGCAAATAATGTTTGTAAATAATGTCAACAAGGCAAACAAATAAGAACCATTTACAAAAATAAAGAACATTCATCTACAAAACCTCTTCAATTAGTTCACACTGATTTTTGTGGTCCAACAAGGACTAGATCATTTAATAGAGAAAGATACTTTATGTTGTTTATCGATGACTATTCACGAATGACTTGGGTAACCTTTCTTAAGCATAAATCTGAGGCTTTGGATAGATTTAAGATTTTCAGAGAATGGTAGAAAGAGAAATAGATCTAAAACTAAAATGACTAAGATCTGACAAAGGAGGTTAATATACCTCTACTGCATTTATAGAAAATCATGAGAAACATGACATAAAGAGACAATATGCAGCTCCTAGAACACCTCAAAAGAATGGGGTAGCAGAAAGAAAGAACAAGATAGTTAAGGAGATGGCTAGAACCATGCTTCATGATGTAGGTTTGTCCAATGCATATTGGAAAGAAGTTGTTCATACAATAGTTTATATTTTGAATAGGGTTCAATTAAGGGTGAGAACTAGGTATACACCTTATGAACTTTGGCATGGTAAATCTGCAAATATTTCTTGTTTTAAAATCTTTGGTAGTAAGTGTTGTATTAAAAGCGATGAAGGTAATCTAGGAAGCTTTGAATCACATTGTGATGAAGGAATATTTCTATGTTATTCTACACACAACAAGGCATATAAATTTTACAATAGAAGGTTAAAAATAATTATTGAAAGATCTAAAGTCAAAGTTGTTGATAATATGTAATAGATTGAACATCATCCTCATGATCAACAAAGAGAAGAAGGTGATATTTTGGTTGAAATTGATATAAAAGAAGAATCAAAAGAATTTTCAGACCATGAAGCACCTAAAGGGACTCCATTAAGTCCTAAAACTTCAGTAAGCCCTAAAACTCCTAAGACAACCTCTAAATTTTTTTCTTATACTCCTAAGAATTTTTTAGAAAATAATCACCCACATGAACATATAATTGGTGATTTAGATTCAAGAATACAAACTAGAAGGAAAGTTACTCAAGCAAATAATCAAATTCATATATGTTTCCTTTCATAGTTAGAACCTAAAACATATATAGAAGCTAGTCAAGATGATCTATGGATACAAGCTATGCAAGAGGATTTAAATCAAATAGACATGAATAAAACTTGGGAACTTTTCCCAAGGAAAAAATATAAAGACAGCATTAGGGCTAAATGGGTGTTCAAGAATAAACTTGATGAAAAAGGAAATGTAGCTAGAAATGAGGCTAGACTAGTTTGTAAAGGGTATTCCCAAGTAGAGGGCATAGACTTTGATGAAAATTTTACTCCTGTTACTAGATTAGAAATAGTCACAATATTTCTTTCCTTCTTTGTATATAAATTTTTTAAAGTATTTCAGATGGATGTGAAAGTTGCCTTCTTAAATGTTGATCTTGAAAAAGAAGTGTATATGGAACAACCATAAGGTTTTATTTTTGCAAGCAAATAAAATAATGTATACAAGTTGAAAAAGTATTTGTACAGTCTAAAACAAGCTCCTAGATCTTGGTACTCCAAACTCGACAAATTATTGCGAAGCCAAGGGTTCCCTAAAGGTGGAGTAGATAGCAATTTGTATTTTATCACTAAAAATGACAATATTCTAGTTGTAGTGGTCTATGTTGATGATATTATTTTGGGTAGTAATGATGAGAAGCTATCTCTTTCATTTTTTGAATATGTTTCAACCAAAGATCATATATCTAATATTTTTTACCAAGCCTTTGACAAAAGATAGATTTGAATATTTGAGGGATAGACTTGGAGTCTTCTCTCTCACCTCACTTCAATAATATTTTCTTAGCATACTTTAAGGGGGAGCATTCATGCACATTTTGTTTACCCTTGGGTTCTATGGTCAACACAAAGGCATTTTTTTATCTATCTTTGGTACCATGATTGGAATTTGTTTTCTTCAGTTTGTTGTTGTTTGGTGATCTCTTGATATTTATTCAATTTTGTGACTTTGGAAATGATGTCAAAAGGGGGAGAAGTGTGATTGTGGTTCAGAAATCTTCAACAATCTCTTGTCAAACCTTCACGCAATTTGATTCTAATCTCCAATTGTGTTGTTGCAGCAACGTTTTTCTTTCATACCTTTCAACTGTGATGGAATTTCTTGTTGATGGAAAATGGTTTGTGCTCTGATACATTGCTTAGATTTATATACATGTTCAGTTTCATCATTGGAGTATTAATGATTTTTGATCATTCTTTCAAGTTTTAGGATTATTGTTTAAGTAAGTGCAACATTGGCATATTTGACACTAAAGCTAAAGGGGGAGTTTGTTGACCCTAGTGGAATTTTTGGTTGTCATTGTATCAAATATATGGGAAAAGTTTTAGTTATATTAGAGAAAATGTGGTTTCTATGGCAAAATAAAGTGTATTTTTTTGGTTTTTAATTCTAGGATTTTTAGCTATAAAATTCTCTTTAAGGCTTACAAGGGAAGGATTTCACATTTCTTGCACTTAATATGTTTCATATTCAACATTATGATGGACCTTTTTTTTCTATAGGTCATGGGTTTCCAAAATATTAAATTATTTGCATAGTGGTCACAGGTTTAAACACTTGCATAATGCTTTGATCAACAACAAAGGTACATCAAAAGGAGACAATATTATTGAAAATAAAATATCAAATGTATCAACACATGTTTAATTATCACATGGAAAATAAGGTTCAATAAAAAGCAGGGTTTACATGTGAAAAACATAAATTATAGTTTGTTATCATTGTGGTGAAAAAATGCTTGAGGAGCTAGGGTTTATAGGTGATGATGACGATATCTCTTAGACATGAAATTGCTCGACTGTTATTTAGTGAAAAAGAGGTAGTTTTTTAGGTTGCCCTTTTTTAGGCAATATCCTCCAGTTAACTTTTGCAAGTAGGTAGTTATCATTTTTTAAAAATATTTCACTATTAATGATGGCAGTTGTATGCTAAGATTCATGGAATCTTTGGTTATTTGTCTCCTGTGTACAATATTTCTGGAAAATATCAAAATATTTGTGCATTTGTTAAAGAAATGGATTTGTTGTGATAGAGGTTAATGATGACGATTTTTGCAAAACCCTTATCTAGGTTTTTGAGGCTTTGGTTTATCCTTGACAATGGGTAAAGAGACAATTTTTATTTAGAATAGTTGTTTTTTAAAAAAGTAGTAAAAAGTGTGTTGCCTACCTATTAGTATATACAGGTATCTTGTAGAATTTTTTTTGACCATTCTCTCTCCTGTCGTTCTACATGGTCAGTTTGTAACTGAAAGGTGTTTCAAAAAAAGGTTGTTGAAAAGGCATTATTTAAATAGTGTTACTTGATACTATAGTGTGTTGTTCATTGCAGAAAAAAAAACATGAGACTATCTGTTCAGACAATATTTGAAATCATAATGCAAAATAAGTTGTAAAAATACATCTAATATTTTGGAGACTCCCATTTGTGAGTTTTCAGCGTATTAATGTATTGGTTTTTGAAAATGATGGTTATGCAGTGAAACAGAGCAACCCTCTGTATTGAATTTTTTTTCTTTATGATTGGAACATGCAATAGAAAGGTTAAGTTAGTGAGACAAATTTATTATTTTTCCAATTAGGCCTGTAATTAGTGAGATTTATTTTTTAATAAGCGAGTGAGGAAATTTTTTTGAGTGGTTTTTCTACCCCATGAGGGTTTTCCACTCAAGACAAAAACAATGTTATAATCTTGTTGTCTTGACATGATGATGTTATGTGTTTAATTGCTTTAATATTTCTCATTTCAGTTTTTATGGTTGCATTCAGTTCATTTATGTTTTTAATCATTGAAATATTAAGAGCATATATTGTTTCCAATTTGTCAAAGGAAAACAAATTAAGCTAAGACTTTGATTCACACCCCCCTCATAGTATCTTCACCACTCCAACATGAATATGGGAGGATGAAAGGATAAAAATTTCCTTTTTGTGAGCAGTAGTGGAATTAGAAAGTGGATCGTGCAACTTGGGAGAAGAAATGGAAGGTGGATCAAGTTAACTAAAGAGGAGAATGGAAAGTGGATCGAGTTAACTTAAGAGATTTGATTTGGAAAGTGATGAATTCATTTTGAGAGATGATTTAGAAAGTGAATCAAGTTATTTAGGGAAATAATTAAAATAATTTAGAATTATTTAAATTATAAGAGATGTGAGAGGATACGGATTAATTTAAATAAATATTTAAATTATTTAAATTTTCTAGGGAATATGGATTAATTAATTGGTTAAAGGATAAATGGACTAATTAAATAAATATAATTCATTTAATTAATTGGCCAAAGATTAAATAAGAGAGATGGTGAAAGGGGTTATGTGAGGTATAGAATAAAATAGGTTTTAAGATGCCAAAAATAATGTCAAAAGTGAACATCACAAGATATGGTCAAAAGGTGGTAGACTACTTTGTGGGTGGAAGCTATGGTTGGGCTTCACTCATGAATTGGGTAAAAAGTGTGGAACACATTATTCTGGCACTAGATAAGGCGGTTCTAATAGAACTATTGAGCTCACGAAAGGTACCTTTTTCCTCAATGGTGGATGGGATTATATGGATTAGGATAAAATTTGGTGAGTACCCTATAAATTTGGGATACTTTATTCAATGTGCTAAAAAGGAGGACAAGGATTGGCTGAATAAGGTATGTTGGGCATCAGGTGTTCTTCCAAAGTCAGGCACCTTTGTTTGGACTACACTGCACAAACACATTTTAACTGGTGAAGATTACATTCAATAAGAATTATTGGGCCCAATAGATGTCCATTATGTTGTAATAGCGAGGATACCTATGATCACCTCCTTCTCAACTGCTAGTTTGCAACACGGTGTTGGAATTGGTTGTTACATTCATTAGATTGGTCTATTGCAAGATACAAATATCTAAAAGATTTTTTTTGCAACTGGTCTAGGGGATTTCAGAAGTGTGCAGGTGGACGCTTGGCTTGTTGTGCCCTCAATGGTTGTTTGGCAGTTATGGAAAGAATGAAATAGGAGGATATTTTGTAATGTTGAACTCCCGGCTGAACAAGTCATAAAAAAGATTGAAAATGGGCTTTGTGAACTTTTAAATTCAAAGTGGGGCAGGCCTAAGGGCACTATTTTCACTAGCTAGGATAAAAAGCTTCAAAATTAGTAGCTGAGCTTGAAACCCCCCAACCTAGACCATATGATCCCAAATGCTCGATGCGCTAATGCTAGATGGGTTCCCCCTCATACTGGTGGATTTAAACTCAACTTTGATGGGGCTTTGAAGGGAAATATCGAGTCTTTGGGATTGGGTGCACTATCCATTATTGTCATGGGACCTGTGTTGGTGCGATGGCTAAAAAAATTGGGTTTGCTACTAACAATGAAGATGAGCTTGAAACATTGGTGAGGGGGTGGATCTTTGCTTGGAAATGGGTTTGAAATCAGTGATTATCACAGGGGATTCCTAGCTAAGCATTAATTCCATTGGAAGATCATTTGTACATAACTAAAAGCTTAGAGTCCTCATGGAATGGTCTATAGACAATCTCAAAATATTCCTATTCGATGTCTCATACTTATCAAGAAGCGAATAAAGTGGACGATCACTTGGAAAATCTAGGCGCATCCATGGAGCTACCTAGAGATATAATTTTTTTTGAGGATAAGTCAATAATCAGGGAATTAGTTCTTTGATCGATAAAGATCAAAAAAATTAGCATTCGCTTCACCCTTGTTCCCTTTGAAGAATCTTTTGCTGCTACGTTCCTATTCTCTTTGAATGGATTGGCGTTGTTATGAATTGGTTCCTCTATTGTCGGTGCGACATAACACTACTGGAATTGGAAGCATGGCTGGGATTGGTACTCTCTCCCTTTTGTGCAGAGCTTGAATCAAGAGTGTAGGAAAGTTAATTTGTTATTGGGCTTGGACGTTGGTCAGGATGGGGGTGGAGATGAACATTTACATCGTTTAGTTCTTGACCCTTGTTGGGGGTAATTTGGACCTGTCGAAGGGAACTCGGTTGCCAAGCTTGTGGACAGTGTTGGTGGCATGGATTTCTATTTCACTCTTAAATCCATTTTTTTTATTGTATTGATGCGAGCTACCCCCTTTTGGTAGAACTTACCAAACAAAAAATAATAATTAATTGGTTAAAGGATAAATGGATTAATGAAATAAATATAATTTATTTAATTAATTGGCTACATATTAAACAACAAGGATGGTGAAAGAGGTTATGTGAGGTATAGAATAAAATGTGTTGTAAGATACCAAAAATGATGTCAAAAGCGAATGTCACAAGATATGGTCAATTTTAGGTGACTACACAAACTATTTGTAAGAATTAAGATAATTATGATAAATTTAAAGACAATGTAGTGTAGACGTTTTGCAGTGAAGGATACTTTTAAGTGTGTAAATAGAATCATTCTATGAAACCCTATAAATCTTAAGTCCTCTTAAGCATAGCTGAGAAAATTCTCTAATTGTGGCTTAACTAAAATCATGTATATGTGATTAAATATATTATGTGGTAACTTGTTTATAATTTTTATTCATCAATCTTATCGATTCACTGAGATTAGAAGATTAAATATATTTAAATTATATTTAATTTTAAATCCTTTGTATCATGTTTTGTTAAAACTGTATTACTATATTATCTTCTTAGCCTCGACCTTAATATCATCCGCATAATTCTAAAAGAAGTTATGACACGTTATTTACTATCTTATTGCTGTAGTAGTGAGGTTTCTAAATATTTTTAAAAAATGATAAATTTGACTTAACTTTAGGTATAGTTCCTAACCCTATGTTTAAGGAGACCCACATATTCTTTATGTTTAAAAGATTCCTTAAAATATGAAAAGAATATATTCCCACTATTTTTTTTAAGAAAAAAAAGAGCATATTAATTAAAACAAGAGCATGTGTAAGGAAAAGAATAATAAAGGTTGAGGATTATTATATTCTCCTTAGAAAGAAAAGATTTTTTATTTTTTTTTAGGTTTCTCTTCAAATAAAATAAAATACATTGAAAATAATGTATTAGTTTCTAAGGGATAATTAATATTATTACTTTAAATTATTTTCTAAAGAAAATAGATTGTATGTGTATATATAGGATATGCATTTTATTTATTTATATATAAAATGGATAAATAAATAAATAAAAATATAATAGGAAAATAAATAAATCAAGTGATAATGACTTATCACATTCTTTGGACTAAAAGATAACATTCAAAATGAAATAATCTACAAGCATCGTAGAAGTGAAATTCTTGTGAGTTTTCGTGCATCACAAGAACCATGATATACTCTTACCCTTAGTACTTGGGTAAGAATAATATCATTGTTGAGTTGTTGGAAAAATATTTATATCATTAAGGACTATTGTCAATAATTAATTAGGGGAGATTAAGTAATAACAATAAGGTGGTCATTAAAGATTAGAATTGCAACTAGATAACAATTTCGTTTATGGATTGGTAAGTAATAGTGATAATGGCACCCATGATTTGTGGTAACAATAATACTACTAAGTCATGGGTTGTGGAATAATAATAACTTTGTACTTTAAAATTGTCTGAAACTTACCAAGAAAAGAATACTATCTATCAATTATGTTAATATTTGAATATTGTTATGGAACATCTTACTCATATATATGATATGCAACTTAGTGGATTGGTATAGTGATGTATCCATAATTTTTTAATGCTTTAATATGCTATATCATAGTTTATAGTTAAAAAATAAAATCTTGAGTTTTCTAGGGAAAACTTTTGGGGCATGACATTTGGTATATTATTACTTTAAATTACTCCCTAAAGAAAATAGATTGTATGTGTATATATAAGGTATGTATTTTTTATTTATATATAATGGATAAAATAAACAAATAAAAATATAATAGGAAAATAAATAAATCAAGTGAATATAATCTTGTGAGTTTTTGGGCATCACAGGAACCATGATATACTCTTACCCTTAATGCTTGGGTAATAATAATATCTTTGTTGAGTTAGAAAAATATTTATATCATTAAAGACTATTTTCAATAATTAATTAAGGGAAATTAATTAATAACAATAAGGTGTTCGTTAACGATTAGAATTCCATCTAGATAACAATTTCATTTATTGATTGCTAAGTAATAACGATAATGGAACCCATGATTTTGTTTAACAATAATACTATTAAGTCATGGGTTGTGGAATAATACTAACTTTGTACTTTAAAATTGTCTAACACTTACTAAGAAAAGAATACTATCTATATCAATTATGTCAATATTTGAATATTGTTATGAAACATCTTAGTCATATCTATGATTTACAACTTAGTGGGTTGGTATAAATGATGTATCCATAATTATTCGATGATTTTTTGGAACCCAAAGTCTTTGGGGTGCATTGAAATGAACAATCTGAAATCTCCCTATGTGTTGAATCTATCATTTAATAATAAAATCGCTTAGTAGTAGAAAGTTCACTTTTTTTTTTTGATATATTAAAGTGAATGAAACATCAATGTGTTGTTGTCGGACTACACAATTAGTACATTATATTTTTGTAATGACACTTAGAAATAAATTCTCAAACTAATTCTCAAGGTTATAGGGTGATTCCAAAAGTTTGAGTTCACAAGCGTAGTTGTAATGCTCAAAATTAATGTTAGGGAAAAAACATAACTAACAATTTTTTTTTAAACAATATTAAAAATAAACCAACATTTAATTCCCATGCATGTGTATGGATAATGAATTTCACCATAAGTAACTTCTCTTGTGCAACATCATCTTCAACATGCTGCTCTAGAGTAGGGTAAGGAAATGAGAACGGTTCAGGGTTGACTCCGAACATAGTGTTTACTAGGATAGTTGATGTTCATTTTTACGTAACTAGTAGTGCTCATGTTAGACCACCATAATATGGGTTATCATATGGGAAAAGCATGTAAAATCATCAATTTTATCTACTATTAATCTTATGGATTAATTGATTGAACATTACTTGTCTTGTTTGTTCTACCCATTTTCAACCACTTAGACAAAATTGCTAAAATCTACATTACCATTTAATATCAAAATTCAAGTATGAAAATAAATAAAATATTTATAATTTACTTTAAATTTAAAAATTTAAAAATTTAATGTTTAATTACTATTAATTTATTTATTCACTTAACCTTTTATATATATACATATAATAACTAATTTTATTTTATTGTAAAAAAAATATAAGATTGAGAAATAGCATATACAGATGATCAAATATTAATTCCTTACATTTAACTTATTATTAGTTATCTTTAAATAAAGAAAGGCGGGGCCCACAAATTAAGAGGAGTTTGATTTAAAATAGAAATCTCTTTTTAACAAAAGTATGGTGGAATAGACTAAATCTTAACCTTTATGCTTACTCCCATTTTCTAAATTAGTATAATCCCCATCTAGTGAGCGGGGATATATTCCCCTCTTGTCTTCTTCAACATATATGGAGATTTATTTTCAAGTTTCGCTCACTTAAAAGCTCATAAGTTTAGAAACATGTAGGCCTAACCATTTCCCACGTGTTACATGCCTTGATTTAAAAAAGTCTACAAAATTGTGAAAGGTAATGGAAAGTATCTTAAGGAATATAATGGAATGAAATTAATGGGAGGAGGACATCACTCACATAAGAGGAAGCAATGGAGTCAGCAAGGTGAGTTTTTCCCGTTGTCTTCACATAATTTATTCCATCGTTATAATGTACAAGGATTATATTTTTACGTCGAAGGCTTATCATATTTGAAAATGGTCAAGCTAATTTTCACTATCAATGGTTAACAAGTACAATGCCCGTTAATTATTATTGATGGATGCATTAAATTATATAATTATATTTATAATTATTTTTCTTTTCTGTATATTATATTAATTTATTTAAATATTATTTGTTCTAATTATATTTATATTATGTTATATATTATTAACAAAATATAATATTTATAATATTTGTATTTATATATTACATTATATTATATACTTTATGAATAATATTATATTGAAAAATATTAGCAAATAGATTTGACATATTAATATATATTTTTACATTAATATGTTCTATTTTAATTAGTATTGAAAGACAATAAATAAAATCAATAAATAATTTTCATTATGTTATTATGTTTATTTTTTATTTTTTGATACGTATGCAAAATTTTCATTATATTAAAATATAGATAAAAGTTTTAAGAACATATATCAGCCATTAGAGGAGAATAAACATGTATTGACCATCCGAAAATTAGTGCCAAAAACCCATAATAGCCCAAGATCAACTACCCACTAGACCGACCAAAGTCCTACCAACCTACTAACACCAAAACAACCACTAGGCCACCACTAGAACTAGAGCAACGACTAGACATTGGAAATGAAAACCCTAACCTATGATACCAAAATCCAACCACCAACCACTTACATAAAACGATTTAGTTCTGTGAAATCTTTAAATCCACTCTTCCAATTCTCGCCTGCAACAACCACTATCCCAAAGAACTGCTTTAAGAAATTCACTATCACCAACATGACCATCCTATGCTTCATGAGACTAGGTCCACTCAGATCCAAAAGAAATAGATATAATTTTATGGCTTTGTCCTACTCCATCAGGTTCTCCAAGTCACAAGGATGTGGGACACCTCTCCCAGCTACCACCACGTGCAAGACATCATCGACCCCTTCCACAAAATCCTCCCTAAACATCTTTTCTAGCAATACCTTTGCCTCAACTTTTTCAACCTAGTTATCTAGGAGAGAAGCCAAGAACTGAGATGAAATATAAAAATTGTCTTATCCATATTGCTTGTTCACCAAATACCCAACACCCAAGACCATTTTAGTTGCCACCACCACCAAAGGGCCATTTTTTTAGCAATTTTTTTTCAAACATTGGTCCTTCGCTTCTCAAAATGAAGCCTACCGAGCTAACGACTATAAAGAAATCAGGGTATCCGCCCCAAATTTTTCCACCCCATCCACCGACACATCTATCAAAAACCAAGAATGCTTGGCCATCGAAGCCCAAGCACCAGACACAAAAAACTAGAAGGAGAAAGTACACCATCTACCATCGGAAAAAATGAAGAGGAACCCCACTTTCATTGGCCTAAAAGCTAGTCCATCTTGGATTAATGTCAAGTACAAAATGACCACCACCCTTTCAAGTAAAGCTTTTCCAAATGTGTCGAGGCCAGCCAACAGACTGAAAATATTGAGTAAAAAGAAAGCTAGCTATCATTGGGGCACACAAACTCTCCATCTCTTCATTGCATTTAATATGTAGAAGAAAAGACATCTTCATACACATATTGCTCCAGGAACCACCCACCTCAGCCCATAAACTCCAGACGATCTGACATTGTCAAAAAATTACCATGACTCCTCCACCTTGTTGGAGGGGATCCCACCCTTTCACCCACATTTATTATGTTTATTTTGACATTTATTATGGGGTGACATTTATTTTTGTTATTTTTTCATGAAATTTTAAGTAATAATTGCATATTTATGCATATTTTAAAATATGATATTTTCTTATTTAAATATCTAAAATTATGATTATGTTTATTATTACATATTTTATTTTTTATTTTCAATCATCCAATATAAATCTAATATAGTATTTTTATATTATTATAAAATATATACTTTAATTAGAATACATCTTACAACTTATATATGGTGCGCTTTACTTCGAAAATCTTCGCAACTTTTGTGACCTCTGTGTGCGCTGAATTAGAACATTGTGAGCTATTTTCTGAGTCAGGCCAAGGTGTGGTGAGTTATGTTGGGGTCTCACCCTCTCTTGCTTGCCCAAAGGAAGATCTTGGGGCTCCTTCTATCATGCAGGTTCCCTCGTTGGATGAGAAATTCGGTTCTCTGTTGGCCTCACAATGCTTGGTGGATATTGGTCCACATTTGGAGGTTGGCAGTAAGTGAACGATGATCTGCCCCTCTCCCTCAATGGTGACTGACACTCTTAATAGAGGTTCTAGATGTGTTTCTAGGGGTGGCTCAAAGATGAGTTTTGTGGCTACCCTGGCTGGGTGCCCTCCTCAACGAAGCGTTCTCCATATGGTTGTGGGTAACCCTAGATTGGGGGTTTCTAAAGCATCTTCTCCCATGCATAAATTTGATTCCTCTTTATCTTCTGGTGGTGCCCCTATGTGCCCTCCCTTTGTTGTTCGACACCCAACCTCTATTCCAAAGATATGCCTTGATGATTTGGCCTACGACAAAGAAGAATTTTTGGTGGAACATGCTCTTATTTGTCGATTTACAAAGGTTTGGCCTAAACTCTGTGACCTTCATTCTTCAATTGATGCAAATTGGAAAGAGTATCTCGAAGAGGAAACTAGTGTATATGCATGTGCGAAGGGGTTCTTTATTTTAGAATTTGAGTGGATGACAAAGAAATGGTGCTCAACTCTGGCCCATGGTTTTTCAATGACAATTTTTTACACATGAAGCCCTAGTTCCCCTCATTTGATCCACATATAGAGTTTTTTCAACAAAATTTCTATGGATCCATTTGCCCTACCTCCCTTTGCAGTTCTGGGAAATTGGTTGCCTAAAGGCGATTGGCAATGCATTGGGAAAATATCAAGGCCTCTCAAAGGAGACAATCAATTATGAAAATTTGACATTTTCTCGATTATGTGTTGAGATGGATGTTAGAAAAGGACTTCCAGCTGATATTTATCTCAAAGTTGGAAAGAGACACTAGTGCCAGCCAATAGATTATGAAAAGAGAGAATCTAGATGCAAATTTTTCTTTTCCACAGACCATAGTACTACCTAGTGTAGGTGAAAACGTGTTGGGGTGCACACTAATGATGCTCCTACTCATAAATCCTCTTGGTGGGAGGGGGCTAAACTATGTCATTATGCAATTTATCCTCCTTCAAACATTGCAACACCTTCCATTCCCACTTCTCAGAGCTCAGTTCCTGTCCCGTCCCACAACTTGGTGGCTGCTAGCTCAACAGATCCCTCCCTTCCGTTGGTGAATGACAACAATTTTTCTTCCCCTGTTGTGATCATTTCACAAGATAAATGCTTTGATGCTTGCACTGCCAATGTAGACATGTCTTCTCCATAGACCACACAGTCAGGCCTCCTTGATAGGTTTGAGGTTTCCATTGTCCTGCCTACTCTAGTGAAGAATGGACGTGAGTTTACCGATTCTTATTCAGCCTTAGGTACTAAACAAGAATGGACTGAAGTTAGGTGAAAGAGATCTCTTCCCTCTATCCGAAGCGCATTAAGGTCTGCAAAGAAATAGCTTTAAGATTTATCATGCTTTGGGTTTGATTTGGCATTTTTTGGCTCTTTTGTGTTGCACCCTCTTATCAAGACATGCATTTATGCTCTTTCTAGATTAGTATTCATGGGAGTTGTCCCCTTGACAACACTTACCTATAAAAAAAATAAAATTATAATACATCTTACGTTATATATACTATAATTACATTTATTATTATATATATATTGTATTATTATTATATTCTATAATACAGTTATACAATTATTAGAAGTAATAAACCATATCTCATAGTTTAATTTTTTTTTTGATAGATTAGGAGAGAAAAACATATATGTGTGTAATATATAATAATATTAGTATATAATAAAAATATAAAATAAAATTAATACTAGAACAAGAGTAATAATAATAATATATAATTAATATCATTTTAAAAATAACCTACCAATTGAACTCATGTACTACACAAATGTATGAAAAAAAATAAACCAAAATTTTCCTTAATTGGCCTTCCACACGTCTTTAGCATACCCATTGTACACCAAGGTGCGATTTCTATTTTTACTTTCGTTTATCAAAAGGACCGAGCATTATATTTTTATGGTTGATTCTTCCTATTTTGCCAAAAAGTGTAGTCCCTTGATTTAGCCTTGTAAGCTTGCAATTCAACAATAACCTAATGGTGTTTTACTAAGGTGTTGTGAAGTGTTCTAACACATTTGCTCACTTTTTTAAGACCCTTTCCACGTAATTCACCTAAATAACACCCTTTTACCCCTTTCCAAGCCTTGTGCCAAGGTGTTGTAAGAAATTTTCACACTTTCCTAGGCTTATCATTGATTAATTAACCCTTTTCTTATGCTAATTTGTCCCCTTAATGTACTTTTAGTCCCAACTTAAGTGTGTTTCAGGAGGAAAATATGATAAAATTCATTAAACATTATTTTATTCTTGACCACCCCTTGAAATTGCCCAAGTGGACTAGGTCGCCACCTTTGGGCAACCTAGTCCCTGTTGACATAAATTTCAAAATTAAAACAAAATCTAATGGGAATGTGTAAGACCCCGCTTCATGTGTGATTGATACAACCCTATATTGTTATATGTATCCTTGAATAGGTTGTGAGATGTGATGTGAGAAATAAATAGCGTGGTTATGTGGAAATATGCTTGTATTTCATTATCATTTCCATGAGTGTGTTAGGCATGTAGGTAAATCATGGAAATGTTAAATTGAATTGTTGTAAGGTCAAATATTGGGATATTTAACGAGAGAACAAATGTGATGTATGATTGTTGCTAATGGTTGCATTGGTAATGTGCAGGAAAGTTAGGGTACCAATACGAGAAGGCAAAACCAATGAAAGAAAATGGAAAGACATCCCCTTGTGTTTATGTATTTGATTTATTTTTGGACTTAGAAAGAAATAGAGTTAATGTGTTGGAAGACTAGGGTGTGAGGGTGGATATTAAAGGGATAATTTATTTATTTGTTTTTTGAGGGTGTTTAATTGTGTCATGTGAGGTGTAAGTGGGGGTTAGGGTTTAGGAACCCTTATCCAAGTGCGAAACTCGTATGGATTCTTGTGTGGATTTTAAAAAGGGATTATTGAGTCAATTTCCTTGGTTTTTGAAAAGGAATAGACCCCTAGGACCTATACCTATGGGTTGGGAACCTTTTTGACATGTGAACTTGTCCTTGGAGTGTGAAAAGACCTCTCAAAATCCCACATTCATGAATGTGACGAATTCAAAAAGTGTTGGGGCTTGGAAAGAGTGACTTGTCACTCTCAACCTCCTACTCCCCAAAAGTTCTTGGAATTGGCACAAGACTCACACATGTGTGAGCACTTGTGGGAAAGAGTGTAAGTTGGAGGATTCCTATATACATCAAGAAGATGGAATATTTGGGTATTGCCCACTTCTCCTCTTGGAGAACTTGAAGGAAGATGGTGAAAAGAATGAGAAAAGAGGAGTCCAACTCTTTGGAGGAGAGGGATGAAGATGGCTTGGCTTGGAGAGGAAAGAAGGATACAAGATTTCATTCCATTCATAAAAAAAAAAAAAAGAGATAAGTTCTTCCATTTCCATTTTCCCTTGTTTCTTGGTTGTAAGGAGGTGACCTTTTGTATACATCATGTTTGAAAAACAGGAAGTAGAGAACCTAGATGGAAGTAAATTTTGTTATGTTATTTTTGTTCCTTTGTAAAAATGAGAAAAGACTCCATTGATCATTGTGGGTCTAAAATAATTCCTTGCTCAGGGGTATGGCTAGAGCCCACGAGGCTCCATGACGCCATTATGGTAGGGTGGAGAGCAAGTCCCATTGATGTGTGTTTTTTTAAAATTTCATTGGTAATTTTGAATCAATATGATTTGGTTTTAGTGTGAATGTGTATGCATTAAGTCTCCCAAGAATGAATTTCAAATCTGGTTGCAATCTGAAAATTTAAGCCTTATTCATTGACATGCATTTCTTAGAAAAATTTGGAGAAAGGATATTGGAGTTCATTTCTTGCGGGTTCTACTTGGAACCTAGTTTGTAAAATGAAAGAAATTGGTTTTGTTTATAATGAAAATAACAGGTCTCATATTGTTTAGGAAATTTTTTTATGATGTTTTAGATGGAAAGGTAAAATGGGACTACATTAATAAAATAGAGTTCTTGCAAAAGGTGTGAAAGTCTTATGAGAATGTGCTAACTTCCCTACTAAAGATATAACAATATAGATGCAATATTTTTAAGTTGCAAAAAAAAAAGGTTAAGAAATGCTTTGTGACTGGTAACATAGGGTTAAGCAAATATTGGTACCTTTCTGTTAGATTTTTAGCTAATTCTACTTATAGGATATTATTCATTGACTCAATATTGAATAACTTAAGTCTCCATAATTGTTCAAAATATCTTTTTCTATATTTGTTTATAATCTCTTTAAATCTCTATATTCTTTAAAAACTCTTTAAGAAATTGGATCGAGTAATTTAGGGACCATGCAAAATGAATAGGTGACACTATGTCCTCCGAAGCATGGCCCATGAAATAGTTAAAAGTCATTACAGTTCCTAAACCAGTCAAATAAAATTTTGTTGAAATATGTGTTAAGGAATACACATGGAGGATATCTTGTATCCTGCCTAAAGTTCTCATCTGGTACCATTCAACAACCATCTTTGAAAATAATCCTTTCTTTCTTCGGTGTTCATAGCAGTATGATATAGAAAATTCTAGTAAGAGTGGGAAGCTGAATATCTACTGATCTGATCAAGGGAAAATAATAATAAGAATAAGAATAAGGATAAAATAATCCATACTCTGGTAAGACTAAGATGATGGGACTGTAAAATTAAATTCTGATAAAAATAAAATAAACGTTTGGTCATCTATCCAAAATACCTGGGATACAACACATAATATGCTAGAAAGAAAAATAAAATTTCTATATCAAACATACATGCCTAGGAGATTGACTGCGCAACAGATACAAAAAGAATATCACCAATGCCACTTTCAAGTATTGGTATTGCAGCATAAGAGTATAGGGAAATATCAAGCTTTTAGTGCTATTTGATTTATTTTGGGCCCAAGTTAATCACAGTCCATTGCACAAGATTTTCACGGGTGAAAGTATTTGCTACTCTTCATGATCACTTCATTCCATTTAATGCTCATTGAATTCCCAGACCCCACTGTAACTTGTCAACAGTGACCACGCATCCATTGGCAGACATATTTATTGGGCTTGCTTAGTCTGACCATGCTTTGTATCTTTTATTCATTTTGTACAAACTGTGTCGTAATAAACAAAGACCCAAATAAGTTTGCAATACTTGTTCGAAATTAGTGATTAGAGTGTCATTGGTTCACGTCAATTTAATTCCTCACCTGTCAAGAGTAGGTGGGAGATTGTTCAGCTCGAGGTAGTAAAAAGTAGATGCTATAGTTTATTTTTATATTTATTTTCCCTAGGTTTTTGACCATCTGGGCGATAGTGTGCAGGAGTCACCATTCTCATTAATATTGGAAGTTCAGAAATTAATAACACAAATGACAACAGATTGAAGTAGTTGCAAATATAGGTGCCTAAGTTGCTGAAAGTCTGTTTCGTGTCACAATCCAAATGCAAGGACATCAACATTACCTTACAATATGAGAATCATAGTATGGCATGGGCTGGTTTAGTGAATTTAGTGGTAATGATGAACTTTAACTACAATAGCAGATAAAATAACAAACCAAAATTGGATTAGCAACATATATATAAAAACTATTAGATAAGACTACAATGACAACTATAATTGCAGCATATCCAACAGCAAACGAAAATTACAGCAGCAACTATTAATTGTATGAGACTGTAATAACAACTAAACTCGTAGCATATACAATGTAAGAACCCATTTCATGTGTGATTGATACAACCCTAGTTTTTTTATATGATTCCTTGAATAGATGGTGAGATGCAATGTGGGTGATAAATAGTGTGGTTATGTGGCAATATTTTGGTATTTCATTTTGACATTTTGTTTCATTGCTATTGTCATGAGTGTGTTAGGCATGTACGTAAATCAAGGAATACAATTGAAATATTAAATGGAATTGTTGTAAGGTCAAATCTTGCGATATTTAACTAGCAAACAAATGGGATGTGTGATTGTTGCTAATGATTTTATTTGTAATGTGTAGGAAAGTGAGAGCACCAATACGAGAAGGGAAAACCAATGAAAGAAAATGGAAAGACATTTCCTTGTGGTTATGTATTTGATTTATTTTTTAGATTAGAAAGAAATAGAGTTAATGTGTTGGTAGAATAGGGTGTGGGGGTGGATATTAAAAGGCTAATTCATTTATTTGTTTTGTGAGGGTGTTTAATTGTGTCATGTGAGGTGTAAGTGGGGGTTAGGGTTTAGGAACCCTTATCCAAGTGAGAAACTCGTATGGATTCTTGTGTCGATTTTAAAAATGTATTATCGAGTCAATTTCCTTGGTTTTTGAAAAAGAATGAACCCCTAGGACCTATACCTATGGTTTTGGAACCTTTTGGACATCTGAAATTGTTCTTGGAGTGTGACAAGACCCCTCAAAAGTCCACATTCATGAATGTGACGAATTCAAAAAGTGTTGGGGCTTGGGAAGAGTGACTTGTCACTCTCAATCTCCCACTCCCCAAAAGTTCTTGGAATTGGCACAAGATTCACACATGTGTGAGCATTTGTGGCAAAGAGTGTAGGTTTGTAGGATTCCTATATACCTCAAGAAGATTGAAGATTTGGGCATTGCCCACTTCTCCTCTTGGAGAACTTGAATGGAGATGGTAGAAGAAAGAAGGAGAAGAGAAGATGAACCTACTCCTTTGGGAAGATAGTGATCAAGGTGGCTTGGCTGGGAGGGGAAGGATGGATAAAAGAGTTAAATCCCTTCACCTAAAGAAAAGAGATAAGTTTCCCTTTACTTCCATTTTTCCTTTGTTTAATTGTTGTGAGAAAGTGGTATGCAACATGGATCATGGTTGAAACAAAGAGTAGAGAACCTAGTTACATGATAATGGGTGCTATGTTATCATTATTCTCTTGTAAAAATTTGAAAGGAATCCATGCATCATCTTGGATCTAAGAAAATTCCTTGCTCGGGGGTATGGCTAGAGCCCACGAGGCTCCATGATGCCATTACAGTAGGGTGGAGAGCAAGACCTTGTTTGAGTGTGTAAGTTATTTTATTTTATTTTATTCTTTTCTCAAATATTGTGGTAAGATTGTAACTTTGAAATAGATGAGTTTCATATCAAACAATGTAGAAATGGAAAGAGCAAGCCTTTATGTATTGCATTATCAATAATTTAGTTATACGCATTGTGGTAACAATGAGAGTTTATGTAGGAAAAATGGTAATTGTTGAAATGAATATGTGGACATGAAAATCTGCAAATGGTTAGCACAATGAAAAAACAACATAAACATAAATTCCTATCCCTATGAGATAATACTTCATGATTCAAATGCAACCAAACAACAAAATTAAACAAAACATGTAAACCATGAAATATCCCTATCCCATATTGGATTGGTGCAACTTAGTTGTGTAGGAAGTTGCCCTTTCCCAATCCTTGATAAGCTTAGATTGCCAAGATGATGATATAGATAATGAGATGCTTGAACTCAAGTTGCCTATAATGTAGATGCTTTCAAAATGTGTGTAGATTGTAGATGATGAAGAGCAAAATTGATTCTCAAATGAAGAGAGTAACCTTGCAATGACTAAGTGTTGTGTTGTTTGAAGGAGAGAAGCCTTCAACTTATAGTTGAACTTGAAGAGAGGAGAGGCCAAATTGGTGAATGTGGGATCATTCATGGGCCAATGACAAGATGCCACTTGTCAAGGTGTTAGAGGGTGAGGAATGTGCAAGTCTTGGCCAATGTGCCAATTTGAAATTCAAATTTAGATGAAATGACATGTTTAGGGGGGATGAAAGGTGCAATAAATGCCATGTTTGACTTGTGCAAACAACATTTAAAACCTTGTTGGAAGGGACAAGTCCCTTTTGGGGGGAAGATTCAAATTGGAAGAATATTCCATTTTGATGCCATTTTGAATGTAATTAGAGGAAATAATAAATCAAATAAACGTTTTATTGGTGCAAGTGGGTGGGTTAGTTAAGAGTTTGGATTTGACTCTAGTTGAGTCAAAAACTAGAGAATGGTAATCATGATTAGGAGTTAATTAGTTTAGATTAATTAACTTAGGGGATTTTAGGGAGGTGACATTTGATAAATCAAATGAGAAGAACTTTAAGGATTTGATTAAATAATTTGATTTATTTAATGAACCTTAGGAAATTAATCAATAAATTGTCTTAATTAATTAATAGGAGAATTCGATGCATGATGTTAGTTTTGCAAAATAAAGGCAATTTTATTCTTCCAAATTGCTTCCATTGTGTTAGTTCACTTTGTAATATTCTTAAAGAGGATATTTGAGTCATTTACCTTCCTTTGAGACATTTATTTTGTATAGCACATATTGCAATGTTATTTTATTGGTTGTAGAAACAAATGTAGGGACTATTGATCATTGTTGTTAGTGAATAAAATAAATTAAATAGTTTTCTATTCATGGTGGTAGTTAATAGGAGAATTCGATGCATGATGTTAGTTTTGCAAAATAAAGGCAATTTTATTCTTCCAAATTGCTTCCATTGTGTTAGTTCACTTTGTAATATTCTTAAAGAGGATATTTGAGTCATTTACCTTCCTTTGAGACATTTATTTTGTATAGCACATATTGCAATGTTATTTTATTGGTTGTAGAAACAAATGTAGGGACTATTGATCATTGTTGTTAGTGAATAAAATAAATTAAATAGTTTTCTATTCATGGTGGTAGTAGAAATAAAGAAGCTAGACAGATTTTGGTATAATGCTATTTCAAAAATTAAAGAAGTTAGGAGATAAGGATGAGCTAGTTAGGTTAAAAAAATAAAATAACGAGGAAACATGGTCATTTGTATCAATAAGAATGGCCTTATCAAAATAAATAAGAGTCTTAAGGTCTTTCTGCCCATTCTAGTGATTTGTCACATCATTGAAATCTACATCTATTGATGGCAGAAGTATGATCATCCCTCTGCTGATCGAAATAACGTGCTTGTACTTCCTTCCACCCAATCCATCATCTCACTCAGAGCTCCATTGATTATGATGGCTGCTAAGTCATGACAAATTGAAATGGTCTAAGACGTCATGTAAATGACAGTTAGAGTTGGAATCATGGCAAGCAACTCACCCTAAGCCAATTGCACTACAATTCTGGTCGAAATTAATTGTGTGCTTAGGCGTGGTAATGTCTAACAAGCTGCTAGTACCATCATACATAAGTTGGATGCTGGCATCAATCTCCACCAGGCATGACTTAACTCCTTTGACAACATAGATAATGACCTTCACTGTTAAAAATGTAAGCTCAGTATAGACGTGGAAATATAGCTGAAGATCTAGGATGTTTCTTTTTTGAGCAGCCCCATATGTCATATCATTATGCCAGTAAATGTTTGTGCCCTATTAGTTGGCTTGGACAAATGAAAATTTACTGGCTCAATCCACTCTAAGGCTCTTCCCCAGCAACTCGAATGCAAGTACATTAATATTATAATTCAGTATTAATATGGTAGTATGGCATTGGCTAGGTCAGCAGGTTCAGTGTAAAAAAAAGAAAGAAAGAAAAGAGAATGGTACTTTCACCAGTAAATCACATAGTAGAATAAATAGGGTGTTTGGTTGTTAAAGAATATAATGATGATAGGAACCACCTTAGTTTTCTTTTTGATTGAAGAATAACCATCGAGCTAAATTAATCTTTTAAACACTCGAAGAATGACATTTTTTATGCTTAAATGACTTCAATATTTATAGCAGTTCGTACAACTCAAAATGTGAGTAGCTTTTTGTAAGACATTTGAGTTGCATAGATTGAATTAGGGGAGAGGAGCCGATATGTAAGCACCCAAAACTGCATGGTCTAATTGGCAAGCCACATGGTCCAATAGCATTTAAAAAAATAACCCGTTAGAGAAAAAGGTTAATTAAACAATAAATTATTATTTTAATTTTTTTTTTTTAAATTGCCACGTGGAAGGTCCAATTTTGTCCACGCGTTGAATAAAACGGAAAAAAAACCCATCGCCCGATACAGACACACCTTGGGTGGCACTACCTATGTGGCTCGGCGTCCGAAGGTGACAGCCTTGCCATGTCAACTCCTCCCAATCCCACCCTAACAATCCACTATTGAGCATTTATCACTCGCCACCACTTCCTATTCCTACCCATTGTCTGAAATAAATGTTGCCACCTCTCCTAAGCTCCATGCCACCCCGTGTTTATTCTGAAGCGAACTGCATTGAATGCTCCCAATGCCTCGCTCTTCTCACCATTCAACTAGCCTTTCATTTTCCCGAGGAAACATTCCATCTTCACTTCTTTGTTGGTACCTGCTCATTTCATCGTCTGCAACCTTCGCACTCTCACCACAACTTGCAATGCTCAGAGACCATATACTGTTTGAGTAGAAGCTGATACGGAGACGGGTAGACACCACTTACCGAACATCACCAGCAGCTCCACTTCCACCATGCAAGCAACGAACGGGTTCCTCACTGCCATGAATGGGTCCCTCGCCACCATGAATGGATTCCTCGCCGCCATGCAAGCAACGAACAGGTTCCTCGCCGCCATGAAGGTCACTGCAAGTAACAAAGGGGTTCATCGTGTGTTTGACCCAGGTGAGCTTGCTCACTAAGGCTGGCCATTGTTCTTCTGTTTGTGTTTTGTTTGCAATTTCTCTTTGTTTTATTGGTTTTTTGGTGTTGCAGATTTCATTTATTTTGTTGAAGTTGAGTGTTTATGAATACTGCATTATTTGTGTTCATAAACACACTAAATCTTTGGAAATTAATCTTCTGTTCAAGCATCTCTCTATTTATATTAAATATATTAATGCAGTTGGTTGTTTTCTTCTTTCGACATGTAATAATGTTCATTCTTTATATGGGTTTTTCTCTGTAGGGTTTGTATTGCAAATATTACACTCATATTTACCTCATTTCTCTTTCAGTAGGGTTTATTTTGAGAATATAGCATGCATAGTTAACCATTTATGTTTGAGTAGGGTTTATTTTGCAAGTTTTACATTTATAATTTTGGGTTATCCTATTCTCATAGGATTTGCATTGACATTGACTTTGCAAATTGTATTCTCATAGGTTCTGCATTATCATTCACTCTGCTTAGCATAATCTCACAGGTTCTGCATTATCATTCACTCTACTTGTCGTTTTCTCATAGGTTCTGCATTATCATTCACTCTGCTTTTCGTATTCTCATACATTTTGCATTATCATTGACTCTGCTTAGCATAATCTCATAGGTTCTGCATTACCATTCACTCTACTTATCATTTTCTCATAGGTTCTGCATTATAATTCACTTTGGTTATCATATTCTCATACGTTCTACCTTATCAGTGACTCTGCTTAGCATAATCTCATAGGTTTTGCATTATCATTCACTCTGCTTATCGTTTTCTCATAGGTTTTCCATTATCATTCACTCTGCTCCTCGTATTCTCATATGTTTCGCATGTGCATGTGCATGTGACTAGGTGTATGTTTATGTGTATGTGACTAGGTGTATGTCTATGTCTTTGTGTATGTGACTATATGTATGTGTATGTCTATTTATATGTGTATGTGTATGTGTATGTGTATGTCTATGTGTATGTCTATGTGTATGTGTATGTGTATGTGTATGTGACTATGTGTATGCCTATGTGTATGTTTATGTGTATGTGGCTATGTGTACGTCTATGTCTATGTGTATAGGCCTAGGGCCATCAATCGTTATCTCTGTCTATCACTAAGACGATCTCTGAAAGCATAGGTCGCTCGTCGGAACTCTCGGGTATAAATGGGCACAAGCCGACTTTGCAAAAGGAAAGGCCAAGGATTAGAACATATTGAGAAGCATTATGGAAATTTTACTACTACTGGCAAGTCGAGGGTGCATAAAGGTTAATCTCAGGACAAGGTCAATAGAAGTCAACTCTGGTCAACTTCAATTACGTCACGTTGACCGTAAATGTGTCACAATTTTTCAATTGCGGCTCTATGCAATATAAATGTGTTGCAATATGTCAAATGTGTCGTTCTGACCAACAAATGCATCATTTAATCTATCATATGTGTGATACAACAACATATGCGTCGTTTGACTTATCATTTACATTGCGAAATGGCAAATGCGTCACAAAAACATCAATTGCGTCGCAATATGCCGCTTCCGTCATTTAGCCTTGCGAATGCAAAATCGTACAAAATCGAACCTACCCATTGCGCTTGCGTCGTGATGCAATCAAATGCAACGAACGCAAAGGCGTTTGCGACTTTTGTGATAGCATTTTCGTCATGCCACATCTGTTTTCCCCCCATTAAACCCTAATAAATGCATAAAAATTAAAATTTGACAAGTTGGATAGGGCACTTACTGGTGCCTCTGCACCTTCGGGTCGTTGGAATGTGCGCACGCGGTATCCATGGTTTGTAGTCGTCGAAATCATCATCGCCTCCGAGAGCTCTGATTTCTGAATTCTATATATAACAAATGAGAAAAAGACATTTGGATTGACCTTTTCAACCTATTTACAGGCTGAAAATTAGGGTTTCGACCTAGTAAGTTGTTCTGGAGGCTCATTTGACCACCTTTGACCGGCATTTTGGCTAGCTTAGCATCCTCCGTTTTCAAAATCATTCGTGCCATTACTTATCTGGTCAGTAATTTGACTAGACGGGATATTTTCCAAATTCTTTTGACCCCAGGTCAAAATTTGAATATTTTCCCGAGGGGGTATAGACACTCCGTACCTTCACTGGGGCATATTTTGGACTTGTTTTCTTTGCCACAATGCGACAAGCTGCATTATGACAAAGAGGGGCAAATGTAGACACATAAAAATGACCAAGACCTGCAAGCACTATCTACCACCTTTTGTCATGACATGATTATAACATTTTAATTATGTTTCTAACCCATATTCAACTATTAATTAAATAATTTATTATTATTTAATTAATTCATAATCTCTCATTCTTCATGATTATTAAATAAATAAATCTTATTTATTTATATAATATGTCACTAATTATCAAAGTCTTCTTGCAATTAAATAAAATCTTATTTATTTAATTAATCCTTATCATAAACATCCTGCTGATTATTAATAAATATATTTAAAATATATTTATTTAATGTGTCTCTAATTCCTAAATCCTCTTAATTAAATAGATTTTCTAACTTATTTAATTAATTAACTACTTCTTCTAAATTAAATAATTATTTATAATTATTTAATTATTATGTGTGACACTTCTATATTTTTAAATAAAACAAATCATTTAAAAATATCTCACATACTTAATTGATTCTTCATTTAGTAATCAATTTCAAAAATCAATTACTTCTTACCTCACAAAATCTCTATTTTGAATTAATTTAATTCAAAATAGAATTATTCCTCTACAAATAAAGTAATTTCTATAATTACTAATTTTCTAAAATCCCATCCTCTTGTCTTCTGATTTTTACTAATTTCATCTCAACTATCACATTTAGTCTTGATTTAATTAATTTAATTAAATCTTATTCACACATATGGGTATTTTTCCCTAACCCTAATTGAGAGTTTCCTTATTGAATCTTGACCTTTGATTCTAGGGCATTCTTTAAGGCTCTCATCTTGTCCATCTGTTCAAGATTGCATTTTCTATAAAATGACAATCTTGATCTCATTTTCAGATCCATGATCATTTGCTTAGACTACTTTTATTATAGGCATTCTTCATATCATAGAATTTCATTTTACTATTTTCAATAATAGGATTGAGTTTCTAGTTTGCACATTAGTTTATTCTCATAAATCCTTCAAAGGCATTGCTAGGGCTAGGCACACATAATTTGCTCACAAATTTGAGGGCATTATATCACAGCAAGCTTGAGGAGGTGCAATAGAAGTTAGACATGGAGTACTAAATGGGTGAGACCTTTTTTGTTTTCCTCCATTTATTTATTACTCCTTTGCATTATATTGTTTGATATGTTATTAACTTGCATGTACAACTAATTATATGATTTGATCTTGCAGGAACATTTTATATCATTACACCAACATCCATACAACCTTATATTTTCAAGACAGTAATGAACTATAGAACATAATTTTATATTTACATGCTTTACCACATACAATATATCATAGTGCTACATGAAGTAAATCAATAAATGCCATAATAACTCTCACATTCACATTCACTATTATTAAGTGATAAATCACCTTACTACACACATGCGTTAACCACCTTTATTTCCTATACATAGTGCAATTTCATTACATTGTTTACTCAAGACAAGGTATGCAACATTATCACTTCACAATACATTAAGAATTTTGCAAATTGAATCAAGGTACAATAGTTTAATGTTCATCTACATGATTTGATAAGGCTCAACAATGCAGTTGGGGACTATAGGTTATCTACCCAAGTTTTGATCTAATAAAACAAACCTTCATGAATGTATAAACATTTTCTCATCAAAGACAAGAATACAATGGATTTCAATACACCACACACTCAAATATAGGCATCTTTGTTAAACCAATGAGAAGAGAGAGAAGGAGAGAGAGATTTACAATTCTGACATGGGCACGAATGCAATTATTTCATCATCACATAATCATTTTCACACAAATGCATCAATAATATGAGAGCATGCAATAATTTATATGAACTAACAACATGATCATTCATTTTCTATTATCATATTTTATAATCTCAATGCAATATATCATGCAAAAACAACTCCTAAACCACATAGGGTCAATTTAGCAAACACTAGCACAAGGAGGTAAAGCACAAGAAGAGAACACACACAAATGAAACTTATTGGCACTCTCATAGTCAAATAGACCTTCCAAAAACAAGAACTAAGAATCCAAGCAAGGGTAATTTTAGGTGACACATGTCACTTGCAACCCACCAACAAGCTAAGGTCCAACATGCCCACCCACAACATAGGATATAGGGAACTAATCAATCTCAACCTTGAGAAACTCTCAACCAAGGGAATCACTGCAATCCCGTAGGGTAAGGCAAAGCCTAGGAGGCATCATTCCTCCACAACAAAAGGTACAGTTGGGAAACTCAACCCTCTAAAACACCATACTAAGGAACTGAAGGCAAGAGGTCTTATGACTATCTCGCCCAACAAGCACTTGGAATATAAACATAAAGCACACTGTAACCACATGGGGTACAACCACACTAGGGAACCACTCCAGGGTCACACCCTTAACATAATAAAAGAACCACAAACCAAGAAGGCCAATCAGAAAACACTTCTTGGTAGGCTCAAGGGTCTAACTAACTATCACAAAAGCATTCCCCATAAGATAAGCAAGGAGCGAGAGACAACAACAACATTTGTTGCCATCCACCACACACAACACACCAAGCGGTTAACAACCATAATTAGGGATCCTAGTGTTGCAACATGGGCTCTACCTATAACTCTGCCTTTGCCTCTAGGGGCATCCTAAGGAAACAAGGAACACATCAAAATTGATCATCACAAGGATAGTCTATACACCATACTAAGGCATGAAAGCTAATCAACAAGACTATAAAAAATAATATAACAAGCTCATTCCACACACACGAAACACAACATAACCTAGAAGACTCATGTACACAAGAGCTCCCAGTGTGTGAACATGGGCTCTGATACCAAATGTAACATCCCACTACGCAACCCCAAAGGGTAAGAGCTAAAAGAGGACAAGATAATTATTTTTTTATAAGAAGAGGAATAACATACACAAAAATTAATTACCAATTCGATAAAATGAAAAAAAAATTGGCCAATTAGGACTAGAAGTGCAACTCAAAGGAGAAGACTTATCCACCCTCTAGAGAAAATCCAAACAGGAGCATTAAGATAGCTCTAGATAATTCACGCCGAAACTTGCTCCTCCGAAACTTTTTGCTCTATAACCTGTTGCTCTGAAACTTTCTACTCTAGAACGTGTTGCTCCAGAACTTCTTGGTCTACTCTTGAACCTCTTGCTCTAAAACTTGGTAGCAACAACACTGAACAACAAACAAAAGGTGTTGATGCTCCAAAACCATTGTAGACCAAATAATGAAGGGAAAAACACCACCAAAGTACTAATTTTTGCATGAAATATTTTGGAAAGAAAGCCATAATGATCATCAAAGTTCAAGAAAGTCCGATACCAACACCGAAACCCATAAGACAAGTATAAAAAATCACATTTCTTCTCATTAAATAATATGATTAAATCTTATTTCTCAAGAGATTAAAATATACATAATGGAACATACATTTTCGCAATGACATAGCCATGTATAAGATACATTAGCTGATAAAATAAGTACAAGAGAGAGGATTTTCCCACTAGTGCTCCAATAGCCTATACACCGGTCCCTAATGGTAGTGGCAATGCCTCCCTACCATGTGCAATCCAAAGAGACCACCTCACCATGCTCAAAGGTAGTGACAAGGCCCAAACAAAAATAACAAGACAAGGTTGAAATGTGGCCAACACACACATCAGATACAAAGAAAATACAAGGTACAATGCATAAGGCCAATGTCACAACATGGAGATGCTCAAACCATACATGTTGGTAAATACTCACAACTACAAGATACAAGATCAAGAGAACAAAATGGATGGAGTGTCATCCTAGGTGCTCAAAGGGATGGCACCACACGGTATCATGTTCACCTCTCATATGGATGAGGGAACTAAACCATTCCCAAATCAATGTCTCATAGATGGATAACTCAACACCTCACAGACAGACAGGCCTTCTTGAGTGCATACTTAGCCTTTTCAAGCGCTCGTGGCCATGCACGAGGACTAATTATCTTATTATCTTTTACTATATAAGGCTACTCTAATGACTTTGAATTAAGCCATATCATTTAGCCAAACAAGGAATCCATAAAAAGATGAAATAGTGAACAGCCACTAAATACCATAATTAAAACCTTTTAAAAAAACCAAGCATTATTGGTGCTAAAATCATTTAAATGGTTGATCACATATGCCAACAAGTACCTCAAATACCATTCAAGAATTCACCACCAATTCATAAAAATAAGCCAAACATAAAACTAGTATTAACCTCATTAAATCATCTCATAAAATCACTTTTAAAACAATTAGAACCACTAAGAGATGGTGGCACAAAACATGGTCCCAGTTGTTGTTCAAACGAATGAGAAAGAGACATAGAAATTTCATAAACATTCAAATTGCCCAGATCTTAAATAAGAGCTTGACCCACTTTATATTTTAACATTTCAAGTTGGAATACACCTTCGATTTTTTAGTTTAGAGCCGGAAACAAGGTAGTGTACTAAAAAACATGTTTTTTAGCCAACCTGGACAAAACATGAAAAATATAAAAGTGTTCGTATTGAAAATCGAACAACAATCCATTTGAGATATGGGAATTTATATAGGGAATCCATTTTTATTTTTTATTTAAAGCAAGTGGTATAAAATCAGCAGTAAAAACACACGTTTTCATGAGTTGGGAAAAAACATTGAGAAAAATAAAATGAAAGAATTAAGAGTGCCCAAAAATCTATTCGGCTGCCCACCCATTTCAAATTTAACCGTTCCAATTTGAATTCCATATTTTTCAGATGAAATCACAACAAGATTTTTTTTTTGAACAAAGTTACAATGTGCAAAGTAAAACACTATTGCTCAATAACCATGCACTTGCACGATTGAATACTAAATGCATTGGGGGACATTTCTCATACAACATCACCTTTGACACGTCATTCGAGAGCTAGGTGGAGGACCAACATAATCAGGGGTGTAAAGTCCCTCACACACCCTAAGACAATGAATGAGATTGGTTCAAACATAACATTTACTGGGCCCATTGTCTATCAACCAAATGAGGGTAATAGCATTCCCCTTTAGGTCTAAGGATATGCTAAATTAGATTTATTGCAGTTATTTGCCTAACTATTATTTGTGTGATTATTATCCCTTTTTACATACATTTATGCAAGGGAAATGAATGTCCTCTATGTACTTATATATTCTATTTATTTTAAAGTAATATAAAAATCATAATAGTGATAATTACCATATCTAATATCTATAAATTATTTTCCATATATATATATATATATATACAATTTATCTTTTTCTAAAGGAAACTTAAAATTAAACAAGAGAAAATATTTTTCTTTCTTTAAAACTATAGTAATGCCTAACCTTCATTAAAAGGTCGCCCTAACTTAAACTTCTATTAAAAAAAAACAATTCACTAGTTTTGATTAAGACAAACAAATTTTATCCAACTAATTTCTATTTAAAAAAACATCACTATCTTTAATTCTCATAAAAAAAATAAAATTACCCAACTAATTTTTATTTAAAAATTTAGTATCCTTTTATTCTAATAAAATAAAACAAATCTTGTCTAACTAATTTCTCTTTAAAATTTCACTAGCCTATGTTTAATACTAATAAAACAAAACAATTTTAACCAACTATATATTGTTTTTATTCCCAATTTTAAAATACTTTTAACTTTTTCTCCAACTTATTAACCCAAGTAGCTCTCCTTTATGATTTTCCTAATTTTCTTTTCTTTAATGCGACGGCAATTAAGTTGACACTCATTTTATGTTTTTAATAATGCAAATACTAACATTACGCTTTATAATTAATATTAGTGCAGCATTTAATTATTATTACTCTATAACTATTATTACCAAATTATTTAAATATCTTAATTACGTATAAAAACTAATGTCCAAATTAAACTTATTAGACTAAAAATATTACATTTATGACTGCTATGGAAATAACACCAGCGAGATAGCCATTAATATTAAAAACTATGACTACATTTAAATGTTAACTATGACTGCAAGGGAAAGTGTGAAATGGAAGTTTGTTGCAGTTTTTTAATTTATTCATTTGTTTTTTTCAATCAGTTCCCATTTTTTTTCACAGTGTGTAAATATTGGGAACCCATATCTCAGCTTCTAGATTTATTTATATGCAGTATATATAGTCTAATCTTTGCAAGGTACTATTCTATTTTATCGTATTTCCCTAACAATAGAAGCTGATCTATTTGCTTATTCTTTTTAAATGTAAATAAATGCACATTTTTCACATACTACAGACTAATGACTCTCAAGAAAGAGTATAGAACTTACAACATCATATTACATAGACTTCATATAAACCATGAACATATTTTAGATCGTAACGTATATTTTATCCTAAAAATAAATCAAAATACATTCATGTATGTGAATCCCTACAACAAAGACTTCATAAATTATCTTTAAGCATAGAGCAACATATTTCATTCCACGGGTTTCAAATTTGAAATTTTTAAAAGAAAGAGAGAGATATACATGGCTTTATGTGTAATACCCCTCAGTTTTGTCTTTTTGATTGAACAGTGTTCTTCTCTTTTATTTTGTACTTTTTATTTGTACCTAGACTATGGTACCCGACTTCTATTTAATCGCTATCTATAAAGCGACGTTAATGTTATCTTTTGATTTAATGGTATTTTATTATGATGTTATCATTTTGGCATGTTTTGGGATTAGCACTATGGATGTTGAATTAAAGATTTTTTATGCCTTGGATTATATTAATATGTTAGAATTGTCAGTTAGTTACACTTTATTGGTGAAGGGGATGGTATCGCATCACTCACTTGTGAGCACCATGCGATTCTGAGATTTCCTCTTCACAGTGTGTTTAAATTATGACATGTTTATGTATGTGGATATACTCTTTGTTCGTAGGTTGATAGGTACATGACATCGACTCCATCTGGTTTCACAGGTTTGAACGTGTCCAATGTCCAACGGTATTTGATTGGGAGATAGTAGCTAAGTTTTCTGTGCCAAGTCGTCACACTAGCCCTAGTGTGTTGTCTAGTGTTAGCCGGGTGAAGTTGCCTTAATTTTGTCATCTGGCTTTGATTTTAATTTAAATTTGCAAGTTAGAAAAATGTTAAAATATATGCTTTTATAGTTAAATTATTGATGACCTCATTTAGTTTATGTGGAAATGTAATTTATTTCATTATAAATTTAATTGATTAATAAATAATTTAATTGTTGATTAAATCTATTTTATTAATTAATTAAATTTATGTTTTTGAAATAAGTTAAATTGTTCATTTTGAAATTATTGTTATTTTGGTTGAAATCGAAAATTAAAGAAACTATTTAAAATTTAAATTAGAAAATTTGAACTCAAAAAATTGAAATTAGAGATATTTTGTGTTTCTGTTTTCTGAAATTTACGAGGGTGGTTGCAATGATATTTCGGAGATATTTTTGGAATTTCTTTATTATAGAAATTTTCATCACAATTTGAGGGGATGAAGTTTTGAAAATTAAAAAATAGAGGGGAGGTAGAATTGTTGCATTTTTCAAGGTTTTGGATTGAAGTTGTAAGAATCTGTGGAGTTGAAGTTGGAAGTTGAACACAATCTAGATCTCTTCACAAGCTCAAGAAAAATCAGGTTCATTCAATTAATAGTTTCATTTTGAAAAGTTATATAGTTTGAATATGTTGTTGGAAATCATTTAAATTTTGTTTGTAGATTGCAAATAGAAAACCCATGTTGAAATCTGAGTTTGTTTGCAAAAAAATCCCTTCATGGAAATATATTTCTTCAAAAAAATCAATGGTATTTTTACATATGATTTTCTCAATTAATTAAACTTATTTCATTTTTAAATATATATATTAGGTATATATATATATATATATATATATGTTTTGTATTTTATTTTGAAGGGGGGGTGCTATTAAATATTTTGGGATAAAACCCAATTGGAAAATCCACAGGGATTTTTTTTTTTTCAAATATAAATAAATAAATAAATAAAATTAAAATAAATTTTAGATTGTTTTCGGGAGGCGTTGGGGGCTCACCTCCCCACCGCGCCCCCATGGGAGGCGTGTGGGGAGAGAACCGCACCTAGCGCAACCCCCCACCGACCGCAACTGCACAACGACCACCTTAATGGTGGTTGGTTGTGCTTTGCATAGCCGCGCCACCATTAGTGGTGGCCGGTTGTGTACAACCATCGCCTGGTCGCCCGTCACCCTGCTAAAGCAATATGTTCTGAGTTATAGAGGAAAATGCTTATTTTATTCTTTAAAGGCAATTAGGAAATAAAATATTTGGTTTAAATTTCATCCTTTGTCTTGACAAGACGTTAATTTAAGTTTATTTTAATGCGATAAATTGTTGAATGATAATGAGGAAATGGATTTAGTGAATCCAAAGTAGAATTTAATTCTCATATCCTTGCTCGTTGTGATTATGAACGGGTTTCATTTTCGTTTGGGGGAATTGAGTTATAGAGTTTTATAAGTCTTCCAGATGGGGTTTCAATTATGTGGGTTGTCGTGTCATGTTTGTCAACCTATGGTGAGTCTCTTGGGTAGTGCATGGTAAGTATTCAGCTAATAACCCAGTTCTCACGAATGGGGATGTTTTGTTACTCCTTGGTTTAGGAGTGGATTATGGGATCCACGTCTCCTTGTAAGGAGTGACCTTGTTATGTGATTTGTTGCCTCCAGTGTTGGAGTGAGTTTATGTTTAGGTTTCCTCCTAGAGTTGGAGTGGTTGTAATACCTTGTTTGTTGCACTTTGTACCCTTGGTGAATGGATGGTATGTGTGTTGTGAAGTAGAAGAGTGGCTTCCGTTAGGGTCTAGAGCCTAGAAGAGGTAAGATTGGGTAACCTTCAGAAGTTGTTTAATCAAGTGATAACTAAAACAATACTTACAATATTAGGAATAAATTCTCACTAATCAAGATAAGCTGGCCTCACTCATAGACACAAGGGCTCATTTAGACTTGGTACGAGTGGGAAGGCCTAGATGGTAAGGTCATCTATCTTGTTTGTATGTAAAGTATTTGATCCTGCATAAGTAAGTATGAGGGTCATGGATCAGTTTGAGGCCACCATCTTGCGATCAGCAGTGGGTAACTCATGATGAGCTGTGTGATGACACTCTGTCTAGGACAATAGTTGGTATTTGTTTCCGTGTGTATGGTTTTGTAACATTCTTGATCTTCTTTGTATCTAGAAGCAATGTGACCATTTTATAGTTGCACTTGAGTGGTACTTGTGTTGTAGAAGTTATGTTGTACAAGTCAGGTACTGGTGTTGTACTTGTGTTCTACATGTGATTGGATATGTCATTTTGGTTCAATTATTTGTTAGTCTGTGTCTAGAGGTAGATGTCTTGGCTAGGATTCCTTGTTACTACCTCCTAGCACAAGGGGTGGGCCTTTGGGTTCCACTTGGTTGGGTGGCATGCAACTAAATCTGTTGGGTTCTTTCTTCATGTTCGTGTGGATGAGATTTCCAGTTGGAGAGCTCGTTGGATTCAGTTTCAGTTCTTTCTTTATTTTATTTCAGTTGATCCTGTATTATTTTACCCCTCATTTGATATCGAGGTGGAAGTTGTATTTATAAACTTATTTCTTGGACTTGCCTCATTCAGGGAATGAGAATTGTAACCCTATTGTTTAATTATGGATTAATTCAAAATTGGAAGTTATCTCTTATGATGATGTAATTATCGTATTTGGAATGCATGTGCTTTATTTATTAATTAATTAATTGACATGGTTTATATTCATGTTTTTTTGTTGAGGTTCTATATAACCTTTGTCTCGTAACCTTAGAGGTTGTTGGCATTAGTTAATGAACTTTCTTATTAATTACACTTAAACAAAAAAATAAATAGCCCATTTAAGTGGTTGTTTGGAACTTCCTCTAGGGTTGTGTGGCGGGGCGTTACATGTGGTATCAGAGCCAAGTTTAAACACTGGGTGCTCTAGAATTATGATGGAGCCATTAAGCTTTCAGTTTTGTAGGTTTTAAGTTATGTACCTTGCCTAATACTTTGAAGTGTCTGTGTAGGATTATGCCTGCCAAATGTGGAAGAGGTAGAGGCCGTGGTCGTGGCCATATAGGCGATCGTGGTGGGAGTCAGCATGACTCTCCTCATCATGTATTAGTTGTTCTTGATTAGGAAGAACCTCAGGCATCTGAGAATGCATCAAGGGTCAGTAATCATTTGCAGGATCCAGCAGGGATTGAGGCTACACGTAGTGCACTTGAGGAGGATTTGGCACTCCTTGGTCTGAGGCAGGTAGATGCATAGGATAATCCTAGTGTGAGAGTAGTTCCAACATAGGCAGTGAAAGTAGACTTAGTATATATCATGGATTTCCTTAGGGCACATCCACTGATGTTTTTATTTGCACCCATATGATAGTAATACCAGAGCATGGTGCACTATTGTACATCTGCGAGGACTCGCTTCCACATGATGGAGACTAGAGGAGTAGAAGCTCCATACTCATATTCACTTAGTATTTTGGGAGACCTTCCTAAAGTGGTTTAGAGGCCATTTCTTATGCCTTGAGCTAGATGGCATTGTCGGAAGCGAACTTGGCTAGGACACTAGGAGACCACAATGATGTTTAGTATGGCAGTGGTTTAGCAGCAGTGTCTAGTGCTTGAGGAGGTCAGCCCCAAGGAGGTGCACCTTCTCGATATTAGTAGGGACCATCGCAAGGTGGTCAACAATAGCAATAGGTATCGCAAGGGAAATGTAAAGGTTTCCAGCTGAGGCAGGGGAATAGAAATTGGAGGCATGTGAAATGCTTTAGTTTTGGTTAGCTAGCCCAGAGTTCATAGTCTGTGGCCGACTAGGGTAGTGTGCAATAGTCTACTACACCTTTAGGAGGTAGAGGAGTTGGTAGTAGCATGGGGTGTTACTCTTGTCACCAATAGGGCCACCATGCTAGGGTTTGTCCATGGTAGAACACTTTTGGAGTTGGTTGCTCAATGCAGGATACTCACCCTCAGGGGTTGAGGTTTTGATTTGTGTGCAATTTGTATGAGGGAGTTATATGGAGGTGATCCCTACTGTTTGCAGGCTTCTAGGAGTAAGCCTAAACCTAGGGGGGGAGGATGTAATACCCCTCCATATTGTCCTTTTGATCGAACAGTGTTATGCTCTTTTATGTTGTACTTTTTGTTTGTACCTAAACTATGGTACTCGACTTCTATTTGATCGCTATCTATAAAGCGATGTTAATGTTGTCTTTTGATTTAATGGTATTTTATTATGATATCATTTTGGCATGTTTTTGGGATTAGCACTATGGATGTTGAATTAAAGATGTTTTATGCTTTGGATTATATTAATATTGTAGAATTCTCAATTAGTTACACTGTATTGGTGAAGGGGATGGTATCGCATCACTCGCTTGCGAGTGCCCTACAATTCTGAGATTTCCTCTTCACGGTGTGTTTTAATTATGAATTTTTTATGTATGTGGATATACTCTTTGTTCGAAGGTTGATAGGTACATGACATCGACTCCACCTGGTCTCCCAGGTTTGAACGTGTCCAATGCCCAACGGTATTCGATTGGGAGATAGTAGCTAGGTTTTATGCGCCAAGTCATCACCCTAGTCCTAGTGTGTCATCTGGTGTTAGTCGTGTGAAGTTGCCTTAATTTTGTCATCTGGCTTTGATTTCAGTTTAAAGTTGCAAGTTATAAAAATGTTAAAATATACTCTTTTATAGTTAAATTATCGATTACCTCATTTAGTTTATGTGGAAATGTAATGTATTTCATTATAAATTTAATTGATTAATAAATAATTTAATCATTGATTAAATATATTTTATTCATTAATTAAATTTATGTTGTTGAAATAAGTTAAATTGTTCATTTTGAAATCATTGTTATTTTGGTTGAACTCAAAAATTAAAAAGTCAAATTAGAAAATTTGAATTCAAAAAATTGAAATTAGAGATATTTTCTATTTCTGTTTTCTGAAATTTATGAGGGTGGTTGCACTGATATTTTTGAGATATTTTTGGAATTTCTTTATTATAGAAATTTTCTTCACAATTTGAGGGGATGAAGTTTTGAAAATTAAAAAATAGAGGGGAGGTAGAATTGTTGCATTTTTGTGGGTTTTGAATTGAAGCTGTAAAAATCTGTGGAGTTGAAGCTGGAAGCCAAACATCATCTAGATCTCTTCATAAGCTCAAGAAAAAACAGGTTCATTCAATTAATAGTTTCATTTTGAAAATTTATATAGTTTGAATATGTTGTTGGAAATCATTTAAATTTTGTTTGTAGATTGCAAATAGAAAACCCATGTTGAAATATGAGTTTGTTTGCAAAGAAATCCGTTCTTGGAAATTTGTTCAAAAAAATCAATGGTATTTTGGGTTGTAAATGGTCTTTTTACATATGAGTTTCTCAATTAATTGAACTTATTTCATTTTTAAATATACATATTAGGTATATATATATATGTTTTGTATTTTATTTTGAAGGGGGGGTGCTGTTAAATATTTTGGGATAAAACCCAGTTGAAAATACATAGGGATTTTTTTTTTAAAAATAAATAAAAATAAAATAAATTTTATTTTATTTTAGGGAGGCGATGGGGGCTCACCTCCCTACTGCGCCCCCATGGGAGGCATGTGGGGAGAGAATTGCACCCAACGTAGGACCCCACCCATTGCGGCTGGGCAATGACCACCCTCATGGTGGTCGGTTGTGCTTTGCACAGCCGCACCACTATTAGTGGTTGCCAACTGCGCACAGCCACCACCTAGCCACCCGCCGCCTTGCTAAATGCCACGTGCAAACCATGGCCTTAGGAAAAAATGCGATCGTGTCCAGCCATAACCCTAACCCCAATGTAGAATGTGGCCCGAGGAAGGAAATGCAACAGACTCTTTAAGTTGTTTTTTTTTAATTAAAAAAAAATAGATTATTAAATAAAATATATTTTTATATTTAAATATTATATTTTCATAGTATTTAAATATTAAAATATTTGAAATTAAAATAAAAAAGAATATATATATAATAATGTTAATATTATATTTTGTTGGCTTGATTTAATTTGTAAGGGGAATATTAATTTTCAAATGGCTTGATTTAAATATAATTGTGAAAAATTTAGACCAACAGGCTATATTCAAAATTAATGGATTTATTTTATTTTATTTTAATAAAACAAATATTGGATTTACAAGTAATGTGTTATAACAAAGTTAACTAATTTATTTAAAAATGTTTTAGTATGCAAGGACGAATGGTTATTTATTTTAAAGCGATATGTTGTGAGTTATATAGGAAAATGCTTATTTTATTATTTAAAGGCAATTAGGAAATAAAATGTTTGGTTTAAATTTTGTCCTTTGTCTTGACAAGACGTAGTTAATTTAAGTTTATTTTAATGCGATAAATTGTTGAATGATAATGAGGAAACGGATTTAGTGAATCCAAAGTAGAATTTAATTCTCATCTTCTTGCTCGTCGTGATTATGAACGGGTTCCGTCTTCATTTGGGGGAATTGAGTTATAGAGTTTAATAAGTCTTCCAGATGGCGTTTTAGTTATGTGGGTTGTCGTGTCATGTTTGTCAACCTATTGTGAGTCCCTTGGGTAGTGCATGGTACGTATTCAGTTAATAACCCAGTTCTCATGAACGGGGATGTTTTGTACCTCCTTGGTTTAAGAGTGGATTATGGGATCCGCATCTCCTTGTAAGGAGTGACCTTGTTATGTGATTTGTTGCCTCCAGTGTTGTAGTGAGTTTCTTTTTAGGTTTCCTCCTAGAGTTGGAATGGTTGTAATACCTTGTTTGTTGCACTTTGTACCCTTGGTGAATGGATGGTATGTGTGTTGTCAAGTAGAAGAGTGGCTTCGATTAGGGGCTAGAGCTCGGAAGAGGTAAGATTGGGTAACCTTTGGAATTTTTTTAATCAAGTGATAACTAAAACCATACTTAGAAGATTAGGACTATCTTCTCACTAGTCAATATAATTTAGCGTCACTCATAGACACAAGCTCTCATTTAGACTTGGGATGAGTGGGAAGGCCTGGATGGCAAGGTCATCTATCATGTATGTACGTAAGGTATTTGATCCCGCATTAGTAAGTATGAGGGTCAGGGATCGATTTGAAGCCACCATCTTGATGATTCATAGTCATTAACTCATCACGACCTATGTTATGACACTTTGTCAAGGACAAGAGTTGGTATTTTTTTCCATCTGTATGGTTTCGTAACATACTTGATCTGCTTTGTATCTGGAAGCAATGTGACCATGTTAGAGTTGCACTTGAGTGGTACTTGTTTTGTACTTATGTTGTACTTGTTAGGTACTGGTGTTGTACTTGTGTGTTACATGTGATTGGATATGTCAGTTTGGTTTAGTTATGTGTTAGTTTGTGTCTAGAGGTAGATGTCTTGGCTAGGATTCCTTGTTACTCTCTCATAGCACAGGGGGTGGGCCTTTGGGTTCCACTTGGTTGAGAGGCATGCACCTAAATCCATTGGGTTCTTTCTTCATGTTTGTGTGGATGAGATTTCCAGTTGGAGAGCTCGTTGGATTTAGTTTCAGTTCTTTCTTTATTTCATTTAAGTTGATCTTGTATTATTTCACCCCTCATTTGATATCGAGGTGGAATTTGTATTTATAAACTTATTTCTTGGACTTGCCTCATTCGAGGTATGATAATTGTAACCCTATTGTTTAATTATGGATTAATTCAAATTTGGATGTAATTATCTTATTTGGAATGCATGTGGTTTATTTATTAATTAATTAATTGACATGGTTAATATTCATGTTTTTTGTTGAGGTTCTATATAACCTCTTTCTCGTAACCTTAGAGGTTCTTGTCATTACTTAATGAACTTGCTTATTAATTGCACTTAAACAAAAAAAATAAAAAATTCTATTTAAGTGGTTGTTTGCAACTTCCTCTAGGGTTGCGTGGCGGGGCATTACATTATAGCAACATAAGGAGATCTAAAACATGATGTATACAACCATAGTTAGATTGGTGTATTTGATGCACCCAAAATATCATAGCCTAAATGAAAAGTGCAACAACTTATTGCATGTCATGCTATTATTATTATTATTATTATTATTCATTGTTTCATTCCGCAAACTAATAACCATAATGAAATACATTCAGAACTACACTTTAGAGTATAGATGCAACCAAGAAAATTACAAATCTAATCATTTTATCTACCTTTTAGAAGTCAGATTTGATAACATAATGGTAACAACTTGTACACCATTCACAAATTTTAAGCATGTTACTCACAACCAAATGGATCTATACTTTACCATTTTTTTTTTCCAAAAAAAATAATACATTCAATCTCATTAATACTTTTGGATGTTAGAAATGGAATAACTATTGCAGAAAATATTTAGACATGCGTAAATATTTTTCTTTCATATTCAACTCAATAAATCTTATTCTTGGCGCACACACATAGTTTTTTGTATAAATGTAAAAGAGACCACAAATAGGGACTTACTTTTTCTTACATTTATGAACAAAACCAACTGTTAACACTCATACAGAGTAACTCGGAAATTCTTTGAAATTTTTTTATAACACTCACATTCTATTACATTCTTTTCTTTTCCTCTTAAAGTCCAAAACATAATGCACAAAGAAGGAAACTTGAGTATGGCTTTAGGTAACAATGGCTGGTGTTTTTCAACTTGCAAGAAAAACACATATCACGACTTTCTTTCATGGCCATTCAGATGTGCTCACCTCCCAACCTTGCGTTAGAAAACCAACCACCCCCCGAGCTAGGAGGTAACCAAGCTACAGGGTACACACAACAATAAAGCAACAAGTCATTTCCAAATCACAACACTCCAAAACAAAATACTCCCAACCAAGATTCACACATTTACTTAGGGATTCTTTATGAATCCAAAGGTAGGGATAGAGGTGGACATCACTTCTATATGGGGAGACCTATTAGCAAATATAAATAACCAAACAACGTATTTTTATTTTCTTCTTCCTCTCCAATCTACCCATCCATCAAAATTCCTCATATCATACATCTCCATACAAACATCTCCCAATACACCAAGTCATTATGAGCTAAATTTGGGTAATTCCATACCCCTTCTTCTTTTTTGCCTCTCCTTCTCAAAGGAGGAACAACCTCCCCATAGAGGTTCCTACTCATTCCTATCCCCAACAAGGATACTCTTCCCAGATTGAGTGAGTTTGTCCTATACAATCCCAACCCAACACGTGGAAATACAAGGCACATAAAATGAACAACCAATTCACATAAAGAATCTTCTTACATTTCCATATACAACTTGGATAAAAAGAAGAAACATGCATACAAGTAAGGTAAAACCTACATCAAATCCAAAGCCAAATGAAGGTAAGTTGAAAATGAACTCTTTATCTTCTACTCCTCCTAGTTGAAGCCAAAAGTTTCCCTTTCAAAGCATTCCCCAAGCACAAGGCCTAAAAAGAACCCTTCTTTTGGGTTTGAAAAGAATTCAAATAGGGTTAAGGGTTGGAAACCATTGGAGAAGAGATTGACACATATCAATCTCCTATTGACTCCTATGGACACACCTTCCCACAATTTCTCACAAATGTGTGAGAAATCTTGGGGAATTGAAGGGCTGAAGAGTGTTCAACACTCAACGAGGCTTTCAAATCTCATAAATGAGTTTTTGGTACCAACACTCCAATCCGATTCGCAAAATCCATCACCATTGTCAATGGCCAATTAAGAAGGGTCACAACTTGCTAGTTTCAAAAGCTATGGGTGTGATTTGACCCCTAACCCATAGGTAACCATCCTAAGGGTTAAATTAGGGTCAATTAACCCATTATAATGACTAATTCAATATTTTTAAACCCTCAAAAAGAAATGAAATTCAAACATAATAAAATAATTTTTGGAATGCCGCAAAACCCTAATCAAAAGTTGATTGAATTTAAAAGGAAAAATAATTACAAGATTCAACATTAAATCATTTTAATGACAAATAAAATACAACACAAAGAGGCTATGATCCATTCTCCAAATGCAGTATAGTGGTTTCACTTGGTTACTTCCAATCCCATTGGCCATGGGCATGTACCTGCACACTCAAAATCACATGTCAATATATCCAATGCATGATAATCGAATAAACTAAATCAATAATCTCATATATACATTTATTCAACATACCTATCCTCTAACATCAATTAAATGAAAAATCAATATCAACAATTTATCATTTTCTTTATTAATTGACATATTTTATCGATTCACAACTATATCATTACAATTTTATAGAATAAGTCGCATAATCATTCAACTCAATTGTATATATCATTAATATAATATCATAAGCACACTTATCCATTATTTCCATGACAAGAATATTAACATGAGCATATGTAAATATAGAGAGCATAACATATATATATAATCATCAAGAAATCTCATAAAAAACAAGCAAGCATACTATTGAATGTCCATATCATCGAAAATATTCTAAGCACATATCATATACAAATGCTCAAATCAAAATAAAGTCAAACTACGTGTCAAAATAGTAGGCCTCATAGTGGTCCTCACATCCTCCCCCCCTTAAGAGTGAAATTCCTCTTGGAATTTTTCAAGGTGGTGGGTGAAGAGTGCCACCAATACCAATTACGTCCTCAAAAGCTTCATTCTCATGTTTATCTATTCTAGTACCACGTGGACATTCCTTAGCTTTGTGCCCCACTTCTCTGCATATAAAACAAGAACCTCTAAACTTTACTTGAACCAATGGCACTTGGTTATCTCGAGTTGATCTGGGTCTATACAAATCAAGTGGTCTGTTGGAAACTTTTTGTGCCCCCGCTGGACCCGCACTTGGTCGATGGGCCCTAGAATAAATGTGAACACTTGGTGATTGACTTTAATTTGAATGGCCATTATGCATTTTTTTTTGTCATTTTCCTTTCCAACCTTGACTTTTTTGTTGATGTGGCAACCTTGGATGAGATCAGTGAAACTCATGGATATTCCCATGAAGTCTCCTTCGAGTCCCCCTTTCCATATGTGTTTTCATTTGAAAAATCCTAGGATGAATCATAGGAGTAAACTCATTTAACCTTTTGTTCACGCTTCTATTGACATGATTTTCCCTAAGCCTTTCATTTTGAAGCTTATTCACTTGCCACACTAATTCCATGTATCGTTCCTCAAGTTGTGCACCTATGAGTCCTTATGATCCCAAACCACAAGGCTCATCCATATTTCTCCTTTGGGTGTCATAATTAGGTGCCAAACAAGTGCCTTTTCCACTTTCATGATGCTCTTCACCATTATCTCCTACAAGAGGTTGAGGTCATTCAACCTAAGGAGCCTTGACTTTTGGAGGTAATCTCTCCTGGAGAACTTTGATCATTTCTTATAGGGCATGGAGAATTTGTGAGTTTTGACTTGATGGAATTTCTTGAGGTGTGTTCTCTAGAGTAGGAGGGTTAAGATGAGATGGAGGAGGTTGTGCACCACTTGTAGCCCTGCCATATTGACGTTGTCTATTAGGCATCCTATATAAAAAGAGCAATTTTTAGTTAATGCACATGTATCCATAACCTATTATACAAAAATTGAATCATTTTTCTTTCATTAGTTACCCATCTCCCGCTGCGTAATTTACAGCCATGCCACATCATGGTCATTTGTAATAATGTATATAGCATGAATGTAACTATCTACAACACAAATTTAGAAATAAGAGTGTTTGTGAGGATGACTAGTGCAAAGGTTTAACAACCACCAATACTCCATTCATCAGTAATTTACTAAGGAATTGCTTAAGGTGAAGATCTATTGAACCCACTTCAATATTATCCATACAATTATTCTAATAATTTGTAATCCTTTAATAGGATGTTTGCATGGGACCCACATGTTTAATTAAGTTAGACATGTCTTAGTCTTAAAACAACTTTGCTAATCTTATAATAAAATGAAAGCACAATTGACTTCTCTATTGGGTGATGGATAATTTCCAACCATTTAACATGCAATGATCATGCATCCTACTCTATATTAAAGAAAATTCAATAGGCTATCTCTATGTCCTAGTTTTATGGGTCTTCCCATTGTCTATTATGTACCATTATAACTTCTATCATTGAAAGAACCAAACTTAACATACATGTTCATATTTAGAGGAAACTATATTGAACAATCTACTCCTTTGGTAGTAATAATAAGCATCAGATGTAATCAATTACCATTCATATATACACATCATAAGGTGAGAATATAAATATATAATAGAAATCCATACATAGCCATGGATCATGAAATAAGTAGCATCTATTCATGAAAAACATGAAGAGATCATCTATCACAGATTAGTATTTGTCCAAAATGGGTCTTGCCACAAACTACATTAATGTAAAATTATTTGATTTATGCCTCGCTAACTAAGATAGCCATGTCTTCTTCCACTGTATAAATAATTTATTTTATTCAATTGGATTTTTCCCTTGCGATTACTTTCCTTAATTCTTCTATTTCTTTAGTCATTTTATAGCCTTAGCCAAGGTTTCAGTGTCTGAAATCATTGGTTCTTCACTTGGTGGCCTCTTCTTAACTTTGATCTTGGGTATGTTTGCAATCTTATTCTTCTTGGCCGACTTCCATGTTCGTCCTGCTAAAATATCCCCTAACATTTCCTGAACCAATAAATGAGAATCCTAAATTAGGTGTAAAGTTTTGACTTCAAGGGTTGTGACATCACATTGAACTTATAATCCACTATTTAAGGGATTACAACATAAATATTTTACATCCATACAACTAGATACGATAGATATACATCAAATACATGAAGTTGATAACACCTAGACTTTATTGTAAAATATTGTTACCCCTATGTTGATACTAGTGTGTCCACTACTTACAATACACTTAGTGTGAGTAGGTTTTAATGGTTAAACCACCTATATATTTGAAGGGGATCATAAGAATAATTTGGAACCTCTTAATTTCTTGTCCCCTAAGTGGTGGTAAAGAACATCATCTTTTGTAACCCATAACAATGCCTGACACCGATATTATTACCTAGGGTTTAGTCAAATAATTAAAGGTATTTGTAAGAGGTGGAAATATTATAACAACCTTAACACTAATTAAAACTTGGGGCAACTTCTAGATGATTTTGAGTCTTAAGGGTTCTTAGGAAGGATCAAGTTCAAACCCATTCATGATGGAATTCCATAGCCTTAGGGTGACTACAATGTAATAACCAATTTCTATGTTCCTCCTAGTTGATTTTTAAATGTGTACCTCCCCCTTAGGAGTATAACTAATTATGTAAAAACAAATAATAATAATGTTGATAAAATTTGTGAAATAGGGAAAGTTCATTAAGGAAACAATTAAAATTTTTGATCAAAATCAACCACTCAAATTTCAAAAAAGAAGATAAAACTTTCAATGGTGGCCACCATTAAACAATTTCAAAATTTAAAATATAAAAAATAAGTCAATTGCATAGTCATTGAAGAAAAAGGAACAATTTTGAGGTCCAACAAATCAAATAACTTTAACCGTTTCGAGCATTTCAATAAATAATAACAAAAATAAATAAATAAATAAGATCAAAATAATGAAATAATAATGAATAAATAAACAAATCATCAATGGCATAAATTTTTGCAACAAAGTCATTAGGGGACTTAACTCAAGTCGCCCATGGGGGAGAAGGAATAGATGTACAACATTCTCTATTATCAACGAGGTCATACTATGATCAAGACCAACTTGTTCACTCAAATCCTATATCTCCTGAATTCTAGTTTAATAACATCGTGCCAAACATTCTAATGTGACCCTTAACTCTGCCCAGAGTTCCCAGAATTGGAACTTAGGCTCTGATACCAAAATGTAATGCCATAAATTTTGCACGAAGATGAAATCACAACTGGATTTTTTTTTTGAAGAAAGTTACAATGTGCATGGTAAAACACTATTGCTCAATAACCATGCACTTGCATGATTGAATACTACATGCATCAAGGGACATTCCTCGTGCAACATCACCTTCGACACGTCATTCAAGAGCTAGGTGGAGGACCAACCTAATCAGGGGTGTAGAGTCCCTCACACACCCTAAGACAATGAATGAGATTGGTTTGAACATAATATTTACTGGGCCCATTGTCTATCAACCAAATGAGGGTAATAGTGTTCCCCTTTAGGTCTAAGAATATGCTAAATTAGATTTATTGCATTTATTTTCCTAACAATTATTTGTGTGATTATTATCCCTTTTCACATACATTTATGCAAGGGAAATGAATGTCCTCTATGTATGTATATATTCTATTAATTTTAAAGTAATATAAAAATGATAATAGTGATAATTACCATATCTAATATCTATAAATTATTTTCCATATATATATATATATATATATATATATATATACAATTTATCTTTTTCTAAAGGAAACTTAAAATTAAACAAGAGAAAATATTTTTCATTTTTTAAAATTATAGTAATGCCTAATCTTCATTAAAAGGTCGCCCCTAAAAGTGAAGGTGAAGGATTTTATTTGCTTTTTGTAGATTCTATCTTACAGTGATATATTTATTGAATGGACAAAGAGTAAATCATAAAACTAAGTGCATATTTCAAACTATGCACATTCGCTTAAGCTAAGTGTGGATTTCGAGATGGAAAGGAAAATAAAATAAAAATGAGGTTGGACTTAAGTTAAAGCATGAGGTTCTTAAAGTTAACGTTGTAGAGAGAAGCTGCAATGGTTGCATTTATTTAAGCTGGGCATTTTAAATATCTTCAACCACTCTTATTAATAGCTCAAGAGAAATTCCGGTTTCATTACTAATTCATTAAATACATAGTCTTGGCTGAATATTAAAAAAATAATACTCACAGATAATTTCATTAATATGACGGCAGTTAAGTTGACACTCATTTTATGTGTTCAATACTGCAAATATTAACATTACGCTTTATGATTAATATTAATGCAGCACTTCATTATTATTACTCTATAACTATTATTACCAAATTATTTAAATATCTTAATTACGTATAAAAACTAATGTCCAAATTAAACTTATTACACTGCAAATATTACATTTATGACTGCTATGGATATAACACTAGGGAGATAGTCATTAATATTAAACACTATGACTAAATTTAAATGTTAAGACTATGCTTTTATTAGAAGTTTTAGCTAAAAGATAACTAATGTTAAAGTTGAGTTGACACGGATGCAATCATATTATGAACATATCATTATGATATTTCATAGCATTGATACTACTTTGTCGTGAAGGTCTAATACTATTTTTTTTTTACAGAGGCGCCATTCTTTTCTAACCGTCGTTTATGAGGGAAGAGAATTTTTTTTTTTAAATAAGATAATCTTAATAAATAAAAGCCCAAAACTTTACCTTAATCTCTTAATTTTCAAACCCTATTCCTATCTCGTCATTCATATGCAATTTCCTTTCTCTCCAGCACACAGGTGAGGACAATGGAGGAAACTACGACTGTAAGGTAAAGTGCGAAATGGAAGTTTGTTGCAATTTTTTAATTTATTCATTCATTTTTATCACTCAGTTCCTTTTTTCACAGTGTGTAAATATTGGGAATCCATATCTCAGCTTCTAGATTTATTTATATGTAGTATATATAGCCTAATCTTTGCAAGGTACCATTCCATTTTATCGTATTTCCCTAACAATAGAAGCTGATCCATTTGCTATTTCTTTTAAAATATAAATAAATGCACATTTTTCACATACTACAGACTAATGACTCTCAGGAAAGAGTATAGAACTTACAACATCATATTACATAGACTTCCTATAAACCATGAAGATATTTTAGATCGTAACGTGTGTTTTATTCTAAAAATAAATCAAAATACATTCATGTATATGAATCCGTACAATAGAGACTTCATACATTATCTTTAAGCACAAAGCAACATATTTCTTTCCATAAGTTTGCAATTTTTAAAGAAAGAGAGAGATATACATGGCTTTATGGCAACATAAGGAGATCTAAAACATGATGTATACAACCATAGTTAGATTGGTGTATTTGATGAACCCAAAATCTCACATCCTAAATGAAAAGTAAAAAAACCTCTTGCATCACATGCTATTATTATTATTTTTGGTTGTTTCATTCCTCAAACTAACAACCATAATGAAATACAATCAGAACTACACTTTAGAGTATAGATGCAACCAAGGACATTACAAATCTAAGCATTTTGTCCACCTTTTAGAAGTCAGATTTGAGAACATAATGGTAACAACTTGTACACCATTCACAAATTTTAAGCATGTTACTTACAGCCAAATGGATCTAGACTTTACCATTTTTTTTTTCCAAAAAAAAAAACATTCACTCTCATTCATCCTAGGTCAACAAACGGATTTACATGGAACTTTTGGCTGTTAGAAAGGGAATAACTATTGCAGAAAATATTTAGACATCCGTAGATATTTTTCTTTCATATTCAACTCAAGAAAGCTTATTCCTGGTCCACGCACATAGTTTTGTTGTATAAAAGTAAAAGAGACCACAAATAGGGGCTTTCTTTTTCTTACATCTATGAACAAAACCAACTGTTAACACTCATATAGAGTAACTTAGAAATTCTTTGAAAAACGTTGATAACACTTAGATTCTATTACATTCTTTTCTTTTCCTCTTAAACTCTAAAACAGGTTGCACAAAGAAGGAAACTTGAGTGTGGTTTTAGGTAACAATAGCTGGTGTTTTTCAACCTGCAAGAAAAACACATATCACAACTTTATTTCATGGCCATTTAGGTGTGCTCACCTCCCAACCTTGGGTTTGAAAACTAACCACCCCCTGAACTAGGAGGTAACCAAGCTATCGGGTACACACAAAAATAAAATGACAACTCATTTCCAAATCACAACACTCCAAACCAAAATACTCTCAACCAAGATTCACAAATATACTTAGGGATTCTTTATGAATCCAAAGGTAGGGATAGAGGTGGACATCACTTCTATCTGGGGAGACCTATTAGCAAATATAAATAACCAAAAAACATGTTTTTTTTTTTCTTCTTCTCCAATCTACCCATCCATCAAAATTCCTCATATCATACATCTCCATACAACCATCTCCAAATACACCAATTCATTATGGCTAAATTTTGGTACTCATAACCCTTCTTCTTTTTTGCCTCTCCTTCTCAAAGGAGGAACAACCTCCCCATAGAGGTTCCTACTCATTCCTATCCCCGAGAAGGATACTCTTCCCACATTGGGTGAGTTTATCCTATACAACCCCAACCCAACACATGGAAATACAAGGTACATAAAATGAACAACCAATTCACATAAACAATCTTCTTACATTTCCATATACAAAGGATAAAAAGGAGAAAGATGCATACAAGTAAGGTAAAACCTACATAAAATCCAAAGCCAAATGAAGGTAAGTTTAAAATGAATTCTTTATCTTCTACTCCTCCAACCTGAAGCCAAAATTTTCCCTTTCAAAGCGTTCCCCAAGCACAAGGCCAAAAAAGAACCCTTCTTTTGGGTTTCAAAAGAATTCAAATAGGAGTAAGGGTTGGAAACTCTTGGAGAACAGATTGACACATGTCTATCTCCTATGCACTCCTATGGACACACCTCCCGAGAATTTCTCACACATGTGTGAGAAATCTTGGGGAATTGAAAGGCGAAAGAGTGTTCAACAATCAACAAGGCTTCCAAATCTCATAAATGAGATTTTGGAACCAACACTCCAATCCCATCCCCAAAATCCGTCACCAATTTTAATAGCCAATTAAGAAGGGTCACAACTTGCTATTTTCAAACGCTATGGGTTTGATTTGACCCCTAACCCATAGGTAACCATCCTAAGGGTTAAATTAGCGTCAATTAACCCATTCTAATGACTAATTCAATATTTTTAAACCCTCAAAATGAAATGAAATTCAAACATAATAAAAGAATTTTTGAAATGCCCCAAAACCCTAATCAAAAGTTTGATTGACTTTAAAGGAAACATAATCACAAGATTCAACACTAAATCATTTTAATCACAAATAAAATACAACACAAAGAGGCTATGATCCATTCTCCAAATGGAATATAGTGGTTTCACTTGGCTAACACAATCGGGCACCCTTGGTTACTTCCAATTCCATTGGGCATGTGCATGTACCTGCACACTCAAAAACACATGTCAATATATCCAATGCATGATAATTGAATAAACTAAATCAATAATCTCATATACATTTATTCAACATACCTATCCTCTAACATCAATTAAATGAAAAATCAATATCAACAATTTATCATTTTCTCTATTAATTGACATATTTTATCGATTCAAAACTATATCATTGCAATGTTATAGAACAAGTTGCATAATCATTCAACTCAATTATATATCTCATTAATTTAATATCATAAGCACACTTATCCATTATTTCCATGACAAGAATATTAACATGAGCATATGTAAATATAGAGAGCATAACATATAACTATAATCATCTAGAAATCTCATAAACAAGAAGGAAACATACTATTGAATGTCCATATAATCCAAAATATTCTAAACACATGGCGTATCCAAATGCTCGAATCAAAATAAAGTCAAACTGTGTGTCAAAATAGTAGGCCTCATAGTGGTCCTCACATCCTCCCCCCCTTAAGAGTGAACTTCCTTGCAAAGATTAGGGTTTTGGGGCATTTCAAAAATTCAATTACATTGTTTTCTTTTCCTCCTAAAGTCCCAAATAGGCTACACAAAGAAGGAAACTTGAGTATGGCTTTAGGTAACAATGGCTGGTGTTTTTCAACCTGCAAGAAAAACACATATCACAACTTTCTTTCATGGCCATTCAGGTGTGCTCACCTTCCAACCTGTTAGGAATAATGTTTCTCAACCTTGGATAGTTCCTATTCTTATTATTTGTTTTGTAAAATGTATTTCTTGCAAATAATGTAATTAAGTGTGAGTGTACATGTCTAGTTGGCATGTTGATGTGTCACTCCACTTGATGTGTCGACATCTTGAATTGTGTGTAAGGAGATCATGGCTGAAACGGTCATGACGGATTCCTATGACACGTAAGAGCTATGTCTGGAAGATTCAATGATAGGTGAAGACATGTGGCAACTAATAAAGTTGAGTACTGTACACTCTTCCACGAGTTTGGGTTCCTATTTTCTCGGAGAATGGTAAAACCCTAATACAGTTATCTTCAGAAGTTGCGCTAAAAAGGGAAGCGCATGATATAAGCGTTCTTGAGGGTTACGAAGATGTGTGATGTGAGTGTATTGTTGGAACGTTTTGATGCTACCGCATTTTGTCTTCAAGTGTTGGAAATCTCTTGAAAGAACTTGCATTGCAAGTGTGTTGTAACCGTTGTGTTGAAGATAATACATTGTGCAGGTTTTGGAGTGCTGGGGTTTTTTACCGGAAGGTTTTCCCCAGGGTAAATCATTGTGTCATTCTTTATTTTCTGTATGTATGGTATATTGCTGCAATATCATTGTTAAGTAGATTAACGAATCTGAAATTGTAAGGGTTTAAAACGAATTTGCACCATACTTTCCTTAAGAGATTAGTGTAGGAAGCTGTTTCCGCACCTGAGTTTCCTTACAAGTGGTATCAGAGCCTGATCAACTTTTGATCCTAGTTGTTGGGTAGGGTTTTTTGAGCTAATCTCAAGTTGAGTGGGAGTTTTTTTGTGCAGAGCATTCTGAATCTTATTTGCAGATTGAGATGGCAAGTTCCTCATACAGTAGAATGGAGGTGGAGAAATTTAATGGCACTAATTTCGAGTTGTGGAAACTCAAGATGGAAGACATGCTTGAAGACCGCGATCTATGGGAGGCTACTTCACTTGATGTGAAACCTATAGCGATACCTCAAGCGGATTGGGATATCAAGGATCGGAAGGCTAAGGGTCTCATCAGACTCTGTCTAGCAGATGCCGTTCTTCTGAATGTTCTTGATGAGACTACTGCAAATTCTTTGTGGAAACGGCTTGGGTCTGTGTATCAGGCCAAATCTCTGGTGAATAAGTTGTTCCTGAGAAAGAAGTTGTATTCTTTAAGAATGGAGGAAGGTGGATCCGTAACTGATCATCTCAATGCATTCAATTTATTGATTGCACAGTTGGCATCATCTGGTGCCAAGATTGAGGAGGAGGATCGATGTATGACCCTGCTTTGTTCCTTGCCGGATTCGTGGGACCATCTTGTGATGGCTCTCGGAAGTACTATAGTCACATTCCGTATGGATGATGTGGTGTCTTCGCTGCTGTCTGAGGAGATGCGAAGAAAGACTTCGGATTCGTCTAAGGAAGCCCTTGCTGTTCGCGGGAGATCCAACGACAAAGGAAAGCAGAATGACAATAAGTCAAAGAAGGGCAGATCCAAATCCCGTGGGAGTTCTAAGACTCCTGGAAAGTCCAAGGCGAAATGTTGGAACTGTGATAAATCTGGGCACTTCTGGAGGGACTGCAAAGAACCGAAGAAGAAGAAGAAAGGCTCAGATTCAGCTTCTGAAAAATCTCAAGAAGATGGAGATGCTTTTATTGCAGCTTTGGCAGCCCATGCATCTGATGATGTGTGGTTAGTAGACTCGGGTGCTTCTTTTCACATGACCTCTCATCGAAACTGGTTCTCAAAATATGAAGAGTTTGATGGTGGAAAGGTGTACTTGGGTGATGATTCTCACCTAAAGATAGTTGGACGCGGAAGGGTCACTATCAGATTTCCTGATGGACGAGTAAAGGGAATCAATGGAGTTATGCACATTCCGGGTTTGGCACGAAACCTATTATCTGTAAGTATGTTGAATGATGTAGGTGTGCAAGTTGTTTTTTCGAAAGATGGATGCAAGATGATGAGAGGTTCTATGGTGCTCGCTAAAGGTACTAGGAGAGGTACTTTGTTTCAGCTTGATGCATGCATTGCTCAGTACAATAGTTCTTCTATTTCAAAGAAGAGAGCGGCTATCACTTCATCCCCACCATCTGAACGAGCAGTAAAGAAGACTGTGGCAATGGGTTCTGATGGCAGTGTAGTAAGTGTGCCTAAGGGTGCAAACACTTTGGAAGGAAAGCTTCCTGCAGAAAAGACAATGTTGTGGCATATGAGATTTGGCCACATTGGTGAGAAGGGTCTTAGGACCTTGAAAACTAAAAATCTCGTTGAGGGGCTAAATGATTGTAATCTCGAATTCAATTTCTATGAACACTGTGTTTATGTAAAGCAAAATCGTGTTCAGTTCTACTCCAGTTCTCACAAGTCTTCTGGACTTTTGGATCTTATTCATTCTGATGTTTTTGGTCCTGTAAAAGTTCCTTCTATCTCCAATTTTGTATATTTTGTATCTTTTATAGATGATTATAGTAGAAGGACTTGGATATATTTCCTGAAAAGTAAGACACAGGTTTTCAGTCAGTTCAAGGAATTTAAGGCTCTTGTGGAGAATTAGACTGGTAAAAGAATCAAGTGTGTGAGAACTGATAATGGTGGTGAGTTTTGTTCCATAGAGTTGAATAGTTCTGTAAAGAACGAGCAATCGAGAGACATAAGACAACTCCTTACACCCCACAACAAAATGGAGTTACAGAGAGAATGAATAGGACACTGATGGAGAAGGCTAGGAGTATGCTTAGTGGAGCTGGCCTAGAACAAAGGTTTTGGGCTGAAGCTGTTGCCACTGCTTGCTATCTGGTTAACAGATCTCCTACATCAACTCTTGTTGGTAAGACACCCATGGAGGTGTGGTCTGGTAAGAAGCCTTCAATTAGACATCTTTGTGTTTTTGGTTGTGAAGCTTATGCACATGTTCCAAAGGAGAAAAGATCTAAGTTGGAAAAGAAAGCTGTCAAATGTATTTTCATCAGATACAGTGTTGGTGTGAAAGGATACAAGCTTTGGAATCCTATGACTTGTAAGGTGCTGTATAGTAGAAATGTTATTTTCAGAGAGCTAACATCTTCTCCTATTGTGCTACAACCAGATGAAAAAGAAAAGGAAAAAGATGTTGTTCAGTTTCCTCCTACCCCTGAGAAGACTGAACAGAGAGACCATGTTGGGTCTAATGATGAGGAGAGCTCTAGCAGCTCTGATAGTTCGGAAGAAGAGGAAGAACAACCTCAACCTCAGCCCTTGAGGAGATCCATGAGAGAAAGAAAGCAACCAGAAAGGTTTGGTTATTCTATGTTAGATTCCAGTTGTGCTTTTGCTTTGATTACTAACACTGATGAGCCTAGATCTGTGAAAGAGGCTTTGGGCATGGAAGATGCAGGTTCCTGGATTGAGGCTATGGATGATGAGATGGCTTCATTGGAGAAAAACAAAACTTGGGACCTTGTACCTTTGCCTAAAGGGAGAAAATCTGTTGGCTGTAAATGGGTGTTCAAGAAGAAATTCTGTGCAGATGGCAGTGTTGAAAGGTACAAAGCTAGATTGGTTGCAAAGGGGTATTCACAGGTAGAGGGAATAGATTATGGTGAAATATTCTCTCGTGTTGAAAATTTGACATCCATTAGATTTCTATTATCTCTTGCTGCATCATATGATTTAGAGATAGAACAGATGGATGTGAAGACAACTTTCCTTCATGGTGATTTGGAGGAAGAGATTTATATGTCACAGCCTGAGCACTACATTGTTAAAGGTAATGAATCCTTAGTTTGCAGATTAAAGAAATCTCTATATGGTTTGAAGCAATCTCCTAGAATGTGGTACCTTAAGTTTGATGCCTTTGTGTTGTCAATTGGATTTGTAAGATCGAAATCAGATCATTGTGTTTATTTCAGAGTTGAAAATGATCACCTTCTTATTGTTGCATTATATGTTGATGATATGTTGCTGTTTGGGAAGGGTAAGGGTATGATTTCTGATTTTAAATCTTAGTTGTCAGCACAGTTTGAGATGAAAGATCTTGGGGCAGCAAGGTACATCTTGGGTATGGAAATCAGTAGAGACAGGTCTAACATAAAACTTTGGTTGAGTCAGAGTAAGTATGTGAAGTCTGTGTTGGACAGGTTCAACACGGCAGATTGTAGACCACTATGTGTTCCTGTTTCAATGGGAACAAAGTTATCTGTAGATGATTGTCCAAAATCTCCTAGTGAGGTGGAGGACATGAGTAGAGTACCTTATGCTAGTGCAGTTGGCAGTCTTATGTATGCTATGGTCTGTACTAGACCAGACATTGCCCAAGCAGTGGGAGTCCTAAGCCGGTTTATGGCTAACCCTGGACGGGTACATTGGGATGCAGTTAAGCGAGTATTCAGATATTTGAGGGGTACATCAGATTACTCCATATGTTACCATGGTAACTCTTCTGGATCTCCGCATTCAGTTTGTATTCGTGGGTTTGTGGATTCAGATTGGGTAGGTGATATTAACAGCAGGAGATCCACCAGTGCTTATGTGTTCACTATGTTTGGTGGTGCCATCAGTTGGATGAGTAAGCGACAACCTGTGGTTGCTTTGTCCACTACAGAAGCTGAGTACATGGCTGCTACTCATGCTTGTAAGGAAGCCATTTGGCTTAGGAGATTGTGTTCTGATGTTGGTGTTGATGCAGAACAGATTACTATTTGGTGTGACAGTCAGAGTGCTATTTGCCTTGCGAAGAATCCAACTTTCCATGCCAGAACGAAGCACATTGATGTGCAGTTTCACTTTGTGAGAGATATGGTAGAAGATGGAAAGAGAAATTTGGAGAAGGTGGATACTGTGAAGAATGTTGCAGATGCATTAACGAAAGCAGTGGGCACTGTGAAGTTTAGATGGTGTTTGGACTCTATGGGCCTTTTGGCCTATAGTGGTTAATTCCTGTTATGTTCCTATTGCTCTTACAAGGTGTTCGACAAGTGGGGGAATGTTAGGAATAAGGTGTCTCAACCTTGGATAATTCCTATTCTTATTATTTGTTTTGTAAAATGTATTTCTTGCAAATAATGTAATTAAGTGTGAGTGTACATGTCTAGTTGGCATGTTGATGTGTCACTCCACTTGATGTGTCGGCATCTTGAATTGTGTGTAAGGAGATCATGGCTGAAACGGTCATGAAAAATTCCTATGACACGTAAGAGCTATGTCTGGAAGATTCAATGACAGGTGAAGACATGTGGCAACTGATAAAGTTGAGTACTGTACACTCTTCCACGAGTTCGGGTTCCTATTTTCTCGGAGAATGGTAAAACCCTAATACAGTTATCTTCGAAAGTTTCCCTAAAAAGGGAAGTGCATGATATAAGCGTTCTTTAGGGTTACGAAGATGTGTGATGTGAGTGTATTGTTGGAACGTTTTGATGCTGCCGCATTTTGTCTTCAAGTGTTGGAAATCTCCTGAAAGAACTTGCATTGCAAGTGTGTTGTAACCGTTGTGTTGAAGATAATACATTGTGCAGGTTTTGGAGTGCTGGGGTTTTTTACCGAAAGGTTTTCCCCAGGGTAAATCATTGTGTCATTCTTTATTTTTTGTATGTATGGTATATTTCTGCAATATCATTGTTAAGTAGATTAACGAATCTGAAATTGTAAGGGTCTAAAACGAATTTGCACCATACTTTCCTTAAGAGATTAGTGTAGGAAGTTGTTTCCGCACCTGAGTTTCCTTACACAACCTTGGGTTGGAAAACCAACCACCCTTTAGCTAGGAGGTAACGAAGCTATCAGGTATAGACAACAATAAAACAAGTCATTTCCAAATCACAACACCCCAAAACAAAATACTCCCGACCAAGATTCACTCATTTACTTAGGGATTATTTATGAATCCAAAGGTAGGGATAGAGGTGGACATCACTTCTATATGGGGAGACCTATTAGGAAATAGAAATAACCAAACAACACATTTTTATTTTGTTCTTCTTCTCCAATCTACCCATACATCAAAATTCCTCATATCATACATCTCCACACAACCATCTCCAAATACACCAAGTCATTATGATCTAAATTTCGGTACTCATACCCCTTCTTATTTTTTGCCTCTCCTTCTCAAAGGAGGAACAACCTCCCCATAGAGGTTCCTTCTCATTCTTATCCCCCACAAGGATACTCTTCCCAAATTGGGTGAGTTTATCCTATACAACCCCAACCCAACACATGGAAATACAAGGCACATAAAATGAACAACCAATTCACATAAACAATATTCTTACATTTTGATATAGAAAGGATAAAAAGGAGAAACATTCATACAAGTAAGGTAAAACCTACCTCAAATCCAAAACCAAATGAAGGTAAGTTGAAAATGAACTCTTTATCTTCTACTCCTCCAAGCTCAAGCCAAAATTTTCCCTTTCAAAGCGTTCCCCAAGCACAAGGCCAAAAAAGAACCCTTCTTTTGGATTTTAAAAGCATTCAAATAGGAGTAAGGGTTGGAAATGTTTGGAGAAGAGATTGACACATGTCAATCTCCTATCATCTCCTATGGACACACCTCCCCACAAGTTCTCACATGTGTGTGAGAATTGTTGGGGAATTGAAAGGTCAAAGAGTGCTCAACACTCAACAGGGCTTTCAAATCTCATAAATAAGATTTTGGAACCAACACTCCAATCCCATCCCCAAAATCCGTCACCATTCTTAATGGCCAATTAAGAAGGGTCACAACTTGCTATTTTCAAAAGCTATGGGTTTGATTTGACCCCTAACCCATAGGTAATCATCCGAAGGGTTAAATTAGGGTCAATTAACCCATTCTAATGACTAATTCAATATTTTTAAACCCTCAAAAAGAAATTAAATTCAAACATGATAAAATAATTTCTAAAATGCTCCAAAACCCTAATCAAAAGTTTGATTGACTTTAAAAGGAAACTTAATCACAAGATTCAACATTAAATCATTTTAATCACAAATAAAACACAACACAAAGAGGCGATGATCCATTCTCCAAATGGACTATAGTGGTCTCAATTGGCTAACACAATCGGGCACCCAAGTTGGTTACCTCCAGTCTCATTGGCGAGGGGCATCTACCTACACACTCAAAACCACATGTCAATATATCCAATGCATGGTAATCGAATAATCTAAATCAATAATCTCATATATACATTTATTCAACATACCTATCCTCTAACATCAATTAAATGAAAAATCAATATGAATAATTTATCATTTTCTCTATTAATTGACATATTTTATTGATTCACAACTATGTCATCACAATGTTATAGATTAAGTCACATAATCATTCAACTCAATTCTATATCTCATTAATTTAATATCATAAGCACACTTATCCATTATTTCCATGACAAGAATATTAACATGAGCATATGTAAATATCGATAGCATAAAATATATATATAATCATCAAGAAATATCATAAACAAGAAGCAAGCATACTATTGAATGTTCGTATCACCTAAAATATTCTAAACACATAGCATATCCGCATGATCAAATCAAAATAAAGTCAATTTGCGTGTCAAAATAGTAGGCCTCATAGTGGTCCTCACAAAAATTATAGAACAACAAATCAATTTCCCCGTGCAAACATTATCCAACCACCAAATATTCACACCAATTAAACAAAGGAAAAAATTAGCCACAAAGAAATGCAAATCATACCATTTATATATTAAATCTCATTCAACACCACCAAAATTCAAGGGTTTCAAGAACCATAGAAAAATACCTTAATTTTCCTCAAAAATTGAAATGAAAGAATTCTCTGAGTATAACTCGGTTCCAAACTAGGATAGCAAAGCAACAAATCTATGTTGCACCTCTGAAGCAGTTGCCCACAAATTCCATCTCAGAAATTCTTCCCATCTTTGCTACTCCAAATCATAGCGTTTTCTCCTTTTTCCCCAAAGCAGAAAATTGCTTCACATCCAAGATCCCTCCCCCAAAAAGGTTCAAAAAAAAGTATAAAAATTGAAGACAAACCTACCCTTTTTATTTATTTATTTTCTCTTTAACTAAACTCCTCCAAAACAAATCACATTTCAAAAAGAACTTTTAAAAAGAATACCATATCAAAACTTATTTCTTTTTAAAACCTCTCAAAACCATAAAACTGAATTAAGGCATTTTATTAAATAAGTTATTAAAGCTCCACAAAAACAATTAGTTTAAATCACTAAATATCCAACATTCCCAATAACCCATAAAAAATAATTTAAATCTAATATTAAAATAAACAAGGCTCCCCAAAAACATTTAAATAGATTATAAGAGCTCACAAAATGGATTGATAAAAAGTCCTTTAAAATTACTAAATGAGAATAAATCATTCTCTTGAATGATCAATAAAATCTCTTTAAAAAAACTAACATATTTAAAACCTCAAGGATAAAACACTTCAAATCAATAAAACACCATAAATGAAACCAGGAAAAATACCAATGAAACTACAACAACATACCCCAACAAGATATACTAGCAAACCACATACAACCAAAGGGTGCTCTAGAAATATGACTGAAAGGTGCTCCAGACATTACTGTTAAGGTAACCGGTTAGTAAGACATCAACAAGGAAACACTACACTAATAGGGTATAGTTGGCTAGGGTAGGGGACATTTGGCTCGTATGACTACCTATAGTTACCACCATCAAGGAATAAGAGTATGCTCAAGGTTGTGAATCCATGTGGAGTCGATACTCAGTACCTACAACACTCCAATCACATGTGTAACGCCCCGCCACACAACCCTAGAGGAAGTTGCATTTAACTACTTAAATGGAATAATTTTTTTTTTAAAAGTATAATTAATAAGAACGTTCACTAACTAATGCCAACAACCTCTAAGGTTACGAGACAAAAGTTAAGTAGAACCCAAACAAAAAACATGATTTAAACCATGTCAATTAATTACTAAATAAATTAAGCACATACATTCCATATAAAATAATTTAAATCAAGCATAAGAAATAATCATCAATTCATTAATCCATAATTAACATTAAGATTACAACTTTCATTCCCCAAATGAGGTAAGTCCAATAACATAATGAGATCACAATTACAACTTCCACCTTGATAACAACTGAGGGGTAAATAATACAAGATAACTGAAACGAATAAAGCATGAACTGATATGGAAGCCAACGAGCTCTCCAACTGGATGTCTCATCCACATGAACATGAAGAAGGAACCCAATGGATTTAGGTGCATGCCACCCAACCAAGTGGAACCAAAAGGACCACACCCCTGTGCTAGGAGATAGTAACTAGGAATCCTGTTCAAGACATCTACCTCTAGACATAGGCTAACAAAACTTAACCAAACTGACACATCCAAACACATGGACCTCACAAGTACAACACTAGTACAACTCAAATAACATGCAAGTACAATATAAGTACGACACCACATGATCACATTGCTTCCAGATATAAAGCAAGACAAGAATGATGCGAGAACCAACACATAGTCACATTAGATATGTTAAGGAAACCATACCCATAATAATCAAGTACCAACTGTGGTCACAACAGGCATGTTAAGGAAACCATACCCACCATACAAAACCGACTGTTGTCCTAGATAGAGTGTCATCAAATAGCTCATCATGGGTTATCCTTGGGAATCTTCATAGGCTCCGGCCCCCCACAAGACAAGGGCGGCTCCTGACAGCTTCTGACAAGGAGACACATATTACAAAATCAACTCCAAACAAGGGAACACGGATCCCATAATCTGCCCCTAAATCAAGGAGGTACAACCATTAACAAAACCGCTCCTGACAAGGAGGCACACATTACGAAATCCAACCCTCACAACGACAGACTAACTGGAAGGCTTACAAATTTAGAACACATTTAACTTACTTCCCAAGACGATGACAGGAACAATTCACAATCAATTCGAGGAAGAATTAACTTCTACTTTGGGTTCACTAAACCCATGTCTTTTAGTAAAGCTCGATAGATTACCTCCATACTAACACTAATTTAAGAATGTCCCTTTCAGACATAAGCATAATTTAAATCAAAATTACATTAATTAAATGATTCCAATATTTATAAATTAAACACTTATTTTGACCATCCAGAAAATAACATTTAAAAATAAATAAACGTTTCCTCTACTTGATGTATTCACTTTCAAAACAATTAATCACAACTTAATATAAAACAAATTATTTAACATCAATATAATATTTCATCCAAATTTGTTATTCTAAATTACGAACAATAGTTTGATTGAAGATGTAACATTTCATTTTCACAATCTCATTTAAAACAAGCGATTAATTTAAATCAATATTTAATTTCCTCAATTGAACTTAAAACATGTCTTGAATGAATCCATCATTTTAATAAACAATTACACAAAACATATATGTTATTACTTAATATTATGTTAATATAATATAAAATACTTACGTATTTTAATATTAAATTAATATAATATAAAATAACAAAAATATATAATTAATCTATTCATAGAACATAATATTATATTAATATAATATTAAATACACACATATCTTAATATTAAATTAATATAATATTAAATAATAAAAAATTAATTATTTTTGTTTTGAAAGGACCCACCAAACACTCGAGCTACGCGCTTATGCCCTAACGCTGGCCGCGGATTTTCCTTACGACCACGAGTTAGGGCTGGCGACTGTGGTTTGCTTGCCATGGCCGCGGGTTAGGGCTTACCAGGGTGGCGCTTTGGTTTAGGGTTGGCGGACAGTCAAAGGATGGGCGGCGACTGAATGAACCAGGCGGCGCCACCGGCAGGGGAGGAAGCAGGGTGCGGTGAAAATGGAAGCATCGCCAGTTGTAGGCAGTGGGAAGAGGCGGAGGTAGCGGTGGTATGCACAGCGCACGGGTGGCGCTGGCAGCACCGGCCACCCTCCATGGTGGCGCAGCCTGCACAGCCCGCGCCGGCCGAACGGAGAGGAAGAGAGGCGATGGGGAGGTGGTGGCGATAGAAGGTAAGGGGGGTGTGTGTGGGGAGTGGGGAGGTCATGCTGGGCGTGGCTCCCTCCACCCGCCTCCCATGGGAGGTGCGGTGGGGGTTGAGCCCCCAGCCCTCCCACAAATTTTTTATTATCATTTTTTTTTTTTAAAACCCCACTGCCATTTTTTACAGTCAATAAAAATATTTATTTTATTTTATTTTTTAAAAATTTAAGGCAACACACCCCAGATCTTAAACACCAAAAATTATAAGAACTATATTAGATATATATAAAAAAAATTAGTATACATATATATATATATATCCACCAAAATAATTGCAAAAACCATAGAGAAGACAGATTTAAAAACTATTTTTTTAACAAGAACACCATTTCTTTTTTTCTTCTTGGAGGGAACAAAACCAAAAACATGGGTTTATGGTTTGATAAACATTCAAACATGGAGGTCCCAATAAAATCTGGTTTAAGAATTTCAAACATGCATTCCAAAACAAGACATTTATTAATGAATCTACAAACAATTAAAAATTGAAGAAATGAACCTGGTAACCTTGTGCTTGAAGAATCCAAACGATGCCCAGCTTCCAAATCCAGCTTCACAGATTTTTACAACCAAATCCAAAAACCCACAAATGAAAGGTTTTTCTTCATACAATTTTCCAACTCCTGAAAAACTCCCAGATTCCAAAAAAATTATGAAGCAAAACACATTCGTAAGGATTTTTCCCTAAAAATCCTACAACCACTGTAATCAATTCCTCAAAACAGAAATTGCAAAAATATCTAATTTCTTTTATTTTTATTTTTTTTTGAATTTCAAACTTTCAATTGACTTTTAAATCTATTTTCTAAATTTTTAATTTCAATTTCCAAATTTGACTTTCAATTCAATTTTCCATTTCAAGAATTAAATCAATAACTTCAACATAATAATTAAATTTTTTAACATCATAATTTAATTAATTAATAAATAAATTCAATCCACGATTAAATTATTTATTAATTAAATTAAATTAATTATAAAAATAAAATACATTTCAACAAAGTTTCTAGATCAGATTATTCAACAACTAGAAAGCATTAAACCATTTAAAACACCCCATTAAACTTGCAATAAAATGACGAAGAGAGGGGACGATAACCAAACAACACAACTCGACAAACAACTAACGACAACAAGGACTAGGCTGATGACTTGACACAGAAACCTAGCTACTATCTCCCAATCGAATACCGTTGGATATTGAACACGCTCTCACCTGTGAAACCAGGTTGAGTCAATGTTCGGTACCTGTCAACCTGCAATTCAAATAAGCAACAACATATAATAGGAATAGCATATAATACACACCATGAAGAGGAAATCACGGAATCGTAGGGAAATCGCAAGCAAGTGATGCGATACCATCCTCTTCACCAATACACTGTAAATAACTGACAATCTAACATGCTAGTATAATCCAAGACATAATCATCATTAATTCAAATATCCATTTTGTTAAACCAAAACATGCCATAAGATAACATCATATTAAAATACCATCACAACAAAGATTACATTCATGTCGCTTTATAAATAGCGATCAAATAATAGTCAAGTACCAAAGTCAAGGTACAAACAGAAAGTACAACACACGAGAACAAAACACTGTTGAACCAAAAGGCAAAACGGAGGGGTATTACAACACGTCAAGGTACAGGTGCATATAACATATATAATATAGCTGAAGCAACATCAATCATCAGGAATAGGATCATGATATTTCCATCCTCTCGAATATGAGTTTTACGACATCGTCCCTTTCCTATCCATAATTATTCAAATGAAAAGATAACAGTATATAAACATATAACCATCTAATCCAACATAAAAACTAATACTAATAACCTTTCACATAATCATCAATGTCTAATCTCAATATAATAACATTTAAAACTAGAATACCAAATCAAAACTAAAATGCTATCTTACCTAGGTTGGAGTTAGAGAGGTGTTACACAAACTCAGATTTGGAATTACACAATGAAGATGACTATGTTTTTGTCAGTAAATTAAAAAGAGGTTCACGGAGATACAAAGGAAAATTTCCCTTCAAGTATTTTGATTGTGGAAAGGCTACGAATTATGTAGCCCAATGTCCTAACAAGGAAAGAGATAGTGATGATGATCACAAGAAGAAAAATTACAAGAAGAAACCCTTCAACTTTAGCAACTCAAAAATAAAAATAAAAATTCAGAAAGAAGAAGAGTCTACTCACAAAATATGCTGATATTTCTAATAGCCAATCTGAGGACTCTTTATAAGAGAAAGAAGATACTTTATTTATGACTCGAGTCACTCATGATTTTAAGATTCAAAATATTTCAAATGAATCTGATAGTGAAGAGGGTGAAGTTGTTATAGAAGGTAAGTTGAAATGTGCTCTATCAAAGATCTTAAAAAGGAGATCAACAAATATAATCATTTTGTAACATCCCACTATGCAACCTCGAAGGTTAAGAGCCAAAAGAACATGAGATAATTTTTAATTTTTTTTACAAGAAAGATTAACTTACACAAAAATTAATTTTTGATTTGATAAAACACAACAAACATAGCCAAATATAACCTAAATGACATCCCAAAGGAGAGGACTAATTCACCCTCCAGAGAAATTCCAAACAGGAGCAAACCGGTTAGCTTTAGAAGTTTTTTTCTGGAACTTACTGCTCTACTTTGAAACCTATTGCTCCGGAACTACTATTCTAGAGCCTGATGCTCCAGAATCTGCTGATCCTGGAGCTCAATGCTTTAGAACCTACTGTTCTTAGAGCCTGATGCTCCGAAACTTGTGATGCAAGTCACAAGACAACAACGAAAGGCATTGTTGCACCAGAACTAGAACGGATTTAAATGTAAAGGAGATACACATATGTAGTTCAAGTTTTGCATAAAAATTAGGGAAATAAAGCCAATAATAAATGTCATAATACAAGGGATTCCGATAGCAACACTAGAACCCATAAATCAAATATAAAATATCACATTTCTTCTCATTTAATTTATGATTACATTCTCTCTCAAGAGAGTACAATGTGCATAAAGGAAAAGGTAAGAATACAACAACATTTTCATGAACACGATACAATATCCAATAAGATATATATATGCAAGGCATGTACATGAATATAATATGATAAAAAAATACAAGAGAGAGAGAGATCCACTCCAACCAATACTCCAAAACCTATACGCTAGTCCCCAATGGTGGTGGCAATGCCTCCCTACCATGTGGACTCCAGAGAGACCACCCCACTATGTGCAGAGGTAGTCACAAGGCCCAAGAAACATTAACAAGATAGGGGTAACATAAGGACAACACTCACATCAGATATGGAGAAAACTAAAATACCAAGCACGAGGCCAAGGACACAACATGGAAATTCTCATACAATACATGTCGGGTACTACTCTTGACTACAAGATACAACAGTGCAAGAGTGCAAGACAAATGGAGTGTCACCATGTGTGCTCGAAGGGATGGCACCACACAGAGTCAAATACACCCCTCATATAGACAAGGAATATCAATCATACTCGGATCAACGCCCTGCAGACGGATAGGCCACCTCGAGTGCATCCTTAGGTTTTACAAGTGCTCAAGGCCATGCACGAGGATTCATTTTCTTACATTTCTTTACTCCACCTCATTTACCCAAACAAGGGAACCAAAACAAAAATGAAAGAATGAAAAAAAATCCATCAAACAATCACTGAATCCATATAGACAATCAAGCTAACATTGTTGTAAGAGAAGCCACTAGACAGTTGAAAACCATAAGGAAATGGAGGCATAGAATTTTCATTAAAATATAAAGTGCCTAGATTAAAATTCTAACCTTGACCCAGATCATATTTCGATGTTTCAAATTGGATTGCACCTTCAATTTTTCAATTTTGAAATAGAAACAAGGTGCTGTTCTGGAAAACGCCATTTAGCCAAATTGGGCAAGATTTGACATAAAAATTGAAAGTGCCGAGACTTCAGATCGGACAAAGACCCAGTTGAGATATGGATATTTCAAAACACAATTCACTATTATTTTACAAATTTATGTTCAAGAACAAGGTGTTCTTCAAAAACATCATTCGGCCACGTTTGACAAAAAATCATTAAAAAATAAAAGTGTCCGGATTGAAAAATCGAAGAATAACCCATTTGAGATATGGGTGTTTCTACTTGGCATACATTCTTGTTTTCTATTTATGCGAAGTGGTGGAAAAGCATCAAAGAAAAAAGTGTTTTAGCAAATGGGTAAAACATCAAAATAAATAAATAAACTCAGAAATCAGATTTTTCCTTTGACCCAAATTGGATTTAATCATTTCAGGTTGAATTCCACCTTTGTATCCAATTTTATGGTAGGAGAATTAGATCTATTTAAAAAAAACAATCATAGGCGAATAATCAAGCTTGAAATGTGAAATCAATTTTTCCATAAGAAAACTACAGAATAGCAAACCAAATCCCACACAAATATTATTCAACCCACCCAAAATTCACACCAATTTTAAAGAGGAATAAATATTTCATAAGGAAATAAAAAATTTACCATTTCTAAGATAAATCGCATTCAATACCACCAAAATTCAATGGTTTCAAGCACCATAGAAAAATACCTCAAAGCTGCTCAAAAATTGTAGTGCAAGAATGGTCTGAATATGAGGCGTGACTGGGTTCCAAAACATGATAGCAAGGGTAAAATAACATGCTCCATCCAACAATCAGGTGCCCACAATTTATTCTCCACAAAATCTTGACAAATTTGCTCCCCAAAATCTTGGGGTTTTCTCCTCTTTCCTCCAAGCAGCAAATTGCTTCCTGTTCCCAAAAGATTCCCCCAAAAAGGTTTAAAAAAAAATTGATATATCAATGATAGAGCTGCCCCTTTTCCCTTTTTCTTTTTATGTCTCTAAATAATTTTTTCTCCCAAGTAATATACTTTCCAAACAATCCCAAAAAAATGAGGTGAAAACATCCAATTATTAAGGCTCTCCCAATTAATTAATTTAAAACCACTAAATATCCAACATTCCCAATAACACATAAAAAAAAAAATTTAATCCAATCATTAAAATACACGAGCTCCCCAAAATAATCAAATAAGATTATAAGAGCCCAAAAAAAAGGATTAATAAAATCATTTAAATTTTTTAAATGAAATATATCATTCCCTCAAATGATCAATAAAAATAATTTAAAATAACATATTTAAATTTCATGAATAAAAACATTCAAATCTACCATGAATAAACACTATAAAATACCATAATTGAAACCACAAAAAGATTCCAATGAAAACACATCATAACACTGACTACCAAAATATAGCCACATAAAGATTAACGAAAACCAAGACAATACCTCAAGCAGACATACTGGAAAACCACCTGTGATAGAAAGGTGCTCCGGACATTACCGTTAGGTAACCGGACGATAAGAAAACATGAGAAAACTGCACTAATAAGGTATAGTGGGCTAGGGTAGGGGAAATTTGGCTTGTATGACTACTCCTAGTTACCACCATTGAGAAATAGGAGTATGCTCAGGCCTGTGAGTTCAGGCGAAGTCGATACTCAGTACCTGCATCACTCCAATTACACGTCAAAGTATTTGTGCATATAACATATATCATATAGTTGAAACAACACCAATTATTAGGAAGGTGGTCATGATATCGTAAGCCTCTCAAATACGAGTGTTACAACATCATCCCTTCCAGTCCATAGTCATACAAAAAAAATTATAACTAGCATGTAATCCAACATAATAATAATCATGATAACCTATCGCATAATCATCAATGTTTAATATCACTATTATAACATTTAGAATGCTAAATCAAAATTAAAATACCATATTACCTAGGTTGGAGTTAGAGAGGTGTTACACATTTAGTTGTAGAAACAAAGTTGCAACTAGAAGAAAAAAAATAATTTTGGAGGTAACTCAAACTCAATTAGAAAATAGAGAGAATCAATGCAAATATTTAGAATGTAAAATTCTAAAACTTAGAAAGGAACTTGAATTGAGTAACAACATCAATAAAATTGTTGATATGTTAGACAAAAAAAAGGGGTACAAGGATATGACAAGCCTTGGCTTCACAAGGGTTCAATGTCCATATGATAATGAACTTATGAGTATAGATTCTCATAGCACTCAAAAGCCCCCGACTTTCAAGATCAATCTGCCATTTATATTTTTCAGGCTATTGTTTTCATTGTCATCAATATGGTCATAGGGAAAATGATTGTAAATCTATGACTAAAAGAAAACCAAGCTTTTGGGATGGTAAAATATTTAACTTTCTAAATAGCTTCAAATGTTTTAGTTGTAAAATACTTGGAAACATAGCAAAGTTTTGCAATTCAGTTACTGATGTGCATCCAAAATAATCTTATAGAAAAATGAAACTTGCATGGATACTAAAAGGCAACAAGAAATCTAAGGCTATGGTAGTTGAGGTTTCATTTTATGAAAAAATAAAATATATATGGATAATTGACAATGATTGTTTCCATCATATGATAGGGGACAAAAGAAAGTTCACATCATTTGAAAATTGTGCAGGAGGCTCAGTAAAATTTTGTGATGACTACTGTGTGAAAATCATAGGTAAGGGCACTGTTCTCTTAGAAATTAATACTCCTTTATAAGATGTTTACTTTGTGGAAGGATTAACTCACAACTTGTTAAGTGTGATTCAAATTTGTGATAGTGGATAGAAAGTGATGTTTACTTCACAAGGTTGCAAGATTCTAAAATATTCAAGTCAGGAAATTGCTTTTGGTTTAAGAATAAAAGAAAATATTTACAACTTGCATGGATGTGAAAATGAGGCTAGAAATAATGTGTGCTTTAAGATTCAAATAGAAGAAACAAAACTTTGGCACATAAGGTTAGGGCATATTAATTTTCACAATTTAGTCAAAATCAGCAAGAACAAGAATGTAAGAAACATGTCTGTTATATCTAAACCTGCAAATAATGTTTGTAAAGAATGTCAACAAGGCAAAAAAATAAGAACCATTTACAAAAATAAAGAACATTCATCTACAAAACCTCTTCAATTAGTTCACACTGAATAGTGTGGTACAACAAGGACCAGATCATTTAATAGAGAAAGATACTTTGTGTTGTTTATCGATGACTATTCATGAATGACTTGGGTAACCTTTCTTAAGCATAAATCTGAGGCCTTGGACAGATTTAAGATTTTCAGAGAATGGTAGAAAGAGAAATAGATCTAAAATTGAAATGCCTAAGATCTGACAAAGTAGGTTAATATACCTCTACTACATTTATAGAAAATTGTGAGAAACATGACATAAAGAGACAATATGAAGCTCCTAGAACACCTCAAAAGAATGGGGTAGCAGAAAGAAAGAACAAGATATTTAAGGAGATGGCTAGAACCATGCTTCATGATGCAGGTTTGTCCAATGCATATTGGAAAGAAGTTGTTCATACAATAGTTTATATTTTGAATAGGGTTCAATTAAGGGTGAGAACCAGGTATACACCTTATGAACTTTGGCATGGTAAATCTATAAATATTTCTTATTTTAAAATATTTGGCAGTAAGTGTTGTATTAAAAGCAATGAAGGTAATCTAGGAAGTTTTGAATCACATTGTGATGAAGGAATATTTCTATGTTATTCTACACACAACAAGGCATATAAATTTTACAATAAAAGGCTAAAAATAATTATTGAAAGATCTAAAGTCAAAGTTGTTTTGAATATGTAACAAATTGAACATCATCCTCATAATCAACAAATAGAAGAAGGTGATATTTTGGATGAAATTTATATAAAAGAAGAATCAAAAGAAGTTTTAGACCATGAAGCACCTAAAGGGACTCCATTAAGTCCTAAAACTCCAGTAAGCCCTAAAACTCCTAAGACAACCTCTAAATTTTTTCCTTATACTCCTTCTAAGAATTTTTTAGAAAATAATCACCCACATGAACATATAATTGGTGATTTAGATTCAGGAATACAAACTAGTAGGAAAGTTACTCAAGCAAACAATCAAATTCATATATGTTTCCTTTCACAGTTAGAACCTAAAACATAAATAGAAGCTAGTCAAGATGATCTATGGATACAAGCTATGCAAGAGGAGTTAAATTAAATAGACATGAATAAAACTAGGGAACTTGTCCCAAGGAAAAAATATAAAGACATTATTAGGGCTAAATGCGTGTTCAAGAATAAACTTGATGAAAAAGGAAATGTAGCTAGAAACAAGGCTAGACTAGTTTGTAAAGGGTATTCCCAAGTAGAGGGCATAGACTTTGATGAAAATTTTACTCCTATTACTAGATTAGAAACAATCACAATATTTCTTTCCTTCTCCATATATAAATTTTCTAAAGTATTTCAGATGGATGTTAAAGCTGCCTTCTTAAATGGTGATCTTGAAAAAGAAGTGTATATGGAACAACCATAAGGTTTTATTTGTGCAAGTGAATAAAATAATGTATACAAGTTGAAAATGAATTTGTACGGTCGAAAACAAGCTCCTAGATCTTGGTACTCCAAACTCGACAAATTATTGCAAAGCGAAGGGTTCCCTAAAGGTGGAGTAGATAGCAATTTGTATTTTATCACTAAAAATGACAATATTATATTTGTAGTGGTCTATGTTGATGATATTATTTTTGGTAGTAATGATGAGAAGCTATCTCTTTCATTTCTTGATGTTATGAAAAAGGAGTTTGAAATGTCCATGATAGGGGAACTTTCATTCTTTTTAGGATTGCAAGTTTCTCATCTTCCAAAGGGCATTTTTATTTCTCAAGTTAAATATGAAAAGGAAATGTTAATAAAATTTCAGATGGATGGAAGCAAACCTATAGGTACACCAATAGAAATTAGTTGTAAGCTTGGAAAGGATGAAGATTCACCTGATGTGGATCAAACTCAATACAAGTCCATGATTAGTAGTTTTCTTTACTTAACAACATCTAGACCAAATATAATGCATGTTGTTTGTTTGGTAGCAAGGTTTCAAGGTGCACCTAAGAAAAATCATTTAAATGCTATTAAACGAATTTTCAAATATGTCAATGGCACAATTGACTATGGTCTATAGTATCCCAGCCATAATAATTTCACACTCTTTTCTTACACTAATGTTGATTGGACTGGTTGTCTTGATGACAAAAAAATAACTTCATGTGGAGCATATTTCTTGGTTGGTAGACTTGTTTCTTGGTAAAGTAAGAAGAAAGAGCTTGTCTCCTTGTCTACTACTGAGGTGGAATATATGGCAGTAGCTACTTGTTGCACACAAGGGCTATGGATGACACTAACTTTGTAGGATATTCAAGATGAATTATCAAAACCTGTTCCTATTTTATGTGACAACATAAGTGAAATTAACATCTCTAAAATCCCTATTATGCACTCACGTACCAAACACATTTCCATTAAATATCATTTTCTCAGAGAAAAGGTGCTTGCTAATGACATTGTTCTTGAATATGTTTCAACCAAAGATCATATATCTAATATTTTTACCAAGCCTTTGAGAAAAGATAGATTTGAATATTTGAGGGATAGACTTGGAGTCTTCTCTCTCACCTCACTTCAATAATATTTTATTAGCATACTTTAAGGGGGAGCATTCATGCACATTTTGTTTACCCCTGGGTTCTATGGTCAACGCAAAGGCATTCTTTTATCTATCTTTGGTACCATGATTGGAATTTGTTTTCTTCAGTTTGTTGTTGTTTGGTGATCTCTTGATATTTATTAAATTTTGTGACTTTGGAAATGATGTCAAAAGGGGGAGAAGTGTGATTGTGATTCAGAAATCTTCAACAATCTCTTGTCAAACCTTCATGCAATTTGATTCTGATCTCCAATTGTGTTGTTGCAGCAGTGTTTTTCTTTCATACCTTTCAACTGTGATGGAATTTCTTGTTGATGGAAAATGGTTTGTGCTCCTATACATTGCTTAGATTTATATACATGTTTAGTTTCATCATTGAAGTATTAATGATTTTTTATCATTCTTTCAAGTTTTAGGATTATTGTTTAAGCAAGTGCAACATTCGCATATTTGACACTAAAGCTAAAGGGGGAGTTTGTTGACCCTAGTGGAATTTTTGGTTGTCATTGTATCAAATATATGGGAAAAGTTTCAGTTATATTAGAGAAAATGTGGTTTCTATGGAAAAATAAAGAGTATTTTTTTGGTTTTTAATGCTAGGATTTTTAGCTATAAAATTCTCTTTAAGGCTTACAAGGGAAGTATTTCACATTTCTTGCACTTAATATGTTTCATATTCAACGTTATGATGGACCTTTTTTTTCTATAGGTCACAGGTTTCCAAAATCTTAAATTATTTGCATAGTGGTCATGGGTTTAAACACTTGCATAATGCTTTGATTAGCAACAAAGGTATTTCAAAAGGAGACAATGTTATTGAAAAAAAAATATCAAATGTATCAACACATGTTTAATTATCACATGGAAAATAAGGTTCGATACAGGGTTTACATGTGAAAAACATAAATTATAGTTTGTTATCAGTGTGGTGAAAAAATGCCTGAGGAGCTAGGGTTTATAGGTGATGATGACGATATCTCTTAGACATTACATTGCTCGACTATTATTTAGTGAAAAAGAGATAGTTTTTCAGGCTGCCCTTTTTCAGGTAATATCCTCCAGTTAAATTTTTCCAGCAGGTAGTTATCATTTTGTTTAAATATTTCACTATTAATGATGGCAGTCATATGCTAAGATTCATGGTATCTTTGGTTATTTGTCTCCTGTGTACAATATTTCTGGAAAATATCAAAATATTTGTGCATTTTTTAAAGAAATGGTGTAACGCCCCGCCACGAAACCCTTGAGGAAGTTGCATTTAACAACTTAAATACAATAATTTTTTTTTTTAAAAGTATAATTAATAAGCAAGTTCGCTAACTAATGCCAACAACCTCTAAGGTTACGATACAAAGGTTAAATAGAACCCAAACAAAAAACATGATTTAAACCATGTCATTTAATTACTAAATAAATTAAGCACATACATTCCAATGAAATGATTTACATCAAAGCATAAAAGATAATTATCAATTTCATTTATCTCAATTAAATATTATAATTACTACTCTCATTCCCCGAATGAGGTAAGTCCAATAAACATAATTACAATTACACTTCCACCTTGATACAACTGAGGGGTAAAATAATACAAGATCAACCGAAATGCAATAAGGCAAGAACTGCTACAGAAATCAATGAGCTCTTCAACTAGAAGTCTCATCCACATGAACATGAAGAAAGAACCCAATGGATTTAGGTGCACACCACCCAACTAAGTGGAACCCAAAGGCCCACACCCCCGTGCTAGGAGATAGTAACTAGGAATCCTAGTCAAGACAATCCACCTCTAGACACGGGCTAACATAACTGAACCAAACTGAAATATCCAATCACATGAACCTCACCAGTACATCCAAAAGTACACATCAAATACCATGCAAGTACAACATAAGTACAACACTACATGATCACACTGCTTCCAGAACTAAAGCAGAACAAGTATGTTAAAGGAACCATACACAATGGCAATCGAATACCAACTATGGTCACACAAGGTATGTTAAAGAAACCATACCAACCAGAAACAAGAACCAACTATTGTCCTAGATAGAGTGTCATCAAACAACTCGTCATGGGTTTTCCTCTGGGAATCTTCATAGGCTCTGACCCCCCGTTAAGGCTTGTCCTGGTGGCCTCAACCGAATCCCAGCCCCCATCCTCACTCATGTGGAACCAAATATCTTTCGTATAGATAAGATAAATGACCTTGCCATTCCAAGCCTTCTCACTTATCCCGAGTCTAAACGAGCCCTCGTGTCTATTAGTGAGGTAAAACTATCTTGATTAGTGTGAAGTACTACCTAATCTTCTAAGTTTTGTTTTAGTTATCACTTAATTAAACCACCCTCATAGGTTATCCAGTTTACCACTTTCGAGCTCTGGCCCCTACAGAAGCCACTCTTCTATTTGACAGCACAGAAACACCAACCCAAACATCAAGTTACCAAGGAGCAACAAACAAGGTATTACAATCACTCCTTTTCTAGGAGGTGACCTAAGTTCAAAACCCTCTCCAAACACTGGAGGTAACAAGGTAACAAAAACAGCTCCTGACAGCTCCTGACCGCTCCTGACAAGGAGACACACATAACAAAATCCACTCCTTTTCAGGAGGTGACAAAGATAAAACCACTCCAACATAGGAGGCACTAACCACATAACCAGGTTACTCCTTACAAGGAGACATGGATCCCATAATCTACTCCTAAACCAAGGAGATACAAAACGCACTCGTTCATAGAAACCGAGCAATAACAGGTAACTTCACAACACCACCCAAGGAGTACAAAATAGGTTGACATAACAACCGACAACCACTAAATGAAAAACTCAACTAGAAGCTTTGTTCAATGTAAAGACTCAATTTCCAAATGATGACAAGAATCGGATAAAAGTAAAACAAGAATTAAATTTGCTTTAGATATTCTAAATCCATGTCCTCATGCTAACATTCAAGAATTTATTGCATTATATAAACTGGTACAAAATAGATCTTATCCAGACATGGGAGAAAGTTTAATATTTGATACTTAATCTCCTACTTGCATTTCATTAATAATAAAATAATCAGTTGATTCTACTAATGAAAACACCATAATCATGAAGTAATCGTTTTCACATTTCAATATAGCCATTCTTAAACAAACGTTTAACTTAATCTGAAAACGTATTATTTTAATACAAAACTATTCTCCCTTAAAAATAGGTATTAAAATAAAACAATGAAATAATTCAAGTTAATTATATTCCATTTCCTCAATAAATTTTATTTATGATCACCATAAGACCATTAAACAAACATGCTCTGAAAGGATAATACACCTTCCTATTTAAAAACCAATATAATAATATTCAATATTAATATTTTAAAATTATAAAATATAATAATAAAATATCTAAAATAAACATATTTTATTATTATAAGTTATAATAATAATTATTTAAAAAGCAACTTTGACTTTAATGATTTTCTTTTTTTGTTTTAAACAAAAGGCCCTCCAGAAATTTAGGGCTCGCGCCCATTGGACGCCGCGCCATACCAAGTAGTGGCGGCAGCTGTATTCACAGTCGACGCCATTGTTGGTGGCACACAGTGCCACCAACAGTGGCGGCATCTGTGAAGCACAGTGTCGCGGTTGTAGTGGTTGCGGAGGGAGGAGGGTGCGGTGAGTAAGGCAGTGGCGGAACCGGCTGCAAGCGCGGGGGGGTGAAAAAGAAAGGGTGCGGGGAATGGGGAGGGTGCGTTGGGCGTGGCTCCCTCCGCCCGCCTCCCACAAATTTTTTTTAATATATTTTCTAAAACCCTAAATCCAATTCGGACTTGCGGATTTTCCAACAAAAAAAGGCGATTTCATAGAAAATGAAATCTGCCCAAAAGAATTTTGGATTTTCAAAACATTTGATAATAACCTTTTTAAATTAGCATGATAATATGCATATATATATATATATGTATATATATATATACTTTAATGTGTATATATATATATATATATATATATATATATATGCATTTTTGGTGTAAAAACTAGAACTAATTGAGAAAACCAGCATTATAAAAATTCTAGAACAATGATTTTCATTCCAAATTATCAATTTCATGGAAGCAAATTTAAATTCTAAAAGACACTTCTTGCATGTCTGGAGGACACAATTTCACCCTTGATCTAATTGCATTTAAACAACAAAATTCAAAGTTTCTTTCCATAAGGTTTTAACCACTAATATTTAAATTTCCAAAATTTCAAAACAAGCAAATAAAACACAAGAACCTGATTTTTTTCTGAGTTTGAGGAGGTCCAGCTGATGCCAAGCTTCCCACCTTGCTTCCAAATCCACCCCCACAATTTTTCACTAACCCAATCAAAAAACCCACAAAGTTGAAGAATTCTCTCTCCCACAATTTCAATCTTCTCAAAAACTCCAAGATCCAAAAATTGAAAAAGAAATGAAAAATATCTAATTTTTAAATAATTTTAATTTTCAAAAATCCAAATATTTCATTTTTCCAATTTTGAATGCAATTTCAAATTTGACTTTCTAAACATTTTCCAATTTCAATTTTCTCAATTGATTTCCATGCATTTTCTTATTTCCAATTTCACCAATTAAATCAATAACTTTAACAAAGATAAATTAACTTTTTTCAGCCAAATAAATTTAATCAATTAATAAATAGATTTAATCAGAGGTTAAATTATTTATTAATTAAATAAAATTAATATTAAAATAAATCATATTTCAACATCATCCCAGAACACAATAATCCACATCATAAATACATTAAGCTATTTAAATTACCCAATCCAATTTGCAATTAAATAATGAAGAGGGGAAAACGATAACCGAAGCAACACAACCTGACAAACAACTGACGACATACAAGGACTAGGGTGATGACCTGACACGGAAACCTAGCTACTATCTCCCAATCAAATACCGTTGGATATTGAACACGCTCTCACCTATAAAACTAGGTGGAGTTAATGTCCTGTACTTGTCAACCTGCAAATTAAGTAAACCACAACATATAATATGAACAACATAAAATACAAACCGTGAAGAGGAAATCAAGGGATCGTAGGGCACTCGCAAGCGAGTGATGCGATACCATCCTCTTCACCAATACATTGCAAATAACTGACAATTCTGACATGCTAGTATAATTCAAAGCATAATCATCATTAATTCAAATATCCATTTGTTAATCCAAAACATGCCATAAGATAACATCATATTAAAATATCATCACATCAAAGATTACATTCACGTCGCTCTATAGATAGCGATCAAATAACAATCGGGTACCAAAGTCAAGGTACAAACAGAAAGTACAACACAACAGGGTAGAGCACTATTCAACGAAAAGGAAAAATGGAGGGGTATTAAAAATGGATTTGTTGTGATAGAGGTTAATGATGCCCATTTTTTCAAAACCCTTGTCTAGGTTTTTGAGGCTTTGGTTTATCCTTGACAATGGGTAAAGTGACAATTTTGTTTAGAATAGTTATTTTTTAAAAAAGTAGTAAAAAGTGTGTCGCCTACTTGTTAGTATATATAGGTATCTTGTAGAATTTTTTTTGACCATTCTCTCTCCCATCGATCTACATGGTTAGTTTGTAACTGAAAGGTGTTTCAAAAAAAGGTTGTTAAAAAGGCATTATTTAGAGTGTTACTTGACACTGTAGTGTGTTGTTCATTGCAGGAAAAAAAAACATGAGACTATCTGTTGAGACAATATTTGAAATCATAATGCAAAATAAGGTGTAAAAATACATCTAATATTTTCGAGACTCCCATTTGTGAGTTTTCAGTGTATTAATGTATTGGTTTTTGAAAATCATGGTTATGCAGTGAAACAGAGCAACCCTCTGTATTGATTTTTTTTTCTTTATGATTGGAACATGCAATAGAAAGGTCAAGTTATTGAGACAATTTTTTTTTTTTCCAGTTAGGCCTGTAATCAGTGAGATTTATTTTTTAATAAGCGAGTGAGGAAAATTTTTTGAGTGGTTTTTCTACCCCATGAGGGTTTTCCACTCAAGACAAAAACAATGTTATAATCTTGTTGTCTTGACATGATGATATTATGTGTTTAATTAATTTAATATTTTTCATTTCAGTTTTTATGGTTGCATTCAGTTTATTTATGTTTTTAATCATTGAAATATTAAGATCATATATTGTTTCCAATTTTTCAAAGGAAAACAAATTAAGCTAAGACATTGATTCACACCCCCCTCATAGTATCTTCACCACTCCAACATGAATATGGGAGGATGAAGGGATAAAAATTTCCTTGAGGAGAATGGTAAGTGGATCGAGTTAACTTAAGAGATTTGATTTGGAAAGTGATGAATTCATTTTGAGAGATGATTTAGAAAGTGAATCAAGTTATTTAGGGAAATAATTAAAATAATTGAGAATTATTTAAATTATAAGAGATGTGAGAGGATAAGGATTAATTTAAATAAATATTTAAATTATTTAAATTTTCTGGGGAATATGGATTAATTAATTGGTTAAAGGATAAATGGATTAATTAAATAAATATAATTCATTTAATTAATTGGCCAAAGATTAAATAAGAGGGATGGTGAAAGGGGTTATGTGAGGTATAGAATAAAATAGGTTTTAAGATGCCAAAAATAATGTCAAAAGTGAACATCACAAGATATGGTCGAAAGGTGGCAGACTACTTTGTGGATGGAAGCTATGGTTGGGCTTCACTCATGAATTGGGTGAAAATTGTGGAACACATTATTCTGGCACCAGATAAGACGGTTCTAATAGAACTATTGAGCTCGTGAAAGGTACCTTTTTTCCTCAATGGTGGATGGGATTATATGGATAAGGATAAAATTTGGAAAGTACCCTATAAATTTGGGATACATTATTCAATGTGCTAAAAAGGAGGACAAGGATTGGCTGAATAAGGTATGTTGGGCATCAGGTGTTCTTCCAAAGGTAGGCACCTTTCTTTGGACTGCACTACACAAACACATTTTAACTGGTGAAAGATTACATTCAATAAGAATTATTGGGTCCAATAGATATCCATTATGTTGTAATAATGAGGATACCTATGATCACCTCCTTCTCAACTGCCAGTTTGCAGCATAGTGTTGGAATTGTTTGTTACATTCATTAGATTGGTCTATTGCAAGATACAAATATCTAAAATATTTTGTTTGCAGCTAGCCTAGGGGATTTCAAAAGTGTGCATGTGGACACATGTCTTGTTGTGCCCTCAATGGTTGTTTGGCAGTTATGGAAAGAATGAAATAGGAGGATATTTTGTAATGTTGAACTCCCGACTGAACAAGTCATAAAAAAGAATGAAGATGGGCTTTGTGAACTTTTAAATTCAAAGTGGGGCAAGCCTAAGGGCACCATTTGCACTAGCTGGGATAAAAAGCTTCAAAATTACTAGCTGAGCTTGAAACCCCCCAACCTAGACCATATGATCCCAAATGCTTGATGCGATAATACTAGATGGGTTCCCCCTCATACTGGTGGATTTAAACTCAACTTTGATGGGGCTTCAAAGGGAAATCTTGAGTCTTTGGGATTGGGTGCATTATCCATTATTGTCATGGGACCTGTGTTGGTGCGATGGCTAAAAACATTGGGTTTGCTACTAACAATGAATCTGAGCTTGAAACATTGGCGAGGGGGTGGATCTTTGCTTGGAAATGGGTTTGAAATCAGTGATAATCATAGGGGATTCCTAGCTGAGCATTAATGCCATTGGAAGATCATTTGTACATAACTAAAAGCTTAGAGTCCTCATGGAATGGTCTATAGACAATCTCAAAAAAATCTTATTCGATGTCTCATACTTATCGAGAAGTGAATAAAGTGGAGGATCACTTGGAAAATCTAGGTGCATCCATGGAGCTGCCTGGAGATATAATTTTTTTTGAGGATAAGTCAATATTCGGGGAATTAGTTCTTTAATCGATAAAGATCGAAAAAATTAACATTCGCTTCACCCTTGTTCCCTTTGAAGAATCTTTTGGTGCTATGTTCCTGTTCTCTTTGAATGGATTGGCATTGTTATGAATTGGTTCCTCTATTGCCACATAACACTACTGGAATTGGAAGCATGGCTGGGATTGGTACTCTCTCCCTTATGTGTAGAGCTTGAATCAAGAGTGTAGGAAAGTTAATTTGTGATTGGGCTTGGACGTTGGTTAGGATGGGGGTAGAGATGAACATTAACATCATTTAGTTCTTGACCCTTGTTGGCGGTAATTTGGACCTGTCGGAGGGAACTCGGTTGCCAGGCTTGTGGACAGTGTTGGTGGCATGGATTTCTATTTCACTCTTAAATCCATTTTTTTGATTGTATTGATGCGAGCTACCCCCTTTGGTATTACTTACCAAACAAAAAATATTAATTAATTGATTAAAGGATAAATGGATTAATGAAATAAATATAATTTATTTAATTAATTGGCTAGAGATTAAACAGCAAGGATGGCGAAAGAGGTTATGTGAGGTATAGAATAAAATGTGTTTTAAGATACCAAAAATGATGTCAAAAGCGAATGTCACAAGATATGGTCAATTTTACGTGACTACACAAACTAGTTGTAAGACTTAACATAATTATGATAAATTGAAAGATAATGTAGTGTAGATGTTTTGCAGTGAAGGATACAACCCTATAAATCTTAAGTCCTCTTAATGATAGCTAAAAAAATTATCTAATTGTGGCTTAACTGAAATCATGTATATGTGATTAAATGATATTATATGGTAATTGGTTTATACTTTTTATTCATCAATCTTATTGATTCACTGAGATTAGAAGATTAAATATATTTGAATTATATTTAATTTTAAATCCTTTGTATCATGTTTTGTTAAAACCGTATTACTATATTATCTTCTTAGCCTCGACCTTAATGTCATCCACATAATTCTAAAAGAAGTTATGACACGTTATTTACTATCTTATTGCTGTAGTAGTGAGGTTTCTAAATATTTTTTAAAAATGATAAATTTGACTTAACTTTAGGTATAGTTCCTAACCCTACGTTTAAGGAGACCCACATATTCTTTATGTTTAAAAGATTCCTTAAAATATGAAAAGAATATATTCCCACTATTTTTTTAAAGAAAAAGAGAGAGCGTATTAATTAAAACAAGAGCATGTGTAAGGAAAAGAATAATAAAGGTTGAGGATTATTATATTCTCCTTAGAAAGAAAAGATTTTTTATTTATTTTAGGTTTTTCTTCAAATAAAATAAAATACATTGAAAATAATGTATTAGTTTCTAAGGAATCATTAATATTATTACTTTAAATTATTCTCTAAAAAAAATAGATTGTATGTGTATATATATGATATGCATTTTATTTATTTATATATAAAATCGATAAATAAATCAAGTGATAATGACTTATCACATTCTTTGGACTAAAAGATAACACTCAAAATGAAATAATCTAGAAGCATAATAGAAGTGAAATTCTTGTGAGTTTTCATGCATCACAAGAACCATGATATGCTCTTACCCTTAATACTTGGGTAAGAATAATATCATTGTTGAGTTGCTGGAAAAATATTTATATCATTAACGACTATTGTCAATAATTAATTAGGGGAGATTAAGTAATAACAATAAGGTGGTCATTAACGATTAGAATTGCAACTAGATAACAATTTCATTTATGGATTGGTAAGTAATAGTGATAATCGCACCCATGACTTGTGGCAACAATAATACTACTAAGTCATGGGTTGTGGAATAATAATAACTTTGTACTTTAAAATTGTCTCAAACTTACCAAGAAAAGAATACTATCTATCAATTATGTTAATATTTGAATATTGTTATGGAACATCTTACTCCTATGTATGATATGAGACTTAGTGGATTGGTATAAATGATGTATCCATAATTTTTTAATGCTTTAATATGCTATATCATAGTTTATAGTTAAAAAATAAAATCTTGAGTTTTCTAGGGAAAAATTTTGGGGCATGACATTTGGTATATTATTACTTTAAATTACTCCCTGAAAAAAATAGATTGTATGTGTATATATAAGGTATCTATTTTTTATTTATATATAATGGATAAAATAAACAAATAAAAATATAATAGGAAAAGAAATAAATCAAGTGAATATAATCTTGTGAGTTTTCGGGCATCACAGGAACAATGATATACTCTTACCCTTAATGCTTGGGTAGTAATAATATCATTGTTGAGTTAGAAAAATATTTATATCATTAAAGACTATTTTCAATAATTAATTAAGGGAAATTAAGTAATAGCAATAAGGTGTTCGTTAACGATTAGAATTCCAACTAGATAACAATTTCATTTATGGATTGCTAAGTAATAACGATAATGGAACCCATGATTTTTTATAACAATAATACTATTAAGTCATGGGTTGTGGAATAATACTAACTTTGTACTTTAAAATTGTCTAACACTTACCAAGAAAATAATACTATCTATATCAATTATGTCAATATTTGAATATTATTATGAAACATCTTATGCATATCTATGATATGCAACTTAGTGGGTTGGTATAAATGATGTATCCATAATTGTTCAATGATTTGTTGGAACCCAAATTATTTGTGGTGCATTGAAATGAACAATCTGAAATCTCCCTGTGTGTTGAATCTATCATTTAATAATAAAATCACTTAGTAATAGAAAGTTCACTTATTTTTTTCATATATTAAAGTGAATGAAACATCAATGTGTTGTTGTCGGACTACACAATTAGTACATTATATTTTTGTAATGACACTTAGAAATAAATTCTCAAACTAATTCTCAACCATTGATCTTTGTAAATCTAAAGGTTATAGGGCGATTCCAGAGGTTTGAGTTCACAAGCATAGTTGTAATGCTCAAAATTAATGTTAGGGAAAAAACATAACTAACAATTTTTTTTTAACAATATTACAATTAAACCAACATTTAATTCCCATGCATGTGCATGGATAATGAATTTCACCATTAAGTAACTTCTCTTGTGCAACATCATCTTCAACATGCTGCTCTAGAGTAGGGTAAGGAAATGAAAACGATTCAGGGTTGACTCCGAACATAGTGTTTACTAGGACAGTTGATGTTCATTTTGACGTAATCAGTAGTGCTCATGTTAAACCACCCTAATATTGGTTATCATATGAGAAAAGCATGTAAAAATCATCAATTTGATTTACTATTAATCTTATGGATTAATTGATTGAACATTACTTGTCTTGTTTGGTCTACCCATTTTCAACCACTTAACAAAATTGCTAAAATCTACATTACCATTTAATATCAAAATTCAAGTATGAGAATAACTAAGATAATTATAATTTACTTTAAATTTAAAAATTAAAAAGTTAAATGTTTAATTACTATTAATTTATTTATTCACTTAACCTTTTATTTATATACATATAATAACTAATTTTATTTTATTTAAAAAAATATATAAGATTGAGAAATAGCATATACAGATGACCAAATATTAATTCATTACATTGAACTTATTATTAGTTATCTTTAAATAAAGAAAGGTGGGGGCCACAAATTAAGAGGAGTTTTATTTAAAATAGAAATCTCCTTTTAACAAAAGTATGGTGGAATAGACTAAATCTTAACCTTTATGCTTACTCCCCTTTTCTAAATTAGTATAATCCCCATCTAGGGAGTGAGGATATATTCCCCTCTTGTCTTCTTCAACATATATGGAGATTTATTTCAAGTTTCACTCACTTTAAAAGCTAATAAGTTTAGAAACATGTAGGCCTAACCATTTCCCACGTGTGTCATGCCTTGATTTAAAAAAGTCTACAAAATTATGCAAGGTAATGGAAAGTATCTTAAGGAATATAATGGAATGAAATTAATGGGAGGAGGACATCACTCACATAAGAGGAAGCAATGGAGTCAATAAGGTGAGTTTTTTAATTATTTTTTATAACTCGAATTATCCTTCATTGAAATTATTGCCCTTGTGTTCACATAATTTATTCCATCATTATAATGTACAAGGATTATATTTTTACGTCGAAGGCTTATCATATTTGAAAATGGCCAAGCTAATTTTTGCTATCAATGGTTAACAACTACAATGTATGTTAATTATTATTGATGGGTGCATTAAATTATATAATTATATTTATAATTATTTTTCTTTTCTGTATATTATATTAATTTATTTAAATATTATTTTTTCTAATTATATTTATATTATGTTATATATTATTAAAAAAATATAATATTTATAATATTTGTATTTATATATTACATTATATTATATACTTTATAAATAATATTAGCAAAAAGATTTAACATATTAATATATATTTTTACATTAATATGTTCTATTTTAATTAGTATTGAAAGACAATAAATAAAATCAATAAATAATTTTCATTATGTTATTATGTTTATATTTTATTTTTTGATACACAAAATTTTCATTATATTAAAATATAGATAAAAGTTTTAAGAACATATATCAGCCCTTAGAGGAGAATAAAAATGTATCGACCATCCGAAAACTAGTGCCAAAAACCCATAATAGCCCAAGATCAACTACCCACTAGACCGACCAAAGTCCTACCAACCTACTAACACTGAAACAACCACTAGGCCACCACTAGAACTAGAGCAATGACTAGACATTGGAAACGAAAACCCTAACCTATGCTACCAAAATCCAACCACCAACCACTTACATAAAATGATTTAGTTCTGTGAAATCTTTAAATCTGCTCTTCCAATTCTCGCCTGCAACAACCGCTATCCCAAAGAATTGCTTTAAGAACTTCACTGCCACCGCCATGACCATCCTATGCTTCATGAGACCAAGTCCACTCAGATCCAAAAGAAATAGATATAATTTTATGGCTTTGTCCTACTCCATCAGGTTCTCCAAGTCACAAGGATGTGGGATGCCTCTCCCAACTACCACCACATGCAAGACATCATCGACCCCTTCCACAAAATCCTCCCTGAACATATTTTCTAGCAATACCTTTGCCTCAACTTTCTCAACCTAGTTATCTAGGAGAGAAGCTAAGAACCGAGATGAAATATAAAAATTGTCTTATCCATATTCCTTGTTCACCAAATGCCCAACACCTAAGACCATTTTAGTTGCCACCACCACCAAAGGGTCATTTTTTAGCAATTTTTTTTTAAACATTGGTCCTTCACTTCTCGAAATGAAGCCTGTCGAGCTAACGACTGTAAAGAAATCGGGGTATCTGCCCCAAATTTTTCCACCTCGTCCACTGACACCTCTATCAAAACCCAAGAATGCTTGGCCATCGAAGCCCAAGCACCAAACACAAAAAACTAGAAGGAGAAAGCACGCCATCTACCATCAGCAAAAATGAAGTGAAACCCCACTTTCATTGGCCTAAAAGCTAGTCTATCTTGGATGAATGTCAAGTATGAAGCGACCAACACCCTTTGAAATAAGGCTCTTCCAAACATGTCGAGGCCAGCCAAAGGACTGAAAATCTTGAGTAAAAAGAAAGCTAGCTATGATTGGGGCATGCAAACTCTCCATCTCTTCATTGCATTTAATACGTAGAAGAAAAGACATCTTCATTAACATATGGCTCCAGGAACCACCCACCTCAGCCCATAAACTCTAGACCATCTGACATTGTCGAAAAATTACCACGACTCCTCAACCTTGTTGGAGGGGATCCCACCCTTTCACCCACAGTTATTATGTTTATTTTGACATTTATCATGGGGTGACATTTCTTTTTGTTATTTTTTCATGAAATTTTAAGTAATAATTGCATATTTATGTATATTTTAAAATATAATATTTTCTTATTTAAATATCTAAAATTATGATTATGTTTATTATTACATATTTTATTTTATATTTTCAATCATCCAATATAAATCTAATATAATATTTTTAAATTGTTATAAAATATATACTTTAATTAGAATACATCTTACAACTTATATATGGCATTCTCTACTCCGAAAATCTTCATAGCTTTTGCGACCTCTGTGTGCGCCGAATTGGAACATTGTGAGCTATTTTATGAGTCAAGCCAAGGCATGGTGAGTTATGTTGGGGTCTCGCCCGCTCTTGCTTGCCCTAAGGAAGATCTTGGGGCTCCTCCTGTCATGCAGGTTCCCTTGTTGGATGAGAAATTTGGTTCTCTGTTGGCATCACAATGCTTGGTGGATATTGGTCCACATTTGGAGGTTGGTGATAAGCGAATGATGATCTGCCCCTCTCCCTTAATGGTGAATGACACTCTCAATAGAGATTCTAGATGTGTTTCTAGGGGTGGCTCAAAGATGAGTTTTGTGGCTGCCCTGGTTGGGTGCCCTCCTCAGCAAAGCATTCTCCATATGGTGGTAGGTAACCCTAGATTGGGGGTTTCTGAAGTGTCTCCTCCCATGTATAAATTTGATTCCTCTTTATCTTCTAGCGGTGCTCCTATGAGCCCTACCTTTGTTGTTCAACACTCAACCTCTATTCCAGAGATATGCCTTGATGATTTGGCCTATGACAAAGAAGAATTTTTGGTGGAACATGCTCTTATTTGTCGATTTACGAAGGTTTGGCCTAAACTCTGTGACCTTCATTCTTGGATTAATGCAAATTGGAAAGAGTATCTCGAAGAGGAAACTAGTGTATATGTATGTGTGAAGGGGTTCTTTATTTTAGAATTTGAGTGGATGACAAAGAAATGGTGCTCAACTCTGGCCCATGGTTTTTCAATGACAATTTTTTATACATGAAGCCCTAGTTCCCCTCATTTGATCCACATACAACGTTTTTTTCAACAACATTTCTATGGATTCATTTGCCCTACCTCCCCTTGCAGTTCTGGGAAATTGGTTGCCTAAAGGCGATTGGAAATGCATTGGGGAAATATCAAGGCCTCTCAAAGGAGACAATCAATTATAAAAATTTGACATTTGCTCGATTATGTGTTGAGATGGATGTTAGAAAAGGACTTCCAGCTGATATTTATCTGAAAGTTGGAAAGAGACACTGGTGCCAGCCAATAGATTATGAAAAGAGAGCATCCAAATGTAAATTTTTCTTTTCCATAGACCATGGTACTGCCTAGTGCAGGTGAAAACGTGTTGGGGTGCACACTAATAATGCTCCTACTCATAAATCCTCTTGGTGGGAGGGGGCTAAATTATGCCATTATGCAATTTATCCTCCTTCAAAGATTGCAACACCTTCCATTCCCACTTCTCAGAGCTCAGTTCCTGTCTCGTCCCACAACTTGGTGGCTACTAGCTCAACAGATCCCTCCCTTCCGTTGGTGAATGACAACAATTTTTCTTCCCCTCTTGTGATCATTTCACAAGATAAATGCTTTGATGCTTGCACTACCAATGTAGGCATGTCTTCTCCATAGACCACACAGTCAGGCCTCCTTGATAGGTTTGAGGTTTCCACTCTCCTGCCTACTCTAGTGAATAATGGACATGAGTTTACCAATTCTTATTCAACCTCAGGTATAGAACAATATTGGACTGAAGTTAGGCGAAAGAGATCTCTTCCCTCTATCCGAATGGAATTAACATTTGCAAAGAAATAGCTTTAAGGTTTATCATGCTTTGGGTTTTATTTTGTATTTTTTGGCTCTTTTGTGTTGCACCCTCTTATCAAGACATGCATTTATGCTCTTTCTAGATTAGTATTCATGGGAGTTGTCCCCTTGACAACACTTACCTATAAAAAAAATAAAATTAGAATACAACTTACATTATATATACTATAATTACATTTATTATTATAAATATATATTGTATTATTATTATATTGTATAATACAATTATACAATTATTAGAAGTAATAAACCATATCTCATAGTTTAATTTTTTTCTGGATAGATTAGGAGAGAAAAACCTATATGTGTGTAATATATAATAATATTTGTATATAATAAAAATGTAAAATAAAATTAATACTATAGCAAGAGTAATAATAATAATATATAATTAATATCATTTTAAAAATAACCTACCAATTGAACTCATGTACTACACAACTGTATGAAAAAAATAAACCAAAATTTTCCTTAATTGGCCTTCCACACATCTTTAGCATACCCATTGCACACCAAGGTGCGATTGCTAGTTTTACTTTCGTTTATCAAAAGGACCGAGTATTATATTTTTATGGTTGATTATTCCTATTTCACCAAAAAGTGTAGTCCCTTGATTTAGCCTTGTAAGCTTGCAATTCAACAATAACCTAATGGTGTTTTACTAAGGTGTTCTGAAGTGTTCTAACACATTTCCTCACATTTTTAAGACCCTTTCCACATAATTCACCTAAATAACACTCTTTTACCCCTTTCCAAGCCTTGTGCCGAGGTGTTGTAAGAAATTTTCACACTTTCCTAGGCTTATCATTGATCAATTAACCCTTTTCTTATGTTAATTTGTCCCCTTAATGTACTTTTAGTCCCAACATAAGTGTGTTTCAGGAGGAAAATATGATAAAATTCATTAAACATTATTTTATTCTCGACCACCACTTCATATTGCCCAAGTGGACTAGGTCGCCACCTTTGGGCGACCTAGTCCCTGTTGACATAAATTTCAAAATTAAAACAAAATCTAACAGGAATGTTTCCTCCTAAACCGTAGTGTCAGCCTGTCATGTTGCATTTTGAGAAAATTAGGGTTTATCATGTACAAATATGGGTTTTCACCTTCATTTTTCTACTCTTTCTCTTTTAGTCTCTCCCTAGAAACATTCCAATCAAGTCACATCAAAGAATCAAACCCTAGAAGGAGCGAAAAGATAAGTTGCAGGCCATTTTTAGGAGTTTCAGACACAAACTATTACAGAGGAAGGAACTACCAGTTAGGACCCATAGGATAAAACCCTAAATCCTCAAAAAGCATCGAAAGGACTAGGTTGCCACTATTGGCAACCTTGTCCCTATGCTAGGTTTGAAAAAGGGTTTTAATATTTTTGGGTAACCTTTTCCTCGAAATCTGGCCTGACAAAATTTCCTAACAAAAGGACTAGGTCACCCAACTTGGCGTAACTATCCCTCTTCTGATTTCATACATTTTCTAGAATATTCTGGGACCTCTCATCAACAACATCATATTTCTAGGTGCACAAGTTCTTATCCTTGTCATTTGTTTTCTATATTGCATCTATTTAGGTCATTTTAGATTAATCTTCATTAGTTTAGATTTACTTTGTTTACATTTCATACATTATATTAGTATCATTTCATTTTTTAGTTTCTACCCACACATCACAAACTTAATCAATCAACCCTCCCTTTCAATGCAACTTCCAAAAATCCAATAACCATCAAGTGGAAAGAGTGCCATTTCCACACACCAAAAGCTCCTAGGGTGAAAAATCCTAAGGAACTAGTAGAGGGAATCCTCTTGCCCTAGGTCCAGGGTTATATATTTGGTGGTTCGCTTCCAACACACATTGCCACTATTGTTCAAATATCAATATTACCCCTTATCGAATGGTTAATTCAAGGCTTTATCCTTTACTTTTGGCAAAGTAAATTTTATTTGTGTTGTTTTAGATTCTCGTGAATGAAACGTGGAAAAAAGAAGATTACACCATTTTAACATGTTTATCAAAATAAAATAAAATAATCAAAACTCATTGAGTCTTCCATCAAGGACACCCTAACTATCTATGATAAGAAGATCTAGGGTTGGGAGAGGATCAAAGCAATGCCCTAGGGTTTGTTTTTCTGATCTTATTTCTATACTTTTCTTGGGTAGGTTTATTTTTCTAATCTTATTTCTAGACTTTTCTTGGGTGGCTAGAGATCATTGTTTGAGTGTCTCTTCTATACAGGTATCTTCATTCATTCATTATTTCATTTGTTTAGGTCGATGGCACTCTCAGGTGTAACTTGTGTGACTCCTATTTTTTTTAGTCATGTAATATAAGTTTTAGCAACCATGAGCTACATATTGGCCATACCCAACATATGGCATTGGCCAAATGACCACTACATATGGGAGCTACAACTACCTACATCGCCCAAGATTTGTAGATTCATCAAGTATGGTGACTATTATGCAATCAATCCTATTTATTTTGCTCATTTATCTGTAGATCCATATAGATGCACATCACATTCCTCTGTCAACACAGTGTGAGGCTCAGAGGGAGGTCAAAGGAGGCAACAAGACTCCAACTCAGGCCTGCGTGATTCCTCTATTCAAAATCTTGTTGGATGGCCCGTCAGGGATCCACTATGAGGCCACTACCTAAAAGGGTTAAGCTTCAAAGTTTTTTGATCATACAAGACAACATATTAGGTTCAAGTTGTATTTATTTAACTTACGTGTGGCTTAAAATATTTTTGTAGCATTTTCTCTTATACTAAATCCATAATTAAACTCAACTACAGAAAACAAGAGACACAGCTAGAATGTGAGTTTCCTTTTTAGGAATTTTAAGGGGAAAAGCATTGGTATATGATTTTTCTCAATGACCATGTTTAAATATAAAAGTAATTACACAACATAATACTAATTCTACATTTAGCCATTCAATCCTGAAGTAAAATGCCTTGTCTATTATTAACTGACAAATACTAACTAGGTAGAACCTATGTATGCTAACATAGAATAAATTGAATCATGTATGCATTCAAGAGAATTGAAAACCATTTTACTTTACGACAACATGAATATATATTTAAAAGAAACAGTATGAAAATATCACTTATGAAAGAATTTCCAATATAGAAAGAAAACCTTGACAATGAATACTTTCATGCATCCTTTTCCCTTTCAGGTTTCTTTTTTCAACTATCAAAACAAAATGGTATAACCATTTTCATTTATTTTTGTAGTAAGGAAAATAGATTATGTCTAAAACTTAACATTCTTATTTCAAGGTAATGTGACAAACTTATAGTTTAATATCCTACTTAAAGAATGCATTCTTGCAGTGACTTATGCATTTTATTTCAAATGATAAAGACTAATATATTTATCTTTCATGATTGAATGATATATCCCATTTTCTAAGCATACCTTATATATTTTCTTTTAATTACAAAAACTAAGAAGCTTTAATTTTATTTTTTTATTTCTTATTGCACAAAAGGTAGAATGAAATTATACAAGGAAACATAGGGAACAACCACAATAGATTATAAATCTAATACTCATTCTCTTGCCTAACAACGTAACCACATAAATACGTAGGTTTCAAACAACATTTATTTACTTTATACACTCATTAGAATGATGAAAAAAAATACTCTTTGTAACTCTTAAACAACAACTACATACACCAAATATAATAGTGCAATAAGGAGGAATATTTTCTTTACATCTGCACTACCATGGATATTTGCAAATATCTAGTACAAAATCTATATAACTAAAATAGAGACACATTTACTCTCTTACATCAACCTTTCAATACAATAACATAAATCTCAAAAAGGCGGATTTTTTTGAAGGTAACACTAATACTAGTCAAAAAAGAACATAGTTGTTTTCAAGTTGTGGGTTCTTCAACCTATAAACTACACAATACATAAAACCTTTTCCATAGGCCATGGGTGCTCACCTCCCAGCTTTTGGTTGGAAAACCAACCACCCTCGAGCAAGGAGGCACCTTGGGAACGAGGTATATTCATGCAATCCAAATATATTTAACACACACAATACTCATAAAACATTTACACACCCACCCAAGGGAAATTTCACATAACAAAGGGTTCATTATGAACCCAAAACGGGGAATGGAGCATGGACTATGCACTCCATTTTTGCAACTCAAAAATAAACACCCTCAATAACCATCACAAGTTTCAACCCTTCATTACCAACCTTTCCTTCATATTTTATTATCCACCCAAGTCACCCTTAACATTTCACAAGACATATGGCTACTCATACCCCTCTTTTAACCTCTCCTTTCTAAGGAGGAATAACATATCCCCATGTAGGTTCCTACTCCAACCATTCCCATCTTGGGATGCTCTATCCAAATTTGGGTGAGCCTATCCCACTATAACCCTTTTTTCCAACAATATATATAGAAAAAAAATTTTAAGCAAGCATTTCAAAACACACAAATACATGTACATAACTTACAAATTTAAAACATAAGAAACAAAAGGGTGTGGTGAACCTACCTCAATCCAAGATTTGGAAGAAAGTGATGAGTGTGAGCACAAATCCTCATCCTCCAAATTTTCTCTCCAATCTCTCAAGACAAATCCAAGAGCTCTCAAAATTAAAAAAAAAAAGAATGCAAAAAATGAGAACCCCCAAAACCATTGTTCTTGGTTTCTTTATAGGAATTCAAGTTTGAATTCCTTTGAATGGGGGAGTGACACTTGACACTCATAAATTCACTCTCCCAAGCACATTCACCTATGTGTGCTCACACATGTGTGAGAGCTTGGGAGACTTCCAAACAAACATGGAGAAGTGGGAATGGAAAGAGACTAGTCCCCATCCCACTTCTCAAGACCTTATTTTCTTCAAACCTCTTTAAGACCTCAAAAAGGGTACCCAATCATGAAATTGACTCAAAATTTTAAGTTATAAATGTATCTACCCATAGGTACTTGACCTAGGGACCTTAACCCATAAAAACACTTTAAAAACATAACTTTTCAACCCCCAAAAAGTGCCCTAAAGGTCAAATCCGAGTTTGTACACTTGGGTGGACAACTCACCATCTAAATGGATTTACATGGCAATAAAATTTAACTTACAAAAATTTACAAATAACATTACAAATAAAATAAATTACATAATGGAACCATAGTCCCCCCATATGGACTATAGTTTTTTTTCACTACCTAATTTACTCAGGGTTCCTAAAGGTTGCCTCCAATTTCTATTAGCCATGCAAACTAAACCTACACACTCGATGTGCATGTTAATTCATCCAATAAATCATATTTCAAAATAATTGAATCACCATTTAATATACACAAGTTTCCATTCAAATAAATCATATATCAAAACAATTGAATCACTATTTCATATACTCAAGTTTCATAATTTCACATAGCATATATATCTCATATTATAACTGAAAAAACACTAATCACATATCATCCCCAATTCCTTTTACCTTAATTTCAAATTTTAATGTGGTTGATTCACATCACATATTTGATTTTTTCATCATTTCAAAATTCAAATTGAACAACCATAGTAACTAGCATAAATTTAGGTCAACCATCACAATAAGCTAACTAAGCATGTAGCATAATCATAATCAAGTAATCATAAGAACTCAAATGTATAAACATCAGAATCAAATCATCAAAAAAAACTCAAATGTTTAAAATATCATGGCCTGAATTATCATGTCCTAAGCGCTTTAAGAGAAAGACATTGATTGACATCAAGGCCAAGTGGCCACTAACATTACATTGTAAAGGACTATATAAAATGACTAATGATACCAGGAACTTGAAGAATAGGTCAACAAAAAATTAGAAATCAATAAAATTTTAAAAAATCCTAGCAAGAGTGACAAATTTAGAGTTTTTCTTCAAGTTGATGGAAACTTTCTTTTTTCATTTGTATTACTTTATTTTTTAAATTTGCATGCAAATATTTCATAAATAGACAATACTTAATCTCTTAAAGGAAAAAAAAATGATTTTTCTAAGTTGATTAAATATTTCATTCTATTATTTTATTCCATTTACATTAGTTGTATAATTTGAATAGATATTGTAAACACAAAATAGTTATTTACTATAAATGAATACCAAAGAATAACAAAAAAAAAATATTTTATTACTAGTAAATTACAATGTTACATTATTACAATCAATTGTGTCTGATATAAAGTGGTATGTATCATTTATACAAAATAAAGAGCTTGAATTCTCTACTCATCTTTAAAAAGCCTAATCAATCAAACATCGAAATTGTCAATCAATGGTCTTATACAAGAGGTGCAATTTTTGAAACTAGACTCAACTTCTTATACAACTTACCTAATTTCTTAAAACTAGACCAGATTCTACCATTTGTCTTATACAAGATGTCTCCATCTTAAAATTAGACATTGTCATCATTTTCCTTATAAAGGTGGTTGCATGATTGAAACCACACTAGACATCTTATATGACATGTTTCCTCTACTAAAACTAGAAATTTTCAATACCTCAACCCATCCATCCATTAGTCAATCAATCTCATCAAATTCTATTAGCAAACAAACACTAGAAAACAATCCAAAGGTTTGTTGAATTTGTTGGTCCAGTTTGTGTTTTCTTTTTTTCTTTTTTTTAGATCATGTTTTCAGCCACCTCGAGGATGTCCCAAGAAGGATTTATAGGATTGATGATGTCTCATTACTTGATTTTCTTTTAAATGTTGCTTGTGTTTGTTTTGATAAAAATACTAGGGAAACCTTTCTCCTAGTATGAGTCATGGCATTCCTTATTTGTTATCTATCTATTTTACAAGTGGATAACTTTGCACACCTTGGTCAATGTCATACCATAGTTTTTATTGTCCATTTATCAAATTTTTAATGCTAAATGATGATTACATGCATTTCCTAGCATCTCTTCATCAAAATATCAATCTTTCTTTGTCTCCACTAACTCCACATTAACACTTCTTCTATCTGCATATTGATGGTGTCCTATGACATATAAAAATATCCTACATACATAATCATGTTAGAAGCATGTGGGCATCATCATAAACATATTAGTTCATCCATATTGCATACAAAAATACAAAATATTGATAGCATTTCATTATAGGAATCATATATGTATCCACATAGGCATTGCATGTCATAATCATATCATATGATCTTGAATACATAATTCATTAAGCATACATCACGTTGTATATACATAACATTTACATAACATGAGAACTATACATCATATTGCATATGCATTAAATTTCCCTAACATGAATAGAAATCATACATAGCATTACATATATCATTGCATCCATAATCATCACATCATAATCATAATGCAACCATAACATCATAATGATTAAGTACATATAAGTATAAAAAATACATTAGGCATCCATAATGCATAATAACATATAGAATCATCACATAACCATATAAAATACACAAAACATCATAATGCATCCATCATATGAAATAAAATAATGCATACAATATAAGGCAATAATAGGGATAAATTTAAGGACCCCCCCTTGACGAAGGTGTAAAATCCTAGCGAATACTGTATACTTCCTGATAAAAATATTAATTTTATTGCCAATTTTTTTTCGTTTTTCATGAAAAAAATAATCTCAATTGGTGAATCTTTTGTAATCACTAGAAGTCTATGGAAAATTCTAGTGAATTACAATTGTTTTAAACCCAATAAAATATTTTCATTGGCAATTAAAACCTATTTAAAAATCAATAAAATATTTCTATTGGTGAATTAAACGTGTTTTCAAAACAACAAGATATTTCTATTCATGAATTAAAGCTATGCTCAAAAAAATTAAAAATTTGTGGGTGATTTGAAACTGTTTTCAAACCAAAAAAATAAAACTCATTGGTGAATTAAACCTATTTTCAAATGAATAAAAAAAACCATTGGTGAATTAAACATAATCTCAAACCAATAGAAAAATTAATTGGCGAAATAAAGTGCTATGCCAATAATAAATCATAGTGTGGATGGAAAAAATATCAAATTCTACATATTATTCTATTCTGGGACAAATTTTCAATACATCCAAATTCTTTCATAAAGTGTCCAAACTAGGGACAAGTTTCAACATATTCATTATGTCTGAAGCTAGTTGTTAGCACAAATAAATATAACCCATGATCGTTTGATGATTTTTTTATGGACAACTATTGTTGCATGCTTGAAGAAAATGTCTAAAGCACTAGACTTGTGAATCCAAACCTCTAGAATAGCACTAGAACCATTAGATTTCCAAAAATGAATGGTTGAAATTTTATTACTTATTAAATCACTTAAAGTCATGACACCCAAAATATATTTTATTATTGACTAGCGACCAATAGTTGAAGGTCACTTAAGTTATGACTTATGCCTTCGGAGTCATCATTGTGACCTGCCCCTCGACCTAGATGATTACCAGTTCCATCGATTATAAAATTCAGGTGACAAATATTTGCTCATGAAAATCAATGGTTAAGATCGACGATTAACTATCGAGCGACTCCCACAGGCCTACACTACTAAGAAGGTGATGTTCTTCATATCATTTATAATATACTTTATTTTTCTTTCTTTCTTCTATTTTCTCAATTTAATTTTGATATGGATTCGCCATGGCATGTCAGGCTACCCAAAAAATTTTAGGAGAAAAGAAGCGACGATGCATACGAAAAATGAAAGCTAGGTATTGTTTTGCAATTCATTGTGTGTAGGTTGAGGATGATGTAAGAATAATTATGGGTAGGGAATGGCTTCAGAACAACCCTTGTGATCTACATTATGAGGTAACTTCAGAATTTTTTGTCCAATAGCATGGTTATTTTTCTCGATAAAGATTCAGTGAAGATACTGGAAATATGTTATTTGTAACCTTTCATTTATTCTATTTCTTCATTGGAGTTGGAACTGGGCATTACAATTTTGAAAGTGGGTTAACACCTATTTGTGGAATTTTATAGAAAGTGGAATTGCATGCTTCTACAACGCTGGCTCTTGCCTTGGTTAATATGAGATGTGATATGCTAAGTGATATGAAAAAGTGAATCATTAAAGAGTCTAGAGCTTTGGAGGAAATTTTGGGTGATTCCCTTTTCTTCTTTGTTGTTACTTTTTTAACTACAATTCACCTTTTTTACAAACACCCAGTTGAGGGCCTCTGCTATTGTTAAATAATTTTTTAGTAATGAATTGTGTCTATATTTTATTGTATAATGTAATAGTTCTTGTATTTTGTGACTATTTTTTTTGTCACGGTTAGTGGATTTTTGGCCAAGATGGCTATGTAGTATGTACTTCAGCCTTCAACTACTTAAATTAAAATAATTTTCATGTCTCCATTCTTGTAAATCCTTTTTTCTTTGGTCAAAATAAAAATGTGGATTTTAAAACTAATAAGTGAGTGAGATTTATTGTGACTTATTAGTGGACATTTAATATCATTAAGCTCCCACACGCCATTTATTTCTCTCTTTTTAATTCTTTGAAGTACTCTACTTGCCATTTAACTCAATATTTTTATCAATTTTTGCATATGTACCAGATTTTCTTTGATTAAAGAAAATTTGGTTGCGGTACCACAGATTAATGCCATATGTACATCTGGAGTACATATGCCTTGAAGTACTCTACCTTTCATTTAATTCTCAATATTTTTATTGATTTCCCCATATCCACCATATAGTCTTTCACTAAACAAAATGTGTATGTGATAGTGTAGATTAATGCCATATGTACTTGGGAAATCTTTAAAATATTCAAAATTAAGTTACTTTTCTAGCAAAAGCGAGCAAAATGTTTCATTTGATAACTTGATACTAAAAATGGTATAAATTATAGCACATGGCATGTGCTTTATTTTTATTGATTTCTATCTCTTTAATCAATTTTTCACATATCTTTGAGATTGTCTTTCTTTGAAGAAATTGTGGTTGTAGTACTGTGGATTAATGCGAGATGTACATCCGAAGAGATTGATTGGATAGTTTGATATTGAAAACTAAATGAAATACTATAGATGATGATGTCATTAATCAAGTGATCAATTGAAACAATATTTTTAATGATTTCATATTGTTTGAGTGGTGATTTTGAAAACTTGTCAGCTTGAGGTACATTTTGTATGTAGCCAAATTCCAATCAAAATAAACATTGTAATTATAAATGTAATACTTAAGTTACATGGTTAATTTGGTTTTTTATTTTGCGTAACTTGCATTATACCCAACCTCACATGACTCATGAGTAAATATGGACTAGGATGGTATTGGTATTGCTGGCTCATAAATAGGGATAGTGGGCACAACTAAAGTCATTTGTAGAAGGCTACATAATTTATTATTGAGTGAAATATTCTAAATTGTCATAAGGGTTTTCATTTTTCAAGGTTAATAAGGAAGAAGATGATGTGGTATTATTAGGAATACTCTAAATTCTCCTACCTCCAGTTATGTAGTTAAAACTTAAAAGACAAATTTTCTTCAAGTTCAGAATGGGTCGAATTAGAAAGAAGTAGATGTAGTTGACTTTAAAATTGAGACAGGTTTTGAAACGGGAAGAGGAGCTTTGATGGAGATAAGTGCTTTCATAAAGAGTAAGCCCACATAATTATTTTTATGATTGTTTGCAATTAAATTTGGTGAATTCTCATACTCCATTTTTACTGAGGCCCTCGAAGGGAACTGTGGTCTTTTAGACTCATTGTTTGCTATCCCAATGTATGGAAGTTGCATGTAGAATGTGGGAGAAGATTTGCTACCCCTCATCTTCTGCATGACTTTGGTTCTTAAACAAGATAGGCACATTTTTTATCTTCATAGATCCCATTTCCCCAACATGGTAGGCAAGCCCTATGGAATCTCAAAATCACTTGTTTTATAATATGGTCTAGATCCCGTAGCTACCACTACCGAATTGGAATTAATTGTTTTAGTTTGGGGTGTTCTGGTGTATCGTATTAAGAGTATTATAAATGTAGAACCATATTCAAGATCCCAAGATCCAAACCATGGTTGACAAGCCACGTGGTTTGAGAATATGGTTTGTATTGTTACGTCAAGTAGCTAGTGTCCCATCAACTTGCGATCAATTATGTCTTCAATATAAAGTGACATGTGCCATTTAGACAAAACAAGAGCTTGAATTCTCTACTCATTCAAAAATCTATGTAATAATGTAACACTGTAATTTAGTAGTAATACAATAAATGGTTGTGTTATTCTTCAATATCCATTTATAGTAAATAATTGTTTCATGTTTATAATATCTATTTAAATTATACAAGTAATGTAAATGGAATAAAATAATGTAATGAAATATTTAATAAACTTAGAAAAACATTTTTTCTTCTTTAAGAGATTAAGTATTGTCTATTTCTGAAATATTTGTATGCAAATTTTAAAAATAAAGCAATACAAATGAAAAAGAAAGCTACCATCAACTTGACAAAAAATAGTAAAATTTGTCACTCTTGCTAGGATTTTGTGAAATTTAATTGATTTGTAATTTTTCGTTGACTTGTTCTCCCAGTT